>JANPWX010000060.1:2905917-3303558 GCA_024734555.1 Trochalopteron elliotii | reverse complement strand
TAAATTAACAACTTCTGGACTTTACAGTGTACTTGTGACACTTGATCATAGTATAGCCAGAAGCTACAACACAAAACCATCATGCTTGAATCTTATTAAAAGAAAGGACTAAAATCCCGTCTAATTAGCTTTCATTTTAAAAGAGGGAAAGGAAAAAAGAGAAGTTTACAGACATACTCTCCTTCAGGACATTCCACACTGAAATGTTTACAGCCTGTAAACTAATAAAAATAGACAGCTACACACAAGGCCATCAATAAAAGCCTTGTTGAGTAAGAAGGGAAAAGCTCACTCTGAAATGGATTGAACCTCTTTGTTGCATTTATTTGTCTGTTCTGGAGAGAATACAGTTATATTCAGCTCTCAGACAAGGCTCATATGGGTTGCATGTGGGATGGACTGTGGTTTTAATTCATATTTTGTCTTTTGTCCTCCTGTTTGTCTTTAACTGGTCTTTAAATTGATTTGAAATTTCCTGGATTAGCTGACAACAGCATCTTCCAAGGAGGTGATCTTTCCTTATTCTGACTTCATCTAAAACTGCTGCTCCCTCTAGTCAGCTTGAGTTAGAAAAGTGACAACACCAAAACCTCCTCCATGCCCCAAAAGGCTTTTCCAGTGCTAACACACAGCAAGGGTCTGCTCCTTTAAATGGAGAGAAAAAATATGCTGGAAGGTGGGAAAGGGAAGGTGCAGTTCTTACCTGGATGGTCTGGTATTCAGAAGGTGAATGTTATTCTTGTTTCCCAAAAACTACAGCACTGTTCTTGCTGTTTTCCCTTTTCCCAGTCCAAAGCAGGGGGAATCTTTACACAATCTTCATTCCCATACTTTTCCTTTGACCCAAAGTACTATTTTTTTCCATTTCCTGTTTCCCTTAGGGTTTTTATTTCCCAGATCTCAGCTTTGAAGTCAGACTTGAACACCCAAATCTTTACCAATTTCCATATTGCTGTAAAAAGGCATACCATTTCCATGAAAAAGTGTGCTACACAAAATATGAATACTTTTGCATCCACTTCCTGCAAGTCACTTCAGTTGATACCCCCAAGTGTTGGCATAAAATTGATATGTTTGTATCTTTTCTTAAATTTACTCCAAACATTTTTGTAATCTGGAAAGCTGAGGTTTGGAGGAGTAACAAGAAGCTTTGAAACAGAATTTCTATTGTAATTAATATGCAGCTATATGAATATATGCATTTACACAGAATTATATGCAGTTATCAGTGAAAATGTCATTAAATGTAGTGCTTGGGTATCCTCTACACCAAACAGGTGACCAGGACAGAGAAGAGAAGTAGTTTTGCTTTGTTTGTAACAAAATGACTTCTGATCTGTATTTAGCAACAATTCACAAGTTGTAATTTATTATTCCTCCATAGTCCTGTAACAAAGCGACCAAGAGATTTGAACTCAGCTGGTGATGTGGCTCTGGAAGTATTGTATCAGTGCTAAAGTGTCTTTGCATTGCTTTTGTTAAACAAATGCTGCTTTGGAAAGTAAAGCTCTCATCTGCTTGCAACTGAACGAGTTTAAAAACCATTTTCCTCCTTCTCTCTGAACTCTTACTGTGCAAGCCATGTAGTTCTCCCCACTGTGATCTGTTTTGCAAAAGAAGCCTATTAATTGAGGATGTTTTCCAGTATTGCTAAAAGGTCACTACAATCAATTGTGGAGAATATCTGTAAAAGAGAAATCTTGCCTATAAAGCAATATATCCTGAGTGTCTAATTTGTTCACTGTAATAAGGCCATGCCTACTTATTGATTAATCAGTCTTTGTTGTCTGTTTGTTGATTTTATCAGGAAGTCTCTTAATGTAATGAAATATCATATACTGAGTTGGGTTGCACAGATTTTTATTTCTACTATTATACTGCGTGTGTTCAACCTGAGGAGACGATTTTCCCAGGACAGAACATTCTGATTTGTTGTGGCGAGGCTAAAATGGAAAATGGAAGCATATTTGGATTTGAAACATGACTAAGGTTATCAGCACAGAAAATTTTCTGTTTTGATCCAATTTTTAAATCATTACCTGATGTATTCAATTCAAAAGTCTTAATATTATGCAATTGTACTACATTGAGATATGCAATGCAGGAGTATAATTGGGCAAAATCAAACTTATGTTGTATGCCAAAAAACTGGTTGTGAATAAATTCAAAGTGGTTCTCAGGCTATATTTAAAAGTGTAACATTTGGCTACTTTTTAGAATCATATAAAGGAAGCCAAGCATATTAAAATTAATTCATCTTCATATGCTTGATATAATTAAGGTTTTTATCTTGTCATAAATTTTAGTGTGATTTGTAGGACAGAGAGTAGTGGCAGAAGTTATGTACACAGAAAATGTTTTAAGTTATATTATAATTATCATTATCTCTGTTGGCAGGAGTGCATTATTTCCACTAAATAACATGCCTTGTTTCACTGTGACTCTATGATTCATTTCTGTTCTTTTGTACTGTAGTTGATGTAAATGAGCCACATTAACTGCCCCCCTGCCTCACTTTGTGCATATTTAAGGATTTAAAGTGTCTCAAAAATCCATTATCACTCTGTGACAGAAAGGTGAGAAAAATGTGTGAAAAACTCCTAAACAGAACGAGAACGTCTATCTATTAACTTTGGACAGGTGTGAGACATCTAAGATTTAATCTGGAATTTGTGTTGGAATTCCAATAAAATAATGGTATACTTTAAACTGAGGAGAAATAAAGAATTAGTGATGCTGATACTCTGTGTTATTTTTGCAAAGAACAATGGTTTTCTTAAACTATTTAAATTCTCCAAGAAATGAATACTTCATGATCTGCTCTTAAAATACTCAGTGGGACCAGAGAACCAAAAGGAGAAACACAAGAACAAGGAAATAATTTTCCATTTATCCTTACTTCAGTAAGTGCTAAAGTTTAAGTTCCTCTTTTTGCTGTATAAAATGCTCATGGCATGATTTATCATGATGCATATCTCACCGTGAGTAGCAAAATAGAAAGAATAAAAATAGGCTCTAATCCTGCAAGCAGTTTTGCACACATAGGTCCTATTTGCATTACTTTTGTACACTAAGATTTACTGTGATATATAAGGAGTATTAAAGATAAAGAACTTCAATGAGAGGGCAGTTTTTACAAGAGCAGTGGCACCATATATCAAAAAAGCCAGTCTTGGCATGCACAACATGTGTCATGTCTGCAGTGCTTTCAAATTACAAAGCAATCTTTTTACCAGAAGGGTACTTAAAGTCACAAGTTCTACTAACACATCCACTGAGAATAAGAAAATAACAGTTCTCTCTACAATTTTATTATGTATATGGATTCTCAGTGCATTCTGGAATGTGGATTCAGCTTTTCCGGCTCTGAAAATCTAATGTTCAACATATGGCCACCTGCAGTTTCACCATGGTAAAATTTCTGTGCTTTTCCCCAGGGAAAAATCAAGGTATCAGAGATGGGTTTTTTTGTTTCCACATGCTATGTAGATTAAATACGTGACATGCAATTTAAATCCAGAAGATTTTTGGCACTGATAATGATAACTTGAAAGATATCATAGCACAATTTTAAAACTCATTTATGTGGCAGTCACTGTTGTTGAAAATACAGCCTCTTTATGGTGGCATCATTGTGATTTATCTCTGAATTGGTGACAGCCAAAAACCTCAACTTCTTCAGTGCTGACCCACTTTGGGAGTGCTGCAATACTATCACATTCCTTAATCCTAGGGAAACTGAAGTGGTGAAAGGGTTGCATAATTCTGCTGTCATTACTGCCAAAACCAGGACAAATCATCAGTGTCTCCTTAGAGGGAAGAAAGAGGAAAGAAATACTCTCTGAATTTTAACAGTAAGGACTGGGAAAAAAAAAGAATTGGAATAGTGTCACTAAAATGCCCTACTGTGTCTTAGCACCACTAAATTTCTTCCAATGCTTAAGTGGGGATATAAAATTTACATAAGTAATATGTAAGGTGGTCCACAAAAACACCCATAAAGAATAATAAAATAGTATAAAATATGCCTTCCATTGCCAAGATACAATAAAATTCACTTTCTTAAACATAACCAAAGCACGGGGAAATAATGTTTTGTATAATAAATACAGACATCCCCATAATTCTCTTAAGCAAAGCGTTGGGTTTTATTTCATTTAAATTATTTGTCTACAAAATCTTTAATAATAATGGAGCTTACTGCTGTGATCTATTCAGCATTTCTTATCTTTCTTTGAACTGTTTAGAGTTCTACTACAGCTTTTAATGTCATTGCCTTGAGGAGAGCACATTGCTCCATGTGGGCAGCTGGATGATGATTCCCAGCAGTTCCACACGACAACATCCTTGACTCTGGTGTTCATGCTGACTTAAAGGAGCTTGTGGAAATGCCTGTCTGTCTGAGTGTGGATGTAGGTGGTACACACAGTGCTCAGACTGACAAAGGAAGTTGGTTACCTAAGAAAAGTTCTCTAACAAAGGTGAACGATAACATTCTCGTGTGCTCAAACTCTCCTCTTGTGGATTTCCACACAAGCTGAAGCTGGGCTGGTCAGGCTGTTATCCTGAGTGAACTCTGGAGTAAGCTGGAGCAAAATCAGGCTCAGACTGTGGACACTTGATATTAGCATAAACTGAAATACAAAGTACGCCTTTGACAGCTTCAGTTACTCAATTACAAGATATTGGAGAATTTATGAGCTAAGTGCCAAAGGTGATAAATGATGTTCTGTATGTCACTGAGAGTGCAATAAACTGTCCTGTGAGCTCAATGTGTGCATTACTTTGATGCTGAGTGGTTTGGATGATTTATTTATCTGGTGGCATGTGGTTGATCTTGAAACCAGTTCAGTCACATGCATTTCAGGTGGGTATTTCAGGTGTTCCCAAAGGTGGGGAGCAGCATTTTACCACTGTGCAACATGGCAGTGATGACAAATGTGCTGTCTGCCTGGAGAAATGCTGACAGTAGCCACACTGACCAGTGTGCTCTTGTAAAAATGAGACTGGGCTTGGATGAGCTCACTGATTGTAATCACTCAGAGTGAAGTGACAAAGCAAGGATGAGCTGAGTTCCACATGCAGAGGAGGGACACTTTCCAGGGAAAGAGGTCCACAGGATCTGCTACAAAGATCTCGCAGAAGGTTCACACCTGTCTTGGAACCTTATTGAAGCTGACATCCTGTGGGTGCTGAACTTCCACTCACTTCAGTGTCTTTTTTCCAGGTGTATTGAGGAAGGTGGCTGTAGTTCAAGGTCCTCAAAATAAATTTGCATTTATTAAGGCCTTGAATCAGTGTTGAGACTGGCACAAGTTCACACAGGAATAGAGCTTTGTTTGACATGTTGTTTTCTACATTTTTTGTAGAAAATCATTGCATGACAACAAAATAATTTAATGTCCTTCCAATAAATTTACTACAGATTTGATCAATGCATATTACTTAGAAGAAAAATTTCTATTTTCATTATAGTAGCACCTTAAGATATTACAGTCTTAAAATCTATTTTTTTAATGCTCCTTATTACATCAAAGGGTTACATAAAGCAGAAGTGCAAAGGAAAATAAATTATGTTTAGGTCCTCCAGTCCATTTACAGAATGTGTTTGTGTGCACTACTGAGGAGGTTAAGCAGTCTCCTAAGGTTTGACTGTTGCTAACCCAAGTTCTTGGGTGTCTTGCTGGAGCATCTGGTATAAAGTTATTAATGGAGAGAGGCTGTGAGATTTAACAAAGCCAAATTTGACTCTGTAATAATCTCCTTGGGTATTTTTTTTTTTTCAGAATGGGTAATTAAAGGTACATGACACAAAAGAATATTGGCATCCTAGTTAAACTTGACAGGTTTTGATAAAACAGCCTGAGCTTGTCATATGTTTTCTGATTCTAGTTCATCGAGATATGACCTCAGCAAAGTAAATTGTGAGTAAAATCTGAATCAACAGCAGCAGCAGATATATTGATGCTTTTTATCCATACCTTTGGACAACTCCTGAAGAACTCTAATTATCTCAGAAAACAAAGGCTCTGCAAATAGCAATTGTGTGATTGATTATTTGTCACTCTTACCTTGCAATCTGAAACATGAATCCAAGGAGTAATTCTGAAGCTGAGCTCTTTGAAAGAAGTCTTTGAATATGAATTGTTCTTTCAGGACAACTTCTGAAGCATTAGAAACATTCAGAAGCAGAAGAATGTTGGCATTTCCTCACCCAGGGGGACACATGCATGTGTCCACTCTTACAACTGCACCAACTTCTTGAGGAATATGAAAAACTTGATCAAGTAAAATGTAACTCTGTCACACTGCCTTTTTCTAGAACTGCAGACCAGACCAGATTTCTACTCAGGCAATGATTTTCTGAAGAGCTCATTAACTCAATCTCCAGTGAGAAAACTGCCTGCAAGACTTATTTCATGAACCTGGATAGGCTGGAAGATAAGGATAAAAATGTGGACTTTAACTGACGATTTCTCTGAGATGATAGAAGATAAATCAAGCCACTGATGACAGCAGAAAGTTGAATTCTCAACTGGTTTTGCCGTTAGCAGGTAATTTTTTGTGCTGTTGACATGATAAGAATAGAAAGCAGAAAATGAAGCAGAATTATTAAACACCTATAGGTGATAAACTAGATTTCATCTCTGGTTTTGGGACATAGTTGAGTTCCACTTGGAATAAAGAATTCTCAGGAGTAACATCATGGAGCCTTGTAAATTCACTAAAATATCAGCTATGGTAGAGGTTAAAATGGATTTTTTTCCTAATTTATGGCACATATTAGCATCTTTTAAAAGGTTCACTTTGCCTTGATAAGAGTTACAATGGAAGATAAAAGAATTACTTATTTAATCAGAATCCACTCTTGGCATTGTAGCTGCTTCTTCTGTCTGTCAGAACATGACAGAAGGAGTCAGCTTGTGTCTATAAACTGGGAAAATGAGATCAGTGCACTTGTAGTGATTCTAAATTGTCAGCTCTGGTGGAGTCCAGTAAGTGACAGGACCAGTGTGACAACCCTCAAGCCATCCCCCAGGTGTCTGTGCTGAGCTCAGAGCAGCTGCAGACCCTGGAATGTAATGCAGGTAAGCTCCAAAATCATACAGACAACTCTGAAAATGCTGCCACAGAATCATGTTCATGTTCCTTGCTTTGGTGTCCTCTGCTTTATATAGTCAAAACCTGTCAAGTTGTGGTTTATGGAAAGTATATTTTATTAAAAAAACAACATGACAATTTTCATCACAAAATAAAGTTTTCTGTGTGAAGAAGTATATTTAACTGATTAGGTAATATTTACTTGTTATACTCTCCTATCTTATAGACAACTTAATGAAGAAATGGAATGTACACTCTTGACAATTATAAACAGGACATTTGTGACTCATTCATTTAGTCTTACACTTGGTAGCTCTTGACCTCTCCCTCTCAGTTCACTGGCAAAAGCTACCATTTATTATCTACACAGAGGTTATTATAAACCAAAATTTATCAATTTTGCCAAAAGGAAAACATTTTTCAGTGTGGAATATTCTTTTCAACTGGAAATTCTATCTTAGCATCATTAATTGTGCTAATGTCTTCCAATTCTTAATAAAGTCCCACTTTATTAAGAAATTAATGAAAAATTATTAAGACATGGATACTAGATTGTGGCACTTTTTTTTTCTTTTAACTCAATAATTCCTAAGTTAGTGTTCATGGTATATTTGAGCTGTGGACTTGTAGGTCAGAATTCTCTTCCTTGTTGCATGGGAACAGTGTACAGGGCTGGGCTTGCAGGGTGGGGAATGAATCCCAGGAGCTCCAGGCAGGGAGACAAGATGGTGGTGCTCATGGTCTTTAAACCTGAATAAGAATGAGGCGTAACCAATTCTGCAAGTGCTGAACTTTTGGGGGGTTTTGTGTTTGGTTTTTTGTTTTTTTTTTTCATCGTTGAAGACCATAGTGATCTCTGATGAAAAGCCTGACTTTAGAAGAGAGCTGCCACGTAAATTGTGAAGTTTGTGAGCTATGGGAAAGCTACTTCTGGGTCTCTGGCTCGTTCTCAGCCCTCAGCCTGTCAGTGCTGCAATAAACTGCACCTTTAACTGCATGTAATCTCTTTACAAACAGCACATCACAGTCCTTAATCTGGGTGTCCTTTTAGTTTCTGCCTCCCCACTGACCCCTCAGATGCAGGGGGGTGTGAGGATTCTCAGCTGTTCTCCATCCCTTCGTTGCCCTGGGATGAGCTGTGGTTTCCAGGTGCACCTGGTGCATCACCCAAAGGGGACAAAGCTGTGCCTTTGCTCTCCATAGCCTGGCCTAATCTCTAGTACCAGCAATTTGCTTAAATCTTGGCTATAAGGTTTAAACGACCTCTCATGGCTTTCCCAGCCTGTGCTCATTATCTAATAGAAAAGAGTTGATGGTAGATAGGCTGGGGAAGCTGTGGGGCCCCAAAGGGCTGTCTCCTCCCTGCTGGCCTTGCACAAGGCAGGCTCTTCCCCCTCAGCTTTTCCTGGAAAGGATGGGGACACACAGACGAGGTTCACAGTCACCCTCCCTGGACCTCAGCTCTGTGGGTGAAGGGAAATCTGTGGGGTGAGGTGCCCCAGCAGGTCTTCAGGTGTCCCTGAGCCCTCCTCCCTCCCCCATGGGGGAGCCCAGTGAGGCACTGGGGACACTTGGGGCACCCCATGGCGAGGACATGGCGTGTGTGGGTGAAGCAGGACTGTACAGGGTGGCTGCTCTCCAGGAGAGGGAGTGAGGGGCGTCCCCTGTGTCTTAAACTGGTTTTTGCCTGCAATTCCCTTGGTACTCCTTGAGCAGTGCTGGATGGGATCATCCTCCACCTGCTTTGGCCTTAATCAGCACAAGGGAGGGCATGAAAACACTGTTTTGAACTTGCAGCCATTTTAAAGCGCAGCACTGTCACCCAGGCAAGTCACAGAATCTTTTCTTACGCAGGGGAAGCACAGAGCAGCAGAAAGTGATGCCAGCAGAGCACCCCTGTGCCTGGCTGGGCTGGAGCAGAAGCAGCCAAGGGTGGTGTTGGCCTCATGCTGCCCAGGAAGGATGTTTGAGGCTGGCCACCGTCCTGGGGAAGCTGCAGGGGCCGGGCACTGCCCCGGCACCCGGCTGAGTTCAAACCTGGCAGCGCTGGGGGCGTGTGGGGAGGAGGAGAAAGAAAAACACTGACCACCACAGCATGCTGGTAACGAAAAAAAACACTGGAGGGCTGTTGAAATATTCGCAGAGGATTAGCACAATGTTACTGTGTTCAGCACAGGTGTTTCTGTAGCTGTGATGCATTAGGAAAATTTACAATGTTCAGTGACTCACACTTGCTCCATGTAGTGTGGTAGTTTATTTTCCTGGGCTGGAGCACCAAGTGAGGAGGAACACCTGCTGGTATTTTGGCTTTCCTGTAATGTCTAAGCTTTTGTTTAATCTGGGTGTGTGTTTTGTTTTTGTTTTTTTTTTTTTCTCTTTTTCTTTCCCCCCCCCCCCCCCCTTTTTTTTCTTTTTCCTGACTGCATTGAAGCATTTTAGCACATAACATTTAAAAGGAAACTGATTTCACCAGAGACATGTAGAAATGTTCTGTTCTTTACCTCTGGGATATTGCATGCCATAAACTACTATCGGTAGGAAAATGATGGACGTTGCTCTCAATAGTTTCTTTGGCTTAACTTTTAGGCATCTAGTTAAACAGCCAAATTTTGAAAACAGATCTGTACACTGTGTATTGCATTTCCTTTTAAAATTTTATCAGAAATGTCTGTTTCAATGTCCTGTAAAGTTGCATGTGGTCCAAACTAGTTCCACTGCAAAAGTATAGCTAAGAAAGATCCTCCACACTGTTATAAATTCAATATGAAATACTTATTTAGCTTGTTTCTTATGGTAAAATTCTCAGTAAAACATTAAGGAAAAAAACTGAAACTCCATAGAATAAATGCAGAAGCTTAAGACAGATCATCTTATTACTTAAGAAATATTTGTAAAAGGAGTAATCTGGATTATTATCCTTTAATAAAATTAATTATTAATTTCTACAAAGAAAACAATGACTTTTTCCCCCACAAGTATACAAGATGATGCACAAGCAATTTAAATTATTCTCTGTTGGACAGGCCTTGCTGCTGTGTGAAGAAATGAAAAACAGGTAAAAGAGTGAAAAAGTAAGGGAACACAGCTCAATACTCTGTCCCAGTGGAATATTCAAGACTGACATTGAAGGGAAAAATCAACCAACATTACCAGAACTTATCAACTGAATAATCTGATCTCAAAATTTTTTGAATGTTCTTCTAGAATTAAAACTGCAGTTCAGAGGATCTATACAGGCTGTAACTTATAGATCATGTATTTGCCCTGTTTTGTCTCGTCTAATTTCTTTTTTACATCCCTTCCTTATCAAATTAATATTTATGTTTTCAAAGGAGCATAATAAGAACACTGAGTTTATGATGTGGGTGAGTTGCTATAGCACCATTATCTTTAGAATTCCCTATATTGTGTGCTTGATTTTTTTGACTTTTTCCATTGGTCATGCTGTATAAAGTACACCATGCATGTTTATTTTGAGCTGCCATACCTGGAATGTATCTCCTTATTTTGCACTTTCTCACTTGTTTTCACTTTCATTCTCTTGAATCAATTAATTCTTTTGAAACAGTTAAGGACATTTTTATTAGAGTACATGGAAGCTGGGTCAGATTTAAAAATGCAATTGCTCTGGATTTGTGATGTCTGACAGAACTTTGTCCATAGGCCCAGACACCCAGAGGGATTGTTTATCTTTTTCTATAAGTGTATATATAAGAATAGCTTCTAGGTGACAGGCAGGCACTTGTGTTCAGATGCATTCCACATATGTTCAGTAACCTTACTTATATGAATAATACCTTTTATGGAACAAATGCAAAAGGAGAGAATTTAAGAGAAAAAAACTTTTCCTTGGGCTTATTCAGGGGTTCTACAAAGCAAAAAGAAAACACAACAGGCACAAGCTACATTAAAGGGGATCAGAGACATACATTAAATTCCTTATGTATTTTGAATTATGCAATTGTGAATTATATCACTGTTGCATTTGTAATTAGAGGGCAGAACAGATGGTAAAGCCTTGCTCTAAAGTAATGTGTCTATTAAAATTATCCACATAACTAAACTGACTGTTGACTACAACAGGGTTTCTTAGCCATTAAAATATCCTGTGTACAGATATATGCTTGATTATTATAGCTCATTACATATAAGCACACACAATATATAATCATATATGCAGATACAAATCTATTCTATATTAGTTATATGCTGTATATGCCTTTAAATGTCATTTATTACAGTAGGGAAGGCAAATGAAGCCTGATTCTATAAAAAACCTCCCACGTGGGTAGACAAGACGTGCTGTTGTATGGTCCTTATGCATCATTTGTTTTCTTTATCTCCAATTTTAGCTGGAGCTAAAGTGTGAAGATAAATTTATCAGATGAGGTGTTCCAACACAGGACATGACACAGACAGCTATGATATGGTTGTTATTACTCTGCAGAATCTTGCTTTGTTTGTGATCGGTACATTTGACCTATTATCTCTTGTTTATAGATTTATCTTATCTCAAGATCTGGAGATGCTTGTGTTGGCAACCATGGTTTTTCTCATGCCATCTGTAATGTTTTCCAATATAAGCCAAGCACTGAACTGTTATTATCTAATAATTTGTGATGTCATAAAATTCTCTCCTGGCACCAACCCCCCACAATTTAGGAAGTTAGGAAGGTATGAAATGAGTGAGATGATCCTAGTTTTTACAGTTCTTATGAATAAGGTATTTGTTCTATAAAACAAATTTTTCTGACATCTGTGTATTGACTTAAAATGGGTCCTATGCAACATCCCCAAATACATTCAAGGCTTGATGGCATTTCTCTGACCTCTTTATATCTAAAATATCTGAATCCTCGATTGCTTTCTTGCGCTGAAAGCCCCTCTATAATAATGGGTATAAAGGAAACTCATGGGGGTATTTAATTTCAAGCATTGAATTTCAGTGAATTACTCTATCAGGCTGTGATGCTTTAGTTCAGAGCTGGGTCTGTGTGCTTGCATGTGGTGGTTGCACATCCTTAAGATCATCCTGGCCCCATATCAAAGCACAGTGCCTGGTATTTCCATCATGCCACCAATTCAAGCCAGAGGTGGAAGACAGTGACAATAAATGTCAAGCCCCTTCACTCAGGAGGAGAAATCAGCTCAGAGCATTTTTTAAACCCAGGATTTGATAGGCAAATGACTAAACATATTTCTTTAGTGATCCAACATTTCTTCTTAACGAGGAAAGTTGTCATTGACTCTGCTTGTTGTCAGTAAATTCTGACTGACTCAATCTTCATAATGTCAGACTGGTCAAAGGCATCAGTAAATTACATGAATAAAACATAATACTTGGTAATTGTCCTTAGCTGCTAAGACACTGTAATTTCATTTGCTCAACAACATTTGTCCTAAATAGCGTTTCCTGAATTGGCCATTACTTTTACTTTCCTAAAATGGATGCCACAACCTCTGTAAACACCTTATCTACTTTGGTTTCATGCATAAATAATGTCACAAAGACATCACTGATTTTGCTTTTCTAATTCTTTCCCCATCCTGCTGTGGGGAAGGGGGTGGACACTGAGTGACCATGTGGTGCCCACTTGTCAAGTAGGGCTAAACCATGATGCAAATTGAGCACTTTTCTTTATCTCTGGAGACTTCAAAAACTGAGTTTCATGCATCTGGCAAATAAAACAATAATCACACTTTGTTGTAAGGAGGGCTGACTCTTGGCTTAGTCTCAGGTACTGTAGAATCACATTTTCCTTGCATGTGGATTGGATCCCCTACTATGTCCTATTCATAGAAAAGCCAGATATGAAAAACTAAGAATGCTCCTGGCAAGGCCTTCTGGCTTTGGGGACATGTCTGGATTCATGCATGCATTGTGCATAATGCAGCATGTCCTTGAGAAAATCAAAGTTAATTTCTGTGGTTTGGATTCTTGTTAATAATGTGTATATTAAAAAAAAAAAAAAGGGAAAAAATAAAACCAGTGAAGTATTATTGTCTGCCAGGCACTAACCTTTCTTGTCCTTAAACCAAGCCTCTCACATACAAATATTTTCAATTACATCTGCCAAATAAAATTGTTGTGAAGCAGACCTTTTATTTTTTTAGGTTTTTTTTGAGAACACATCATTCCTAACATGCCCTCTGACAAACTGCCAGGAGAACAATTTTTGACACTGAATGGTGTAGGAAAAGAAATGATCCTATAAGATCCTCTTATAGCTGCTTCCCACTGTGCTCTTTATTCTGCACCTGGAATGTTCTTGCTGGCTATGTACTTACTGCCTTACTGTAATGTACATATCCTCTGATTTCAGAAATATGCCTCGATGCATCCTTTTCCAGTCAGGCAGAAAAAAATGTCAGCCCAACCCTAAAGATAAGAAATCAAAGCTAAATAGATGACAAGGCACCTTTCTGGTTGAAGGACCTTGGAGCAATGAAAATGTAAAGCAAAAGAGAGTTCTGTGTTGATCATATTCAACTCGTTTTGCTGGACCAGCAAATACATCAAGCATCTGACCAAATTCCAGCAGTTCATTCAATATTTGGAAAGAAACATATAATCAGTGCACAACCTGCAGTGAGAAGGAAACATGAAACTAATACTGCAAAACCAGCTTTGTTGGAGACTTGTTCAGGCAGATGAAAATGACCATCCCTTTCTCCCTCGGTGGGTATTTCATAACCCTGTACATTTACCTCTGCT
The DNA here is from genome assembly GCA_024734555.1 of Trochalopteron elliotii. Taxonomy (NCBI): domain Eukaryota; kingdom Metazoa; phylum Chordata; class Aves; order Passeriformes; family Leiothrichidae; genus Trochalopteron; species Trochalopteron elliotii. The sequence continues at coordinate 3,289,742 of JANPWX010000060.1, read as the reverse complement.
GATTCAGAATTGCCATTTCAGAGTCTCTGGTCAGACACTTATGGGGTGTAAATCAATTTAATTCTATTTATTTGTTAATAATTAAGGATCTGACTCATTAAAGGTTAACTTGGCCTGAGTAATGCTTCCTTATTTTGACCCAAAATAGAACATATTTTTTCTGGTTAACCACAGATCAAAACAATTAGAAATACTCAGATAAAAATCTAGAAGATGCAACGAATGCAGTTTCATCTCCTTCTAATCCTCTGCAAAATCTAGTTTAAAGTAGGATAAACTACAAGCCTCTTTATTCTGGAACAAGTATTTATGCTATTTACAAAATATCAGGTATATAGTAACTTCCATTAATTTTCAATCATTTTTAAAGTGCCTAAAAATAGTTATTATCTTACTGCTTCAGATAGCTTGACACATCTGAGTAGAAGAGCAGATGCTTCTGAGTTTGCAGAACAAAGGGTGACTAATATGAAGGACCTTTTTTAAAATAAATGGTGTGATCATGCAGTAACATTTAGCCTAAGTGCTACTCTTTCACCTCGGGTTTTTTAATTTGATTTATCCATCAAAGTATTACACTGGAAAATAATGTAGCTCTATTGTTTAATTATTGAAGATTATTAAATATTATAAAAATCTTTTGATCCACTTTGGGCTTTGTTCAAAATTAGGATAAGTTGCTGTGGTTTGACCATCCCAGAGCTTTAGACAGGGAAAGAAATTACATTAGGTCAGAGAGTAAATAAGCAATTAGTACACAGAATAGCTGGAACCAAGCTGGCACTCAATGAACTGGAATGGATTCAATGATTGCATGTGTCACCCTGATTTACAGACGTGTTAAATATGGTTCTTTCCTGGTTTCTGTTCTTGGCTAATAAGCTAAGATTTTCATCAGAAATTCAGAACCTATAATTTCATTCTTCAATGTCTCTAGTCATGTGCTGCAAATAAATTATGCCTAAATTATATTTGTCATTTGAAAAATTAAGTTTTTATTTTATTTAGGTATCTCTATGTCTAAGAACACATACAAGCTGGTAACTTCACTTTCACATAACGGTGCACCCATTTGCAAAGCAGAGTCCTCCCTCCTTTACTCTTGCATTTTCCTCTCTCTTTTCCCTCTTTCTCTCTCTCTTTTAAGAATTAACTATTCCCCCTCCAAAGACACCACCTGAGTAATCTAGCTCAATTTAAAATGGCAAACAAGCAAAGCCTGCACTTACTTTTTGTTGGGAAAGAAGGTGGAACAAAAGGTGTCTCTACAATAGAGGAGGGATTCAGAGTAAACCAGCAACTTCTCCCATTTATTAACATATCAAAGCCCAAGAAATGAGGAGATACATTGATGTGCTCAGACACTAGTGGGTAAAATGTAAAATTTGACAGAATTTCTAAGGGGTCCTGATGTTGCTTGGTCTAAAACACACCATCAAACCATCTATCATGATCAGCTGTGTTAAGAAAAAATGAACTTATTAACAAAATATCTGAAGTACTAGAGTTTATTTAGTGCATAGCTGACACATGCTGCACATTTTTCTGTAATGTCAATTAAATAATTTGTTATCAGCAACTGACTCAAACAATACATCTCAGAAATAACTGGTTGCAAGTCCTCAAGGGCAACATACAGATGAGATTCTACTGATAGCACAGCTGTAGGAACATTCCATGTGTTTCACCTAATGTAATCAACTTGATTTCTGAGAAACCACACAACCTCCTTAATGGGAATTAAAAAGGCCAGAATGGGCCAGTGGCCAACATCCTGGTAGTCAGCTGGGAACTGGTTTCACCTTTTCCACAATAATCTACCCAGGTCTGCTGTGAGCTGAAGTGGTTCATTTAAGGCTGTGGAGAGACACTACAAAGTGTATGGCTTTGTGATTGGAGAAATTGCATTCCACAAGTGTGTAAAGACCTCAAGTGCTGCTGCCAAATGCAGCTCTGAAGTGTTCCAAGGAATCTGCAGACATTTCCAAAGATTGTGGCTAGTGGGACTGCAGTCAGTGGTCCCTCAGGAATGGAGAGAATTTTGCCTTTTAGCTCCAGGATCTGGAATCTGTGCAATATCAGCGATGCAGGTGGAAGAGAGCTTCCTAGGAAAGTGGAAGTCTACTGGGCACATGAAAGACAATGTTTTCTGCAAGAATGATTAGGGTCTCAAGAGAGCTTTACCTGATATTTTCCATACCTGGCAGGGAGAAGCATAAATCCGCTTTTGTATTTCTTTTTTGTGAGATTAAAACAGTCATCTCTGCTGATTTTATCACTTGAAAGAACTTTTACAAAGGGTAGGATTCTCCTTCTGTTTGCAAAACTTTTTTGTTTTGCATATGACATTACCATTGCAGTTAATTTTTCCTATGCTTGAGTACTAATGAGAATGGAGACAAGAGGATAAATGAAGCATGGATCATCCTGCTGTTCATCACAAAGTTCGAGGGTCTGACAGAGTTTGTCAAAAGTTTTCATATTTCATAACAGTGAAACTTAAATTAGTAATGCAGAATTTGCCTAAGCAGTTTAATAAGCAGCTTAAGTCTCCTGCCATATAGTTTCTGAAGTTTTGATATTGTTCTTAATTACTATGAGTTCCTGAAGAAATGCACAAATTTCTGTTTCCTGCCTAAAATTTTTGCTTCCTAAGCCAAGATGTAACTGCACAGCTGGTTAAAACTGTTCCCAGTTTAGTGGGAGAATGGTTTAGTGCTGAAGAGACAGATCCATAAAAACTGGAGCCCTCTGGGAAGAACACATTGCTGGTCTCTAATCAGCCCTACAAGAGCAATCAAGCTCCTTTTGGCCCCTTGATTGCAATTAATATCCCAGGGGGCTGAGAACTGGCTGGTGATCTCAGCAGACTGTGACTTTACCCATTTTATGTGAAAAGGTATCATCTCAGGGTGCTTGGGGCTGTTCAGTGTGTGAATTTCCCACAGGCATTCTCCAGGTTCTGGTTCCCAGATCCTACCAACTATACTTACTTATAAATACCTTGTGCTTCTTGAACATACAGCCCACCTTACTTTGAGAGATGAAAAGAGCCAGGAAATCCCATAGCCACATTTTCATCAAGGTCTTCTGTTGCTGTTGTCTATGTTCACAGACAGTTTCAAGGTTGCTGTTGACTTCCACAGAAAGGTTTATAACTATGAGCTCAGGAGACTGGGTGTGCCTTGTCCTGCTCAAGCAATTTGCTGGGACCTGAAGGTTCAGCTTCTGGAGTGGCCCTTAACAGTGAGACAAACCTTCAATAATGATGACAGTAGTCACAACTGGAAGCTAGAGATCCCCTAAGAGAGCTGGAGAATCTTCCTTAGATATTCAGAAGCCTTAAGGACCCAGGCAAGTCGTGGGAATGGTGTAGAATAAATAGGCTGTTCAGGTACTATCTGCAGCCAGTATTAGATATGCCACACAGTGAGGGACTGTTGAAGTGACAGAACAGATGTTTTGTTTTACAGAGGTCACGTACAATTTATCTGTGAATTGTGATAGTGCTCCATAGCTGAACAGAGTGCCATGGAACCTAACAGAGCAAATTGATTAACTCTGTTAGCACTGGAACAGGAAAAAATCTTAGAGTAGCAGGATATACTCCTGCTATTTAAGGTGTATCTAGGTCGTGTTAATTGGTTTGTTTGAAATTCTGAAATTTCATGTGGTATTTGTACAGTTATTTCATCAATTAGCACTATGAATGCAATTATATCAGGCTATGAATTTTGTCTGTTCAGGTGAAACAAGGACGTGGGGATTAGAAGAGTCCTTGATTAAAGTGTCCAACATCCTCTCTATTAATTCTACAGGTAATGTCAATAAAAATCTCTTGCCTCTTAAGTCCTGAAAATGAGCATATATTAAAATACTCTGCTCTCTTTGGAGTCTTTGTAAACAATCATGATTTATTTTCTGTCTCCAGTATCTCCCATGCAAGTCTGTATTTATGTTCTGTTTTCTATTTTGAGACAATCAAATTAAAACTCACTTTGTTTCATAATTACAAACATCCATTTTGACTAACTGACAAATCTTGCTGGAATTTTGTTCCCAGAGCTATCATTTACCAAGATATAAAGCAACAAAATCTATCAGGATTCCACCTAGTGTCTTTAAATTTTCTTTGGAACTGTACAGCATCTATTAATTTACAGTCACTTGTCTCCCTTCATTCCTGTGTGTTTCATATCTCTACTTAATTTTATTATAGCAAGGAAAAAGTAGAAACCAATCAATAAACCCTTTAATCACACAGGAAAGCTAGATAAGTGTCTTTTACTTGTTACCAGTTAGTACAGAATCTTTCTCTCCTATAAAGTGACCTTCTTAGTGGATGGCAGAGGGTTTTTAAGGCTTCTTCTGAAGCTTACCTCAACACAGGAGTTGTATGATTAGGGACAGAGTTACCATTACTCCTGGAAAGGAATTTAGCTGAAGTGAAGTGAACAGAAACAGGATTGTGTTTACAGAGAACAGGTACACACAAAGTTGTCTGGGTCATGCCTTTTAATTTGGTTCCCTTTACTGGGCAAGTGTGAGCAGGGATGTCAAAGGTATTATGTAAAAACCTAGAAAAACATTAATGGAGAGGAAATTTTAAGGTTGTTCCTTGCAACAACAGCTGGAGATGAGGATCACAAAACCACTGCCCTTTCTGATGTGCTGAACAGTTAATTGTCATCTGCTGGTAAAAGCAAATGTGGAGAGGTGTCCCATTTCTCACATCAAGACTCCTGAATCCCCTCCATCCACTATTTTTTCATGTTGGTCAAGAAAAACTTCACTTGAAATACTGGTTTCATTCCTGCTGAAGGGTTGTAATCCCCTGTTTTATTCAGGGGCTATGACTGCAGGTTTGCCTCTCATTCTTGTCTTCACAAAGTAAAAGAGACTCCAGGTTTTCCAGTCATTCTTTGAAAAGCTCAAAAGTAGTGGAGTACATTTTAGTCAGGAAGAGTACAAAAGAAACAGCATGAGCTGTTGAGTTTGCAGGGAAATATGCTTGGCTGACATTCTGAAGTGTTATTTGAATATTCTTTCTTTTCCATGCAAGGTACACATCTGAAATATGTGAGTCTGGCATCCAAAACACTAGAAAGAGTGGAATTAGAAACATGTAAGAAAATCTCAGATTCTAGTTTAAATTAAGGGCAGATAAAATGAAGTGTAGAAAGTCAGGTGGAACATTAAGAGATTCGCAAGCCAACTTTGTATCACCTGATCTAATATTTATTTATATTCACTCTATTTTGAGCTCTTATGTGTAACAGTAAGACCTGAAACAGTTCCATGCCAAAGAAATTCTAACTTAAGACCTACAAACCAGTTCTGAATGGGCTTTCCTGAATGAAAGGCTCAAAAGCCTAAGGAATAGAGAATTAAATTCAAAGCATAGATGAACTTATTTTGACAGACATCATAAGGAGTCCTGGGGATTTAGAATGGCATGGACCATATTGTGTCCTTGTGTGAATGAATTAAGAAATGATCCTATTCTGAATGGAATTCTTGGAGTAGTATTTGAAAAGCTACACATTTTTGGTATAAGCTAACTTGATGTATTTTTTTCTTTAATTGATTCATTTTACTTCCTTTATCAAGTTTTAAAGTTCCTTGGGGCAGGTTTCTACCTTCTTTTTTTTTTTTTTCCCCTTCTCTTTTTCACAAAGGATATGGAAGAAAATCTATACAGTAACCTTTCTAAAAAAATATCTGTAGAGCTGTTTTCTTTAAAAGAATGTCATATTTAAACTCTGGAATTTGAAGAGCTTTGGCAAAGGCTGTACTCCAGAGGGGCCCAAGACAGTTAGGTAGAAATCTGTGCATATAGTTAATCATGTTCAAAAGTCTTACCATCCAAAGGAAAAAATTGCATTTAACTGAGTTAGTCCATATAGAACCTCTGCTTCCCTTAGCTTGTGCACTCCCTTTTCTCTCAAAAGAAGGGCTACCTCCTATATTTCTTCTTGCTGGCTTGCTTCACTTTCTTGTGAATGTTTAATATTGATCAGCTCTGTCCTTCACTCTGGGATGTCTGCCAAACACCTCATGCCAGCTATTACAGGATTAGATATATTTTGTCTAACTGGAGGAAGATTTTCAGTCTCTGTTGTTCCCTGGCATCCAGATTACAAGGATTGCTTTAATATCCCCTGCCCAGGGCCAAATCACCATTGCTAATAACAAAACCTACAAGAAGGCCACCAGCAGGACATGAATTTTTGTGCACTTTAGGGGGCCCAATATTTTAAATATCATCTACCCAAGGAGCCAAGAGCTGGAGTGTGGGCTGCCAGCCTTACAGTGCCACAGAGTATCAGGCATCCTGTTAAACTCATCCTTGGGTTTATTTTCTGCCTCACTGTATGTTGTTCATGTGCTCTGCTATGTACAATGCCTTCTTGGCCTCTCAACTGGCCAAGGAAGGGAAGGGTGGGGCCATGCAGGTATGAGATACCTTATTAGCATTTTCTGTATTGCCCTGGTGCTCCTCAGCCATGCCTCAGGCAACATCAGTGCCATCTGGGACACCTGCTCACATCCAGCCCTTTCCATGTTTGCTTCAAGCCCTTCCCTGACCTGGACCAGTCTCATCTGTTCATCCTGGTTGAAGAAGCCTGGCAAGGATATTAATCTACTTCTTCAGCCTGGTAAGAATTTTATGTACTTCCCCATTTTCACAGAGGAGGAAGGATGTAATCATGTTGAAGTTATGGCTGGAGCAGCCAGTCTTTGGGTCAATAGGTAGAAAAGGTAGAAATACACCACACTAAACTACTACTCTCTGCCATAAGAGCACTGGCTCTCAGCCAGGGTCTAGAAGAAAACATTACAGCCTTGCCTAAGCACTTAGCTGCTGCTCTGTGCCATAAAAGTTGAGGTATTTCAAGCAAGGATAGTTCTCATTGTAATAAAAGGCCCGATGTGGCAATTGCCTGCTATGTGCAGTATCCTGTTTCTTAAATGCAATATTTCTATATCCTGGCACAGAGCTGTCAGATTGCTGTTTATTTATAGCCAGGAGGTCCTGTGTGTGGCTAAAATGCACCTTTCTGTCTTGGGGAGCACTGGGCTAGTGAACATGAGGATTGAAATGCAAATGTTACAGTACTTTTAAATATTGAACTGAGAAAATATCTTCAGACTTTTGGGTCACTTAAGAAATTGTGGGATTAGCTCCTGCTACTGCAACCATGCTGTAGGTCTAGTACCCCTTGCACCTTAGAGCAAAATTGTACCTGATATTTTTCTAGTCAAATCCTTGGGCTGGGAGCTGTTCAGGAATCAAAAAATTACCAGTAGAAATGACAGAAGGAAAGGTACCTTATGCTGTAGGTGTTGCATGCCTTTATTGAAGGAGCCAGCAGTGGTGGATGAGCCTGATTTTTAGCATGGAATCTTCTAGCTTTTCTCACAGCCATTCTTGCTTCTGCTCACATCCTTTATGGCCCCTGCAGTGGTTCAGCATCACTGACCCCAGCACAGGCTGGGAACAGGCTGTGGCCACAGGCAGCACCAGCTGAGGCAGAGCTGTGGCAGTGCTGTTGCTCTGCTGTCCCCTGTCAAGGACAGCTGGAGCTCTCTGGGCCAGGCTGCAGGGACACCCTGGGGCAGAGGTGCAGGGACATCCCAAAACACTTGGGTGAATGCAGGCCTGATGCATTTTCCCGTTTCCATCCCCTCCAAACACCCATTTCCTGGGAACTATTGCATCCTTTCTAAGCTCAAGCACAGGATAATACATTTACCTTCTGAGGTCCCCAGAGGGCCAGTCTAGAAACAAGACTTTAATGTGCTTCCAGGAACTAATTTTCAGCAGCCAAAAATCTGATCCAGATTAGTTTCTTTCACTATTAGCATTTTTTCTTTGCCATTTTCCTTCCAGAATTATGTAAACCATTGCATTCCTGTTCAAATGGTCTGCGCCTGAAGCTACTCCCAGTGACTTAGAAGTGTTTCTGACTCACTGTGCTCAGACCTTGGAAAAGAGAAATAATCTGAAAAAAGCCCTGTTTCTGGAAGGTTCTTCTTGTGGACTGTAATTGCAGATGAAGTTTATTTCAGTGTTTGTGTCGGTTAGTTGGTTGAGTTTTGGGTGGGGTTTTTTTTGGAGTATTGAATTAATTTTACAGTACAGCCTTTCAGATTAAGAAAATAATTCCTTTTTGTGTAAAAGTCCCTCTATAGAAATTTTTTTCATTATTTTCTATTCCTAATAATCTATTCTACTCTTCTGATCTCATTACTTATCTATTATGCCATTTTTTTGTTGTTTTTAAGGTAAAAAGTGCTGTTCAGTTTTCTTGATGTCTTCTTTATTTTTAAAAACGTCTTTTTTTCTCTTACTTTTAATTTGTAGATGTATCCTTTCTAAGTTTTGTATCTCTTTAATTTTTCTTCCATTTCATTCCTAGTGCACATGGGTATCTCTTGGTAAAATCAGATAGGCATCTAAATATTTATACAATTTTCTCAGTAAATAGTCACTTCATAACCATGAATGAAGCAGCCATTTCAGTTCCTCTCCAAAGGGTATGGCCTTAATTCTTTGGAGGTAAGGAGTACAGCACAGTGAGTGTTTTGATCAACACTAGAAAAGTTATTTGTGAAGACAAGAATTAATTCCGGAGTATACGTGGAGTCTAGCATGTGAATAATTTTCTAGGGGGTAAGGTAGAGAGTAACTTTATCTTGACTTCATTAACTACTCAGTTTTATTGCCTATGTGCATATTCTTCTGTTTCAGAATTGTATTGTAAATATCAGGGGGCTTATACTTTTTCATCATTTGCTGTTTCTAGGGAATAGCAGGAATGCTGGAAGGTCACTCAACACCTTCCCTCATGGAAAGTGTCCATGTGCATGTAAAATGTGCTGAGGTCCACCTGGTGATGTCCACAACTTGCCCGTGGCTGTGCTGGGTGTGCCAGTGCTGAGAACAAGTATTTAAATGTTCCTCTCACCTCCCTTGTGTTTATTAGTGTGTGCCTGTGGTCTAGTCTGGACACAAGAAGGTGAACCTGAAAAGAGAAACAAGCAAAAACATCTGCCTCCTTGTTTGCGAAGTTTTGCTAAAAGTGTTGACTGAGTTCAGGGGCACTGCAGGAGACAATAGAATATAATGGCACCTATCTATGTTAGGGGATACTTGAGAGCTCAGAATTTGTTTTTTATACAAGGGTACACCTCTTTTTTGAGCCCCACGGTGCCATGGCATGAGAGAATATCAGCCATTGAGTTCTCTCTGTTTACTGGAATAATTTTTGTCACTGGGTACAAGTAGATGCATCTTAAATTAAATTCCATTCCAGAAGTGAAGAAATAACAGAAATACTTTGTGTCTTTTTCACATTAAAAAACTAAATATGATGTCCTTGTAAAGTTGATCAGTTTGAAGGTTAAATATATATGGAGTTCATTTTTTTGCATATGGATCAGACATGAGACTAAAGAGTATGATCAACACTGTCAGCCCACATGTACCATTGTAACAGAATTTTTCCTTAGCCAAACAATTTATTTACTGCTTTGTAAATGACAATGCAAATAATTTCTGTACATTTTAAATTTTTTTTTACTTCAGTACTTTCGCTGTTGATAAAACAAGGAGTACGAAATTGTTTCTAAGCCTATTGCAGTCAACAGGGACAAAATCAGATTTTCTTAGCCTAGAACCAGCCCCAAAGCAAAAGAGTAACTTCTTTTATGGTAGGAGTTATCTTCAGGGGCAATCCATTCCTTCCCTATGGGATAAAAACACATAATGTAGTTATCCAGATAAAATGGGTATTTTAAATTCAGCATGGAATGGAAGGCAAAGCATGCAAACACCCTGTGAATTTTGGATAGTTATAGTCCTTATTTACTCTATCGAGGAGTGTGAACTGATAGAGGTGAATCTATAAGCAAAACTTTGAGAAGAGGCCTATAGTTTGTAATGTATTTTTGCTTGGCCATGGTATAGCCTGTGATACTCAGTATGAATTTCTGTGACATTTTCAGCAATGTGGTAATACAGCCAAAAGCAATATCACCCTAGAAATCATGGAAAAGACTGGTGTTTCTGACAGATGTAGAGAGAGCAAAGTGATCTTACCTCTGTCATACTTGCTCTACCCACAGGCTGGCCACTGCTGCTGCCCAAATATGTGAGTGAAATTGAGCATTTAATAAAACACTAATTAAAGTAAATACCATAAAAGCATTAACCTCCATAAGGTGTTTAAATTGAATTCCTGGGTACTTTGGCATGACTCCAGCTTTCAATAAGTTCCGATCTAACTGTATCAGATCACCAATTCAAAGACTCTGATTTTAGTTTATGGAATATTCCCGTTAATAACGATACCTTAGACATCCATTAAGTCTGGAACATTAATTTTATGGAAAAGTTCCAATACAACTCCATTAGATTTTTTTTAAGCTAAATTAGCAGCACAGGCTTTTAACAAATGTCATAAATAGCTCTATTTAATGGAAAGATTACCCAAATTAAAACCAGACCAAAATAGAAATTACAACTCCGTCTGTTTAAGTCTTGACCTTCAGAATCCTCCTAAAAATTACAAAAGCTGAATGAAGTCGTGAGTGTTTCAAGCTTCTTGTTTGTTTGTTTGTTTGTTTGTCATTTGGCTTAGGAAACAGTAATGTGCTTTTTTCTTCTCTGGTAGGTGAAATCTTTTGCTTACACAGATTGCTACAGTACTCTCAAAAGTGTAATTGTCTTATAAATGTGTAGTGTGTGACACTACCCATTTAAAATACCATGACAATCTATACATAATCTAGATATTTTATCTTTCATCTTTTTTTTTAAATTAGATTATTTATAGGATGATTTTCCAAACAGAATGATTCCTAAACTAAGTGTAAACTATTGATTTCACCTGTCTTCTGCACAGATTTCTGACCTGTAAGTCACATTCAGCCAACGCAGCAGACGAGGAGGAGGATGAAGATTAGACCTTCCAATGTCATGAGAATCACTTCCTGGGGAACAGGAGGATAATTTAAGCCAGAGCCTGCTGAGGAAATGCTCAGGGCAGCTCAGCCATGCCGTGCCCTGTGTGGCAGAAGCTGCATGGCCCAGGAGCAGACACAGAACCCATCTGCAGCAGAGCTTTATCCTACAGGAACCTCTCTTGCTCACAGGAATGCTGTGGGACATGGAGGATGCTGGAGTGACCTCAGTGGTGGACTGAAGGACACAAAGGACACAGAAAACAAAGTCACTTCACTTCTCCCATCTTCATCATTATCCCATTTGAACCACCTGGCATTTTTCTGTTGAAGTGTTACTCAGAGTGAAGACATCCAAAACAGCCCAGAATGTTTTAACTCTGTCACGGTGAGCCACTACTAAATTTCCACCAGCTAATATCAAATGTATAAAGGAGTGATGTTATTAAATGAAATTCCTACGAACTGGACTTCCTTATTAGATCTCAGTGAGATTGAAACTCTTCAGCCAAAATTAGAATATGTTGCTTTCACATGTATGTGTGTCAGACTGTGAGAAATGTTAGTTAGAATTTTCCTTATAATGTAAATAAATAATGAAATGTAAAATAACTCAAGCCATGTGATATATTTTTATGTACAAAGCAGCTGGGGCAGAATTAACATTGAAATTTTGGCTTTAACGTTGCATTTACTAGCTTCCAAGAGTTAGCTTTAGTGATGATGTGTTCTCAGCTGTTGCATCTCATTTTTCAGTCATAAGTTTCTAATAATACTAATCAGATATAGAATTTCTCATTTTTGCATAATGAAATGTTTTCATATATGTCACGTAATGCTTTCTTTTTTCATTTTTTCTTTTGGAAAGAAAAAAAGTTTCCTAACTCTGGTCTCTGTCCCTCACCTGTTGTCAAGGCCTTGAAGTGGACAGAGACACAAACTGAAGTCACTGCATCAATGCAGCTTTGGAAAAAATTGTAATTTTTTGTGTTGTGGAGGAAAACAAGAGTCACTGAGATTGAGTTCCTCTTTACACAAGTCATAGTGACTCTTTCTGTGTTGATGGTCTTAATAGCTTTCCATCAATTCATACTTCCCAATACTGGCATCAATACTACTCCTTATGAAAAAATTCTCCATGGAAATATATCTTCCCTGATTTGAAATACTGCAGTGAAATAAAGAGCTGCTTTCTTTGAAATACGACATCCCTAAAATGATATCCTCACCATGGAGAGAATTGTGTTAATGTGAACCACTGAGGTGATCTACTTAAATTTATAAGCCACATACTCTGAAGACAGGAAATCAAATCTGCTGAAAATTGAATAAGAAATTTGGGTTTTTTTCTGTCTAAACTCCCTGACCATAGCTGTACTTTGTGCCTTGGCTTTCTAGATAATCAAGATATACAAGCTAAAAAATCCATTCCCTCAGGAACTTTCAGTGTTGGGCACTGTTTCTGCCTTTCTAAGGGAGATGATTTATTTTTACACACTATAGGTCATTTCCTCCACTCAGATCACAGACACGAGACACCTTTACACCCATCATTCTTAGGATTAAAAAAGGGTTCAGAGTGCTGCTTGCCCCTCATACAAAAGAACATTAAGCAGAAGCTCCTTTACAAGATTAGTTTTGAATGGGGTAAAAACCACGCAGGTTTTAGCAGGCACTATGAGTAAATATTAAATAGTATACATAATCAGCTGAAGTCCATCAGCAAGGCTTTTTTAACATGCAGGGATTGTGTTATTTTTTATTAACATGAAAATCTGCAAGCTAAATACTGTAAATGCTACTTTGAAAAATTTAATTCACTTTAAATAGTGACACTAGATGACCACAGTTCTGACTGTTCTTCTATGTGCAGTGGCTCAGGAGAACCTTCTGTGGCTCAAATAAACTCATCAGAAATATGGCAGTAGAGCCTACACCTTTAAACTTCACTAGCACAAAAAAGGTTTCTCAGAGACATTGGATGAAGTTTCTAGCTAACCCTAGATTTCAGTGTCTTTTTGGGATGCATTTGCAAGTTTTCTTATCCATAAAGAAACACCCAACCTATGTGAGACAATGAATATACAATATTAGAAGATCAGGTTGTACCTCAGTACAACTTCCTGCATTGCCTGAATGTTGTCTAAACTAAAGCTTTCAGTTTTACTTCAACAGGAGGCTTGATCCAGATCTCTGTGGAATTAACAGGAGTATTTCTGTTAACTTAGACAGGAGCAGAGTCAGGGCCAAGGTCAACAATATTAATTTGCTTTAGCTTCAGGCAGACTTCCTCCTTTTTCAAGAGTAAATCTTCACTCCACCTCGCTTGAAATTCAATGGCCATGTGTAAAGCTTGGAAAGTTAGTTTCTCCTAATCGCCTCTGAGCATCTACTGTAGGTGTGTGCATGCCCTGCCCTCAGACAGAGTTCAGGGTCACCTTGGATAGCATTTGCTTCTCTGTAGGTGGGATTGGGAAGTTCTTTGGGGTAGAGCTTGATGCAAAGTATGTTGTCACCACCTTTTTCTTTGAAAAGTAATGCAACATTTTTTTGGCTTATCCAGAAGATCTTCAGTAGGTGCCTTGCATTTCTGTTAATATAATTGCCTAGGCGAACTAAATTGCAGAACAGAAATGACAAAAACTTTTTGCTGCCAAACTTTCAAATCTGGTTAAGAATCTGTCTGTCTGCCCCCCTCTCTTTTTTCCCTCCAGCCTTCCTTTGGATGCTGTCTGCCTCTTGGCAGACTTAGAGATGCATAAATCGGTACCTTCAGCATATCAACACAAAAATGTTAGCAAGATGATGACAGATATTTCCCAGTTCCTCACATTTCAAGGTCCTGGTTTGTTAATTTGTGATTTTTTTTTTCCCTTGTACTTCATGTGTCTCTTTGGTCACTCATACAGAAAACTACCAGTGCCACAGGTTATTGATATTAGTAGAACTCATAAAATTAAGGATAATCCAGGACCAACCAATCTAAAATAGATGTGATCACAATGCTTAAATGGGGATAAAAGCAGTAATTATTCTGTGAGTTGATAAAAACAAGAAACATATTTTAAAAGCATGCAAGGGTCCTAAGGTCAAACATAATTCTCAAGGCAAAATAGTAAAGGATCAGGGAGAGCATTTCTTTTTTTTACACTCTGCAATATTTTTGTCAAAATATTGAAAAAATACACCTTAAGATTCAAACTTGATTTCTACTAAATGTTTTAATATGTGGGCATATGTACTTTTATAACTGTAAGTGTAAAAAATACTATTGTCACAGTCTCTGTGAGTCTACAGCTGTGCCATAGGTGCCTGATTGAGAGTCAGTGCAATTTAAATTCCTCAGTTAGATGTGATGCCTTAAGTTTTAGCTTTCATATTTACCAGATTCTGTACTGCATTAGTATAGAACTCTGAACTTCATATAAAGTGTTAGCAAGTTCTCCTCACAGTGTAGTTAGACAAAACAATCATTTTCCAGCCCGTGAACCAAGGACAGTGTTGCATCCTCAGGCACAAAAAGTGCAAACAACAGTGAATTGAGGAGAGCAATCTGGGAGGCTGGGACTTCATAACCTGAAGCTGTAATTGGACAATTAACCCAAATATGTAAATGGACCAAAACTTATAAAAGTGTGAAAATGTGTGACCCAGAGTCCATCTTGGATGTAACCCTGGCCAGGTTCTTGTACTGCCCGAGGTGTATCCTTTGAAGGCCTTTTAATAATTTTTCCTCTAACTTTAATCCTCTAATACTTTATTCCTTTAACACTGTCTAGACTCTGTTCTAGGTAGCCTCCCAAGGCATCAGATGGTTCTGAGTTTTTTTTCTCTGCCTTTCACAGAATATTCTTAGGACCAGCATTTCAATTTCCAGGACTGGAAAGACACGTCATGACAATGTCTTTGGGTAAAGATAATGAGCCCTAAAGAAGTTATGAAAAAAGGCAAGGAGCCAGAAGGGGAAAAAAATACAACAAGAAGATGGCCAAGGGGGAGAAAACATAGATATCAAACAAAATGTCTGGCAGAATGCCCAGGCAGAATTTTCCTTATATATCAAGGTCAGGCATCACAAGTTTTTCTGACGATAAATCCTGTATATGAAACGAGATATCTAAACAAGCAACAGAAGTTACTTCCTCTCTCTTTCCTGTGGATATTGTGGCTGCTAATTAGAGCTTTTGGACAGGGACTGAGGCAGTGTGTGCCAGTTAGGAAGTTACAGAGTAACACTGGAATTGGCAAACATGGAATCAGCAAAGGTGGAATCAGTAAATCTGAGCTTCAGGCAGCAAGCTGAGCACAGTCACACAAGGGAGCCCTGGCAAGCCACGAAAAGAAAAAGGCATCCTGTCACCAGAAAAACACTGCAGTTCCATGTAGGGTGGTCCTGGGCAAGAACTTAAATGATATTAATACAAAATTTTAATAGGGGAGGATCATCAGCTCAGCTCTCTTATTCTCTCTAAAACTCTGTTATAGTTAATGTGTGGAATTAAAGTTTTACTTAAATAGTGTAAAAGTTATAGAGATGCCAGAGAAAGTGACAGGTTTGTAAATTTTCTGTGAACTGTCCATCTTCATGTGTGCCATTCTTTTTGACAGGTCATGTTTGCATGTAACATTTTATTTTCTTCTTTATTTTTTAATAAAGTAAGGATCTAAGCATGCATACAGACTTCGTATTTTCCCTGCCTTTAGGAATCCCATTCCTTGAAAAATGACTGGAAATGAACCTGTTCTGATGCATGGCAATGCTTCCCATCTCATCTCCATATTTGTGGTACCCTTCAGAACTTTCTCCTTTAAAGTACTTCCACAAAGAGTCACTTCAAAGGTTGGAATCAGCCCGTGAAGCACAGATGGGGGAGCCTGTGTGAATAAGCTGGGGAACAAGGCAAGTGGTGGCTCATGCTGTCAGCCAGCAGTGACTACTTGTAAAGGCTGGAAAGTATTGAAATTATTGTCAGAGTGGTTCATCTTAACATTTATAGCCTAGCAAGCAGGTGATGGAGACCTGATTTCATTGGAGTAAGTATCATTCAGTAGGATTAAACTAGATTATGGAATTAAACAATAGAGGAACTGCTTTCCTCTTTGGTCTGCTTCATTATCGCTTTGAATCCTCTGTGAGTTCCCTCTGATGTTCTCTAGGGTACTTTGCTTTTCCTGCCTTTTTCTAGAATAATTTATTTCCTGTAAATTAATTCCACTCTGATACTTCTAGCCCAAATGTTTGGGAAAGTCTCTTATAGTTTGAATGCTTATGTTACCATGCTAAAATTTCATATTTACCTCAGAACCTCTTACTCTTTCTGATTCTTCTTTCACAAAGATCTCATCCCAAAAACATGGATGAAAATAATATATTTGTCCATATATGATTAGGAATTTCACTCTTCCTGGTGCAAACAGTATGTCAGAATATGTTGCTACCTGTTGGCTGGGTAATCACAGGCATGCATTGGTTTGTAGAAGCACCTTCACATAAGGCAAAAAAAGCCAAACCCTGTCTTCTTAATATGATAGAGAAATCTGAATTTGGATATGTTATGACTTAGAGCACCTCACACATCCTCTGGAAGATAGAAGTTTAGGAAGTTCTGAAAGATACCCTCTGAATATTGCTGGGGGAATGAGTGGCTCCTTATACTGTTGAGGAGCAAAATGCAGCTCTAGGGACCATTATGCAAGTGATCAGAGAATGTGAAAATCTGTCTGCACTAAGGTACTGCTGGATCTGACTTCTTAAGTATCAGTCTTCAGTTTGTTTCCTGCTGGCAAACTATCTTGAGAAATCCAATACTTACACCTCACAGTCCCTTCTTCAGTCCTTGAAATTATGCAAGCAGTATGAGTGAATTATAAAAGTCAAAAGCACAGCTACAGGACCACTCTTTTCTGGTTTATAGAGAGACTGATCCATAAAGCAGCAGCCACGAACAGATCTGTAACTTGCAATAGTTTTTAGGACACTGATCCAGTTTCTGCTTTTATTTTCCTAACTATCAGTGTCCATGAACTCTTTCCAGTAATGAAGGAGTTATTGCAAGTTACAATTAACATGGTAGAAAATCGGCATAGCTGTAGAAGATAAAAGACGAGGAAGGAGTGAGGTAAGTTTTCCTCAGAGAAGTGTGAGGAGCCAATGCAGTTTTGTTTTTCTCAGTGCTGGCTGTCAGAGGCACACGGGGAGAGGTTACACCTGTGCCAGCTGGGAGCAGCCTTGGCTCCAAAGGGCTTCACCTGCCACTCCTCCCATGGGACAGGCAGCAGGAGACACCCACCTGCCAGAGGGGCTGGATGGCTATGGGATGGCCAAAGGATGCTCTCCTGCCAGCAGGCAGGCTTTGGGAGAGGCCAGGAGCAGAGAGAGTGACTGTCAGGGGCTTGCTGAAACTTTGAGTGAGGGCTTTTGGCTTGGGGCTTTTTTGAGACTGTGCTTTTTGAGGCTTGGTGATTCGAGGGGCTTTTTGAGACTTGCTTCTCGAAACTTGCTTTTGAGTTGGGGCTTTTTGGGACTTATGATTTAGCCCTGGCCCCAGCTCGCCTCTTGGCTCTCCTGCCCTTGCTGGCTCTTGCTCGCCCTGGAGTCTGTACTGCCTCCCTGTGTCCTGACCAGTGCCCTGCCTGACCTCTGTGTCCACCCCTGCCTGACCTCTGTGTCCATCCTTGCCTGACCCCCTGTGTCCATCCCTGCCCACCCCCGTGATCCTCACCGTGACCCTGTCCAGGCTCCCTGCCCTGCTGCCCAATCCCCCTCCCGCCGTGTCTGGCTCCTGTCACCTCAGAGCTGTCCCCAGCGAGCACAGCCCCGCCTTGGGGACATGGATGTCATACCCTGACTCCGCCGGTAATGCCCTCTTTTTCCTCTGTCTCCCCTCTCTCTCCCCCACCCCCATTCCATTGCTATTTTTCTTCCCCTTGCTCTGTCTTTTCTAGCCCTCTATAGTAGGGCAGTTCCTCTTTGTCTCGTTTTTACGTTACCAATAAGTGGTTCTCAGGTACAATGTTTGTCTCATTTGACTTAATTTCCTTCCTGACCCTCTATTTCTAAAAGAACTCCTCGCAGTTTCCCACAGTGGAACCCGACAAGAAGCAGGATGGTCTGCTTTTAGAGGAACTTTGTTCTTGCAGGCTTCCAAGGTGGCATCTAGAAGCTCTGGAAAAGTCCTGCTGTACGTGTTGCACCTGTAGGAGAGCAGAAGTGGTGGTTGCTGCAATATCTGAGAGCACCTGGAGATTCAAAAGGTAAATTGGTGATTCAGACTCTTTATAATATTAGTAGAATGTGTTGTACTCTGCAGCCTGAGGAGGATAGGTCCTCTAGAAATAAAATCTTTAAAGGATTCCTAAAGGATCAGATGCAGACTAAAAGCTTTGAAGGTGACTGCACTTAAGAAACAAAGAATTGATAGCAGCTAGATAGTAATTTCTGGTTTAGGAATAAGATTGCTATTTTAGGTGTAAGGTTTAGAAGAAACTGTGGACTCGTCCCTTGATTTTGCTGCCTGTTGTGCTCAGACTTGGATGTGGTTTGCTCATGGGAAACTTTTCTGAACCAGTTAACTTTTGGAACTCCTGGCACTCTATTTAGTAACAGCTGCTTTTTTGTTCCCTCCTTTACTTTGCCAATAGTTGTTTTAAAAGTTAAACTTTTGCATAAAATGTTGAAATTCAAAACACTTTTTGTCAAAAGTCTTTTAACCAGTAGCAAATGTAGATTTTTTTTTCTTCTGTTTCTCCATGTGTCAGTATCTTATGCTGTAACTTGCAGGACTGAAGAAGTCATAATTACTTCTACTTTTCAAGACTGACTAGGTTTAAGATGAAGTCCCTGTTATTAATGTTCTCTAGACCAAGAGTCCCACAGATGGATCAGGGTACCTTTTCTTGAGATATGTTGCATAACTGCATTACTGACCACACCTAAAACTTAAAGACTAAGTTTTGAACTGCTGCTAGCTTCTGTTGCATATGTTTCTTATGCATATGTTACTCATGAACATATGAAATAGAAAAGGCAACAAATAGACATGGTAACAGTAGTGTTTTTTAGCATAGCCATTTTTTATATAGAAACACTTGTTGAATTATCACAGAGAATTTTTTGTAATTTTTTTGCATAATTTGTTTCTTTTTTGAAATATTTTGAGTAAGTTTTAGCTTTTCATGCAAGACTACTGAAAGTAGTAGTGTCCTGGATTTCTGATTTTATAAGTAAATAATATATTTAGTCTGTGACTTTAGAAAATTTACTTGACCTACTTGTTCCTCATTCAATCCAACTGTAAAATTGGATGAAACCCAGGGCTGCAAAAATCCCTAAATGCTGCAGTGAAGCTTAATTTAGCTGAATTCTGTAATGTGGTACACAGGTAACTTCAGTAAGTGATCAGTTTCCACTGCACTGATCCACTGAACAAATATGGCACTGCAGGTAAAGGAAAGGCACTCAAATATTTTTCTCAATACTTCTACATATCACCCTTATATCCCATTATTATTTCTCAAATGAGTCTAACATCTTTGGAGCCAGCTCTTTATGCTTTTTCTCCTCCCCAAAACTTCCCTCACTAACAGATAGCACCAGAGACACTTTGTGCTCATGTTATCACAGACACAGAGATTATGTTTTAACACACTCAGAGGCAAACCCCTTCTCCAGAAAAGTACCTCCACAAAAAGCAGTGGAAATGCAGGATGCAAGTTCCCACATGCTCCATTATCTAAGCAGCCCTGCACACCAGTAAAAAGTAGATGGTGTTGTTGACTGAGAGTAGCACATTCATGAGTGAGTTCAGCCATCATTCTTGCCTCCTTCTTGTCTCCTTTTGATAGCCATGGTTCTTTAGGATAGCCATACTGAGGCTCAGGAAGCAAGGGATTATTTTTTTTTTCAGCTCTGTTCCTTCTAGGGTTCAATTGAAGTCTTATAATAACGATTTGTTGGCTGGTGTTAGAAAATTGTCAGAATGCTGAGAGCCTGAGACCCAGAAAGATCTGTGTGCTGTGTGTGGGAATTGTGTAACTCACTCCATGGGCAGCAGGGAGGCAATGTAAAGCAATAGTTTATCCAAGGAGGAAAGCTTGAGCTAAAAACTGTGCCACAGGATCCTTGCCTGTAGACTGCAGAAGGTAGAAGAGATATCTGCACCAAAGATTGTGGGGAGGAATTAAAGCTCTCCGAGTGACTGAAGCAGAGAATTATGAGTGCTTAATATTCAGTGGGACAGAGCTGAGGCCTCCTCAGGTGCACAGCTCAGGGCACACCTGCAGGACAGTCAGCATGGCAAGCATTTGGGGGGTGCACCCATGGCAGAGCAGCACCAATGACAGGTTTGGGTAAGCAATGTTTGTTATTAGCTACTGTTTATAGCTGCTGTAGAGGACATATGCATAGGGTGCATTGACATTTTCATTTACAGAAGCAGAGAAAACACAATGTGGGCAGATCCTCAGCTGTGTATTTTGTCACTACCAAATCAGTTCATACCAGCTGAGGAGCTGCCCCTGCATTAGTCAAAGCGAGACGTAAATTTCCATATGCTTGCCCCACTGTCTAAAATGACTTTTTCATGGCTGATGGACGGGGTAGTCTTGTTTTTCACTCCCCCAGAACATGTCATGTGAAGACATTGCCACCTGTCACAGCCTTGAAGAGCTTTTCACTCCTCAGCCTTGAAGAGCTTTTCACTCCTAAAGACCTTGCACTGCTCCACAGCTTAGTTTCTTTGCTCTTGCTGTGTAGGAACCTGATGGAAACAGTATAAAAATGGGAATCTTTATTTGCCTACAAAATCATAGAATATCCTGAGCTGGAAGGGACCCATAAAAGTCCAACTCCTGGTCAACAGGACAGCCCCAAGAGTCACACCAGGTCTCTGAGAGCAATGTCCAAAGGCTTCTTGAGCTCTGTCAGGCTGGTGCTGTGACCACTGCCCTGGGGAGCCTGCCCAGTGCCCAGCCCAAAAGGTGAGACACCTTTTCCTAATATGCCACCAGGACCTGACTCAGCCTCATGCTGTTCCTTCAGGTCCTGTCACTGGGCACCAGAGAGCAGAGACCAGAGTCTGCCCCTCCCCTTCATGAGGAAGCTGCAGACTGCAATGAGGTTTCCTCTCAGTGGCCTCTTCTCCAGCCTGAACAAACTCAGTGATCTCAACCATTCCTTACATGGCTTCCCCCAAGGCCTTTCAGCACCTTCACAGCCCTTCTAACAGCTTTATGTCTTCCTTTCATTGTGGCACCAAGAAGTGCCCCCAGCCCTGGAGGTGAGGCTGCCCCAACTCAGAGAAGAGCAGGACAGCCCCTCCCTGGCCCTGCTGGTGATGCTGTGCCTGATGCCCCCAAGGCAGGGATGTCCCTCCTGGCTGCCAGGGCACAGCTGGCTCACATTCAACTTGCCATGGAGCAGGACCCCCAGGTCCTTTCCACAGTGCTGCTCTGCAGCCTCTCTCTCACATGCAGGTGAAGCCTCCCTGTGCCCTCGAGATCCATGCTTAGGAATCCTGCCTGTTATCCCTGTGTTAGCCCAACTGTGTGTAACAGTTTGGCTGTTGCCAGCAGAGGAAGTGCAGATGGTGAGTCCTGGCAGGCAGTGCTATTGGAAGACATTATGCTGTCTGTGTACAGGTTGTTAAGCTAACTGACAGTTTTTATGCAGTATAGGCTGCTAAGATTTTAAAAATCAGAAAATTACCATTTGCAAGTCAGAGGTCGGCTGGTTCTCTAGAAGACTTAAATCTCTTAGTCCTGTAGCAATGGTGCCATATGGTCCTCACTGCTTGTTGCCTTGAAATAATAGTAAGGAGACTCAAAAGCCAGTTGCCTGTTGTAATCAGATTGCAGTGAAATATGGATGCATTCCTGTGAGCCTGTTAGATATACAGGATGTAATGCAGCATCAAACCAGTCCAAATCTCCCCTGATCAATACTTGGAAAGTCAAAGGAGCTTTCTGATTGTGAGTCTGATCTACCCTGGCACAAAAAGAAGGAATTTGATGTGCCTGTTCACAGTCCATAATTGAAAGGTACCTCCATTGGGGATGAGGTATTTCAAAGGGATACTGCTGGTAATGGGGTTAAATCCATTTTTGTGATTAAAAAGAAGTAACCAGAATAGTAATGACACTTCCAATTGAAGAAATTGCAAATAGCCCTTTGGACAGAGCAAACTCATACAGTGAAATTATGAACATGAGCACAAAAGAACAAGATGGGATCTGTGAGAAAGAGAAGGATGACCTGTGCTTGAGAGGAAATTATCTTTTCCACGATTATTCTATTGGAAGAAGGAAGCTGACTACTAACCAAGGCTGAAATGAGGGCTGCTAGTGAATGTGTGTGATATTGGCTAGACCTTTTGTCAGCAGGAAATACCATCAGCAATGTGAATTCCTTCTATTTCATCTTACAGTGTGCCAGAGCCTGCAGCTGAGTGCACTGAATGTGGAAGAGCACAGTATCCTCATGGCTCCCCATGTTTTTGAGCAGAGGAATGCTGGCACAGTGAATACCACTCCTTCTCAAATCCTGGGAAAGAGGAATGATTGTCTCATGTCCTGCTTATCCCAGCATAAAATGAGACATTATGGGACCTAGCTTTTAATAAACTAAAGACTGTAACTCTTAATTAAGATGATAAGAAACTAGAACAGATTAAACTAATCTTTTCAAAACTATTATTTCTACTGTAGATATGAGAGAACATGAATTTTATACAACTGTTTGGAAGGTATAAAGCTTAAACAATGCCAAAGGGACAGAAATTGAAGATAAAAGGAAATCTGAGATGGACACCAGAAGATTAATATGGGAAAACTACTAAGGACATGGACCAGCTGCTTGAGGAACAGGATGGAAGAAACTTATTCTGAAGACTTTTAAAATGAAATAACACTAGCACAAAACCCATTTCAATATACACGAGTGTGTGAGGAAGACAAGGACTAAAAATCTGTAATACTGATGTTTAGCTTCTGAGGTGTATGTAGATAATTCTGTCATTCTAATTTTAAAATCAGTTCTTTAATAATGTTTACCTTCACTCTAAAGATGAGAAACTACCATCTGATGGATCAAGCACTTATAAGATGCAATACTGTGACCATTTTTTCATTTTTCCTCTCTATTTATTCTTAGCTATTACTGAACATGAAAACATAGAAACCAAGACACATATTCTTCCATCCATGTATCTTTATTTAGCCTGTGAAAAGAAGGAAAAAAATATTTCTCTCCTGCTGTGGCAGTGGCAAATTCATAAATTGGTGGTTCTTTGATAACAGGCTTATGTCAAGTAAAGCAGGTGTGGAGAAAGCTGGTTGATGAAGTGAATGATCACCTGAGTGATCAGTTATTAGCTCTCTTAGAAGATGCTCTTACTTAAAATAAGAGTTTATTTCCAATGGACAGTGTTGGTTTACATAAGCTGTATCATAATCATCTTAAATTGTATCTCTTATGGATCACTTTGGGGGATTTTTTAAGGCGATTGATTAAAGCTTACTTCAAAATTGTCTAAGGTCATGTGACAGATCACAGTGGAAGTTACAAAGGGTCCTTAGGCTTGCAGAGTTTCCATTCTAATCACTACCTGCTGAAACGCTTTTCCTTTATACAAAAATATTTTGTACCACAATTTCCAATGAACCTCAGAAATATTTAGGCTATCTATTCTCCTTTGCAATGATACTGATAAATTCCACCTATGCCTCAGAGAGTCTGGTATAATTGGCTTAGTATTCCAACCTGTTCTTGAGTTGAAATTCCATTAAATAGATTCGGTACAGGGATAGAAATTTAGAGTAGAACTTGAAGTGTGTAGACTAAGAAAAGCTAAAGGCTAAAGAAGTCTGATTATTTTTCCTTACTGGTTGCATCTTCTGAGTGAGTGAAAACTCTCATTTCTGTGGTCTGGACAGTGCTGTTGGGCCACATCTCCCTTGGCAGACAATATTGCAGTGGATATATCAGCTCTGAGAGGAGGCAGAGGACATTGAGACTTTGTGCATCTGTCAGGCAGGGCTGGTGTTCACACACCCACTGCAGTTCCTGCCCTGCTGGAGCTGCCTGACATTTGCTTCTATTCCCTCACGCCGATACTCAAATAGACACTCCAAGAAAATGTTTGGGTTGCTGATAATATAAAAGAACATGATTAACTGCACTCCATTTGAAGTGTCTATGGTCACAGGACCTTTAGTTTTTCAAGGGTTTTTTTATGTGCAAGTTATCTAAATAACTCCAGACATTGTCATTTCACTCTCTTATTTCTACCCTCTTAATGAGCAAGTATTTTTGTATGTTGGATGCTGCCTCTGATTTATTTATGGGAAAGAGGTTTAAATCTATATTAACCTAAATCATTATGGGTAATCCATAATATTTAAATTACAGTAATCTAAATTAAGATGATCTGTGGTGGACCAGAGCAATGAAGACAGGCAGGCCCATGGCAAACTCCAGCTATTGAAGGGAGAAGGTGCACTTCAGGAAACTTGGGAACTGGTACAGAATGTAAAATATCATCTCTGATTGCTTCCGGTGTTGAGGAGGGGCTGAGGTCAAAGAGAAGATGGAAACACTTTGTAATTTTGTTACTCCTGTGAAAGATCCCCCAACACCTGTGGCGATGTAAGGGTGGAAGTCAGAAGTTCAGTGCTCTGCACGTGTGTACTGCTGTCACATTCCAGCAAGGACTCAGCATCAGGGGACCTACAGGAAGTGGGACATGTTATTTCACCCCCTTTTATCCTTTTTCTGTTTTGCTTTGCTCGACCATTCCTTGGAGATATCTTCCCTTTCCCCCTGATCCTCTTGCATGTAAGTTTTGCTGTTCATATGTTTGGATGAAATGAGAGTTGAGAATTCATCTGGTCATTGAAATTAGAAGCAGAATTAGTGAAGTGCCTAGCACTGTTATCTGAATAAATTACTTATATCTTGTGTTAATTCTTCAGATCATAAATTTATACTTGAATAAAATAATATCTGGAGAAAAACCCACTAAAATCTATTTCCACTGTATGGTCAAAGGGCAAAAATACATATATACATATAACTTGACTCTTCCCTGGCAGTTACTTATCTAGCTTACTTGTAGAACTTAATGTAAAACAGGGCTCTCAATATGTTTATTTTCATCCTCTCATGGCCTTGTAAGGTTATTGGCTGACAGATGATGAGATTTTCAAATGGTGAAGCAATGGGCTCTGGCACTGGAACTGAGCATGGACTGAATCTGATGCTTCTTCTCCACACTGAGTTATAGACCAGCTTCATTGAAATCTCATCACAGAAATGAGTTCATGATTTCCCCCGCTTATTAGAGTGAAGAACAACCTGTGGTGCATTTAGAATATTCATTATGTGACAGTATTAGCAGCATTCCCATTGTCCAAAATGCTTTGTAATTTGATTGGAAACAACTTAGCTAACAAAGCAGTCTCTCATTTACTCTTCTTCACATAACTCAAAAAAAAAAAAAAAAAAGCCCAAGCCATTTCTTTTATAAACCATTTAATACAGTTTATGGTAGCAATAATCCCCTTGAAATTGGTTATATTACTATAGTTTGTTATAGTGTTAACTGCCCTTGTCTTCAGCTTGATCCATTAACTGAAAATCCAGCCATTAACTTATAATGGGATGATTTCTTCAGGATTATTACCTGATCCTTAGCTTGAACATTAACACTCCTGAAGGATAGTGAAACAGGGATGAAATGTAAAGAAAGTTCCCAGTTCAGCTTTTATGTAGTAAAGCTATATTTATACAAGATATTTCTGAGGCTTGCATGTGGTTTACTTCATTATCTGTTTCACCAGAGAGGGACCCATGCAAGCAGCACCTTTGTGAAAAAGAGCACTTGTTGGTCCAGATAATCAGTGGCAGATGAGAGGCAGGAAAGGTGATGTTAAATGTGACAGTCTAATAATGGAGATGTAAAACTCACTCGTTGTTCCCTTCAGTGGGAATTTTGCCTATGACTTCAGTGGAAAAAGATTCAAGGCCAAAAAGACAAGGAGCAAATTATTTCCTATCTTTTAGAAGATAGCCACTAGATGTAAAAGGGGAGTCTTGCTTTTGCCCTCTTTTGAGATCCACAAATGAAAAATACTTGTGTAACACCGAGCATGGAACTACAATAACTGTAAATTAAATAACATAGTCATAAGTGCACCTGAAATTAAAATGATGAGCTTTGTAGCATCTACATTACAAGTCTTTGGTTTACTGTGTGATTACCTCGCTGGCACCTCACCTTGCACACATCAGTGTTTGCTCTGTCTTTTGGAGGGTGTAGCAGAAATCCCATGGCTTCAAGGACATGTGCATTGCCACTGCTCTTTTCTATGTGTCCCCTTTGAGTGGGTGAGCTGACCCTCTTTGTTATCCTCTACTGTGTAGTTTTTAATGCTAACTAAGATCAGAAAAGAGATGCAATGAAAGCTTTTAGAGCACTAAAAAGAAGCATGCTTAGCCTGATGAAGAGCAATCTCTTTTTTTTTCTGTTCTTCACTCTAAGCAATTTTACAGATTGTACTTCAAAATGAAAAGGATAAAATATTTTTAAGACTACTGCCAAAATGACATCATGCTCCTGTTCTTCAGGTCTTCCTCTTTCTGCAGATCACTTCTATTACAAAAAGATGGAAAGCCAGAAAAAAAAAAATAAAACCAATACTGATTATTTTTCAACTTAATTAAAATGTAATTGTCATGGCTCTTGAATAAAATCTAGGGTACATTAAATTTATTATGCAAGCACTTTATTCCTCATATTATTTGACTTTAAAACTGTAGTCTATTTCTGTTTGGTGTGTTATCAATCTTTCACAAGTGATAGTGACTATGTATGACAATACAGTATATATTTGTGTCATTTCAAGCAAAAAATATTGCTCAATCTGTAAAGGATATCCCTTAATTTTCATGGACAAATTAGCACATACATTCTCTAAGTAAAACTGTTCACCTGTGTTTCCTTTCTTGCAACATGGCAAAATTGGAAAAATTTAAAAAATATTTCACTATCGGTTGCTTTCCATTTTTTTCTTACCTTCAAAATTTAATAAGCAGATTTTCAGGGACAAGAACTTCTCTGAATTTATACCTCCAGAAAAATACTTGGGATATACAATAGGTATGTAAGGCAAAGATTGCCACTGTCACAGTTTCTATATTGGAGGGCATGTCAAATCACTTACGAAGTTTGTACTTTGTAAAGGACTGTGAACCTTAAGCTGAACTCTCAAATCCTGTTCTCAGCATGGTACTACTGGCTACAAGTCCAAGTGAGGAGAAAGATGGTCTGTTTTTAACACTATTTATTAGCTTCCCAGGTTTTAGATTGTGTTAATCAGCAGCTTTTTATTTTGAGGTGACTGCCACAGGAATCCTGAAAATCAGACAGGAACAAGGGCATCTCTTTAAGCCATGTGTCCTCCCAGCTCCACAGTGCTCTGTGCACCTTTACTGAGGAAGGGCATCACTGAATTTCTCCCAAGGTACCCCATTTCCTCAGCAGTTGTTTCACTGAGTGACTTTGGGGTTCAGTCACGACAGCTCATCAGATAGAAGGTGACATGAACTGCACTATTCTTATTGTGCAAACACAATAAAGTAGATAATTTGATTATTGATTAAACCACTGTTGGACAGTGGGCCCAACACAAGTGCAAGCATTTCTGGCAGTGTCCATCCTAAGTGAGCCAATTCAACCCTTGCAGTAACTATTCATTTAACCAGTACTTCCATATAACTGCATTCCATAGATTTCGAATCACAATAACTGGTTTTTGGCTCTCTGATCTCCTAACTGATAGCAAATAAAGTAATGAAAAGTATTACATGTTCTCTTACATGTATCATTTTCAATGTGGTTTTGGTTGAAAAATCACTATACCATGACTGCTGCTTCCCTTTCCCACTTCCATTTTTTTTCTTATATTTGAAAGGAGGGTAAATCATACTTTCAAAAACATGTTTGTCTATGCTTTCTCTGTATTTCTCTATAATCTGTTCTGCATACAGAATCTAGAAGAATTAATTGCTGAGGGCAGGAGTTATTTCCTAAACCTCACTCTAGTCGTGCTTCATGTGTCAGCAAAAATCAATCTCAAGGTATATTGCCTACCTGAGTTATAAATAGTAAGTTCATGTCACCATCTTCTGTTTTGGGCCACAGTCTCCCAGGGGTTCTTCTATTTGTCTGGAAGCAGAAATTAAAGAACAGGGGATTATATGATTTACTGTGGCACATTAGGTTTAGACAGGTCCTGAGCTGGCCACTTATACTTCAGCTCAGTAATTTTAATTCACACAGAATTCTCTCTTCATGTACTTTTTTTCCTTCTCAGCAATATTTGTAAAGATTTGAACAAACTTCAGGGTACTTTGCCTTTCTTTCACACTTTTTAGCAGAGAATATATAAGTTATGCTCCTCCTTCAGTTTTCCTCTCCTTGTTTGTATTCAGGTGCTGCCTCTACATATTGAAATAAAGACACAATATCAGAGTTTACAGAATCACAGAATTGTTAGGGTTGGAAGGGCCCCAAAACACAAAGCATTGTTTTCATAAGAAGAGATTTGAAATTATGTAGACTATTCAGATGTATATTAATATTTTGGCTAAAGAATATGTTCAATCCTTTCTTGATGGCAGAACGAAAGCAAGTATTTGTCTGTGACAGAGCTGTGGAGCTATATATGTGAGCCTGACCTAGGAAAATATGCTTCAATTATTTGTCTTTGTGGCCTGCTATTTTGCTCAGGGTCAGAACTATCAGAACTGAGGATGCAAAATAAACTTGAGATAGTTCTTCAAATGCTTATTAAGATTTTAAGCTTATTATTCTTATGCTTATTAAGAGTTAGTCATAAGCAGTTTGCTCAGGTATTTGAATGAGGCTGCACAATATTCTGTGAGAGACACATCATTTCCCTTTGCAGGAGGACTAAGCAGCCTGATTTGGCTGGACTGTGCACAGATGGATAGGAAGATGCAGCGTTTAATGTCACAACAACAGCAAAAAACAGATGTGGGTGTTATGTAAAATAGTATTAAAACCATTAACCTCAGTCAGACCTAGAGATGCTCTGTGAAGTGAGGGTGGGGAAGGGCAGAACCTTTGCAAAGAGTTTTGTTTGTGCTTTTTGCTGGGTTTTTAACCTCAGATCTTCATCTTAAACTACTTGGCAAAATATTTATTATCCTAAATTCTGATTGTTACTGCCTAACCTTTATTGATACTAATCCATGATACGTGAACATGAAACAAATAAGGACTTACCAAGGAAAAACATCACTCACTTGGTTTATCAGCTTGGACAATAACAGTCAGAAACAAAGATAATAAACTTTCTCTGTTTCAACAATGTAAGGCCTAAAATAANACAGAACCACCCCCCGACTTCATTCATTCATCCTTAAAAATAGCAGATGAGGAAGTGTATTAACACAATATTAACCTTACCATTATTTACCACTGACATCATCATGTATATATATATATACGGATAGTAGAACAAGCATTAAAACAGTGGTTATCCACACTATTAAAAATGAGCTTACTGATAGTAAGAAATAGATACCGTCGATCTGTGGGATGTTGCACTGCAGTGTGTAGGCACAATTCCATCCTTATTTCATTCCAACGTTTTTAAGAATTGTATCTCAGGTTACATGAGGGGTTATAAAACCAAAGAAATGTAATACTGATTCATTGTGAGAGCTGATACGAGATCTAAAATATTGATTAGGAAAAAGTGCTCATTGTTTCCAAAGCTGCCCTTTTCTACTGATGAACCCTACTTTTACATTAAACCATTTCAATGAACTGATTAAAGGCCATTAATGTGTGAGAGTGAGACCTGAGTGGTGTAAAGCACTGCACCATCATTTTCTATCCAGCTGAGGCTCTCTCCCATGTGCTTTATTTTTCACTGTTCAGCTCTAAAATCTTGGTAACTGCCTGTGTGTTTCTATCACAGCATAGCCACAGCTGAGTTGGGTTAGACAGAGCATCCCAGCCCTGTGCCCTGTCAGTAACAGTGGGCAGTGGAGGGTGCCTGAGGGAGGGCAGCAACACCGACAGAGTGGCTTTTTTCAGCAGTTTACCAGGCTACAAAAAGTTTGAAGGTTGAGGATTTTCTGATCATGGGTGCCTTTGGGGTTTTCTTGTTGTCATTGCTCTGGGTGAGGTTTATTTTTCTCTCCACTCTCATATGGTAAATGTTTCTGAAAGCATTGAACAGCCACCAGCTGCTGGAACACTCAGCTCAAACCTCCTACCTAGGCCAAGGCCTCTGAAAGGGAAGGTCTAACCCAGGGCGCTGTGTGTGGGGCTGATAAGGGCTTGTAGGGGGCCAGCTCTTACATAGGCCAGCATAACACAAAACTGAAGCACCATTTAGGCAGTCTGATGAAGCTGTTCTGGTTTCTGAGGCTTGCTTGATATGATAAGTGATATTCGTGATTCAGAGAACAATTGAAACATGGAAGTAAACCAAGAGCTGTTACCTCAGTGGTGGTACGTGTGAGTCTGCTTGTTTCTCTAAGGAGCCTGTGGTGGAGCATGGCTGGAATGCCAGAGAATGGAGTACATTGTTCCTGAGCACAGGAAGGAGACAGTAGAAGATCAGTCAGTGTGTACCAATGTGTATTCTTGTTATCACTTTGGGATTACAAATCTTGTCATACTGAAACCTTTTGGCTGGCCCAGTCCAGTCAGTTTTGCCCTTAAAAGAGCTGGAATTGATGACCAAATGTATGGTTTGTAAACCATACACCTGTCTTGCTTGCATTCCTTAGGTATAGCAGCTGTACTTCAGGGTCTGTGGACAGGAAATAAGGATTCATCCTGCCTTTCATTTCCTTTTGAGGATGTTTAAACTGGGCTTCTGTGGTTAGTGCAAAAATTGCACTGAGCATGAAGCTGGAGTTCATATCCTTAACAAAAAAACCCATCATTGCTAAAAGTCTGAGTGAATCATGCTTTGTGCTTCTAATTCTATAGGCCTTATGGACATCCCCACTTTATTATCCTTTCACTACCAAAAATCTGAATGGTTTCTAACAAAAAGTGACACATTGTTATTGTGTGTATGAAATGTTCCTATAATGGTGACTCACGAATTTTCAGCATATCAGGATTGTCACCTGCCATGAACACTTCACTTAATCTGATTTGTGCAGTTTCAATGTAGTCAGAAGATATTGTGACCTGCTAGACTAGGGATTTAAAAATCAGGACTTGACCTTTTGGATCCCCAAACCCATAGAAAGACCTGTGAAGAACAGATCTTCCCTTTAAGTTCATTGAAGACTAAGTAAATTGTTGCTAAGCCTGAAATGTCTCTTGAAAAAAAAAAAAGGGGTTTTAGTTCTACATAGTGTAATTACTTATCTATGAACTTTTGCTGTCCATGACTGACAGCTTGAGAATGTTAAAGCCCAGCAGAAAGAAAATCCCCTGCCAAACATCAGAGAGGTGGAAGACACCTGGAAGCGTTTCCCCAGGCCCTTCACCCTACCCCAGTGTGTTCTAGGAGCACAAGGAGATATGACATAGGATTCCTCTGTTGATGAGAGTGGCTGACCATTGTATGCCAGATGAGAGAATAATAAGTGAGGAAAGGCAAAGATCCTGAAAGAAAACTAGTTCAGAATTCTTTGCATTTTAGAAGAAGATCCTACTTCATAATTTGATGCTGAATTTTGACTTATTGTCAGAGGTGGAATGACACCACATAAATAAGGTGATCTGTGAAAGGAGCCTCATAATCATCATGTGTTTGCTTTGTTGGTTTTTTCAGACAAATGAATAGGATTTTTTATCACTTACAGTTAATCACGTGTGGTTGTCTATTACATTATTGCTAACATATGTGGGGCTCCTTAGTTTTGAGGAAGAGCTATTTCTCAGTACCAGAGGGTAGAGGGAATTTTGTCATCTTAAGCATCATGACAGATCTCTGAACACATGACATTTCTATTAAGCAAGAACTATGTCTAAGCCTTTCTTTTTTTTTTTTTCCAAGTACTTTATTACAAAGATGAATATAGCCCAGGCACAATAATGTAACTCTTAAGCATCCCCCACTCCCACCTATCCCTCTGATTTTTCTCATATCTCTTTTGCATCTCTCCTGCCATATGTACTCCACAGCCAATCTTGGTATAAGCTGCTCACTTGCAGCTACTGCAACACCCAGGGAATTGCTCACAAATGCAGACTTGCTCACAGAGGAGCTGCTTAATCATATTAGGAGGATTTTCAGTGTTGGGTTTTAGGCATCTCAGGAAATAGACTGAGATCTAATTTTTCACACACCTGTGTAATTTCATAAATTGAATAAAAAAATTGCTTCATTGTACTAGATGGGGATAAGAAACTACTCTGTTATTCTACTTAGAAAATGCCCTGGAGCCTTCAGCTACATCATACATTGTTTTTATTAGATAAATTGTATCTATGTGCTCCTTCATTAGCAAGATTTTTGAATACTCCAGTTCCCTTTTATTTAACTAAATCCTTGTTGCTGCTATGTAAGTTATGGTCACTGCTGTGCCAATTTGTTCAGACATACTTCAGGAATTTCAAGTGTCACCCCACTTCCCCTGATAGGACAGAGAATGAAATTACAATCTGAAATAGTGGGAAGAACATTAATAATAATAATAAAAACCTAACAAACAAAACCCACCAGTTGCTATGATGGCTTTTGACACATGAAGATCCCTTGGGGGATAATGGGAAGCAAAAGGGTTAAGCAGGAAAACTGAAATAACTCTGCAGTCTCTATTTTCTGCCTGACTCCAGAGGCATTGCAGACAGCTGTTGCAGATTGAAGCAGACTTGTAATTTGCCTCCTGGGTCTGGCAAGGAATTAAGGAGCAGTAACCAGTCTCCTATGGGGTACCCAGTCTCTATAACTAGCATAAGCATAATATGAAGGCCAGATCCTCAAAGATGCATAACCATGATGGGAAAGGCATGCTGAAATACCCTTAAGATGAGGTCTGTACTATGTGCTTTTAAGTCTTAAAAAAAGAAAGAAATTCAGCATGTGCAATATTGACTAGAAGTTCACTATTCCAGTGCTGGTGAAGAGTGATCATAGAGCCTGATGCAGAGAAAGAAATTTTCCAAATAAAGCCTAAATATGCTGGCAGCATCCCTCTGCAGGGAAACACTTGAGCCTTTCTGTTTCCTGTTCACTGCCAATGTCTGAGCTGGTGCTCTGTGAGAAGAGAACGCTGATGTGTGCCCTGGGATGCCTGAGCTTGGTACTTGGTTTTTCCCCCAGGTCACTTGATTTCTGTCACTTGGGTAAGAACTTTGGCACAGCTGCTGGGAATACATTGCCCATTCAGAGCAAAGTGACTAGAGGAAAAGAAACAGTATCAACAGTCTTGTTGTTTCTCAGAGATGTGTTAAAATATGGCTGATTAAACTCTCCAATGACGTGCAACACAGTTGAGACGCTCTGGAGAACTGAGATGAATTTTTTCATTATTACTGGAAGTGATAAATTACAGTAACATATACAAACTTGATTGCTTGGGGTTCAACTTTCAATAATACAAATATTATACAGTACAGGTAATAGGAAATATGATCCATCTTGTTGTATAACTATTTGGTCAAAATATATAACCAGCATCTTTCTTCTGCAATAATTGTTTCTTGAAAAGTGTAGTTTGTTTTAGATTTTGTTTGCCTTTTTTTTAATATATAGATTTATATATAAATGCTGCCTTAAGCTTTGAGTGGGAGAATCTGAGGCTTGTAATAGGCCTGGGATAGGATCAGTTGTGACTCTGTCGTTTTGCTGCTGATAAGGTGACTTTTTCAGTTGACTCTGACAGCTCCTTATGTGTAAGCATCCGCTTCTCACTTCTACCAGGAGCAGATTCTTGTGCAGCTTTTTCTGCTTGTGAGGCATATTTTCTCATAGTACATCAGGAGCAGACATGCTGAAAATTGCCTTTTCCAACTGGACACAGCCATATAAATAATTGGCATCGTGCATAGCAATTATCACTTCAAACTCCTTGAAAAGTCTCACTTCCCAGGAGTTTGAAAAGCGAAGGTCTGCCATTCTCTTCATGCACTGTTTAACTGCAAGAAATCCATCTGCTTTATGGAATTTTGTCTGAATTTCAGCAGTATCTTAAAGACAAAGTTAGAGTGGGATTTTGTGTGTGCCTCTGGTTTTTTGTTCCGTTTTTTTTTAAAAAAAGCAGGCAAGAAAGCAGGAACACCCACAATTTTACGTCTCTTCTTATATAATCAAATGTAAGAAACACTGCATTCTTGTTCTCATTCCTTTAAATTAGTTTCACTCGACATAATTTATAGGGAGATCATCACTGGGAACTACAAATCAAATTTTTTTTTTTCCCTGAATAACTTAACCCAGTAAATGCTCATACTTTGTGATCTTTGTATGAAGAGTCTTCCAAGTTTCTGTGCGGTCACAGAGGATGGGAAGGAAAGGGGCAGAAGAGTAGTGTGCAATTGAATTGTGTTTCCTCAGAATTTTTCCATTTTTTTCCTTAAGTAGCTCTCATGGAATACTTGGAGGGGCTGTGCTGTTTCCAAGGCTTGCCTCTGAGCAGGAAATTCTTCATACACATGTGCTACTGGCTGAAGGGACTGCTGAACACCTTGCAACAACAGTTTTGACATGATTTTTGGGATA
Organism: Trochalopteron elliotii; assembly: GCA_024734555.1. Classification (NCBI taxonomy): domain Eukaryota; kingdom Metazoa; phylum Chordata; class Aves; order Passeriformes; family Leiothrichidae; genus Trochalopteron; species Trochalopteron elliotii. Next base: position 3,255,053 of record JANPWX010000060.1, on the reverse strand, counting down.
AATGGGTCAGTTTAATCATCCTTAAAACAGGTGTTCTTTAAACATGAGTATTTAATGACCTATCCTGAACAACATTTTAGATTCAGATTTTTCTAGTCTAACACATTGTCTGTGTAGGTTCCTTTTCTGCTCTTTGTTACTTGATTCATTAAGAAATGTGATCAACATGAAGCATTCTGAAAAAAATTAAATGCTCAGTTGTAAATCAGGTTATTAATCTCCTCTCATACTTAGCAAAAACCTTTATCCTTTTTAGATGAGTTGAAAAAGTCTAATTCAAGGGACTTAACATATGCAGATTTGGTTAGAGAGCATATTCCTTTCTTCTGTGATGAATATTGAGCTTGAGTAAAATCCAAGCTAATCTTTGCTCTGTTTTCCCCTCTTATCACATAACAGACAAATGTTTCCTGCAGCTACTGTGTCATAGCAGAGCATCTGCCTCCGTGTATGAACCAACTGCCAGATAGCCTTAGCAAGCAGTCAATTTATGCAGCTGACAGGTTTATTACTTTATCAGATATTTGCTCAAGGACAATTTTATTATATGCAAATCATTGACATAAATTGGGGAAGAATGAATTTATTAAGGGGTCTAAATTAATCTCTCACCATTTGGTATGTGCATTTTTATTATGCAATGTATTTACTTCTAGAATATTCATTTGTCTGAGAGCTGTGCTGTAACTACAGGATTTGTCAGGGTTGGGTTAATGCTGATTTGTGTTTTGTATTTTTTAACAAGCTCTACCTTAATGCTGGTCAGAGTTCAGAGAACATGGGCTATAGAGAGCTTTGGCTTGAGATATGGAATTAAAAATTCATACACATGGTTTTACTGGACTTGAATTTTTAAAGTGTAAGATGGAAAAAAATCAGATCCCTACTCATGGAAGCAAAAGACAGTCACCTGCTCTGCAGAACTGATTCAGACCCTGGGCTGTTTTACTGACTGGGCAGCTATTTTTATTTATCAGTAGAGAAATCCTAAACAAAAGATCTGGGAAAAAACCCAAACACACCCCACTCCAAAAAAACAAACAAAAATGACCCCAAACAAACCAAAACCACCCAAAGCAAAACAATACAAAACCCCTCCCACAAACAAAAAATCCCAACAACAATGAGACCCTCCAACACCTAAACAGTTAAAGTGGAATAAATATTTTCAGAGGTGCTGGGGGGTCTATTTTGTTTTACTTGCTTTTTAGTCTCATGTTCTGGCTTTCTTCTTCCCCTTTTTGGGTGCACTTTAGGTACTCATCCCTGTTGTCAGATCAGGCTTTCACAAATAACCATGGCAAATACATTTCATTGCCTTCCTCAGGGATGATATCAGGATCTGGACACTTCTCTGCAGTAGAATAGTGAATATGTCTTGTGCATTTTTTATTTACTTTTTTTTTATTAAAAAAAGAAAACTTATGCAGACTCAGGAATAATGGCATGTCTAACACCTTAAGATTTTGAGGTGGGAGAAGTCTGCCTTTTTCTCAGATTTGTTTAGTACTAGACTAATTTTATGGCTTGAGAAATCTGTGTTCAAAGTTTGGCTGAGCATGTTCTTTGCTATGTTTGTGCTACAGCCCTCATCAATAAATTGGAAGTAAAAGTAAGGTTTTGGAGGGATGACCACATTGAAAGCTGTCGGATGCTCAGGTTTCATGTTCACTGGGGTATAAAATGCTTAGATGTAAGTTTGTAAGACCAAAAAACATAATAAGGAACCCAGTTTACCTGAACTTGGAGTTAAAGGTCCATAATGATGCACACAGACCAAAATTTACTTTTGTATCTTCTGTGTTTGAGAAACTTCTGCTCCCTGTCTTCAACTCACACTGAGTTGGTAGAGCATCCAGAGGGTGCAGAGAAGAAATTTCATCCTTCTTGTCTGAAATAACCAAGGTTTGCTGACTTGCGTGTATATTAGAAGGCACTCAACTTCCTCAACCTGTTGAGACAGGTGGTTGAAAAAAAATTAATTTTCTTGGAGCAAAACAATTACTTAAAATGGATAATCTTATGTATAGCAAGGGGGAGAGATCCAAGAATTCTCTGAAGCTCTGTGTTTAGAGAAACCTGGTGAGAAAAAGGGAAAATAACTTGGAAAAATTATTGTTGAATTAGCTTTACTGCATGATTTTTCATTTGTAGGTTGTACCAGAAGATTTTCATTTTTGTAATTAGAAATACTGCAGTTTCTAAAATATAACAAATTCTGTTCTTCATAATCTTTTAAAAAACTATTTGAAGCAGTCTGTTGTGAGTTCTGTTTTGAAGTTTTGGATAAAAGAATCATAGTATGTAAAACTGTAATTTGAGTCAGATAACTTGTCAACATCTTGTGCCAAAACCATTTCATTCATTTTGGAGTTGTCAAAGTGAGGTTTTAAAGAGTTTTCACAGATTTTAAGGGAATTTTTTTTCTTCCCTGATGGATTGTTCTGTTTGTATTGCTTTCTCAGTCATCATTCATGATTCCTTATACTCAAGTACTTTACTCAAATAACACATATGGGGAGAAAATAATTATTAGAGATCTTTCTTACCTTGAGCTCACCTTACCTTTCTTACAAGTGATTATTATAATTACAGTAATTATGCTTCATAATACTCAATTGTTTAAAAAAAGCAAAGGGATTCTGGATTTCTCTGTGTTAGATAGACCTTAGAAGGTTTTTCTAGGTTGTGGAAGATCTCCATAGGATTTACTGCATTTGAACTACAGAGTGCTTGAGGCTTCTGTGCCCATCTTTGAGAAAAAAATATTTTATGCATTTGATATTCTGCTTTTAAACAGAGATATCAATATGAAATAAAAATAGGTATATGCCATACTGAATGTGCCCAGAGCTCTCTGAAAATTGAAAGTGTGAAAGCTCTGGTTAAATCCTGCTGTAGCATTGCTCTATTTCAGGGTATTGTTAACATAATTCCTGGATGGGTGAGTTACTCTGATAAACAATTATTGATAGTGTCATGAATTCATGCCCTATTTAGTAGAAATAAAGCCATTAAATGGAAATTGAATTAAATATATGATAACATTCAATGACATATAACTCACAGACTTAGTATGCTGTTTGAGAATGGGACTGCAGAGATTAGAGAAACACAAAGACATTCTATGGAGCACATGGTGTGCCATACCATGGATCATCTCATGTTTCCCTTGGAAACAGAACAATAAACTCTGGAGGTCTATAATATTGATAGAAAAGACCTGCCTTGAGTGTCACCTCAACAATGAGTGGCTATCACATGTTAGGTATGTGCTGCTGGGGACCTGGATTCATTCTGCTGCTCTGGTTTGAGGTTGGGCTCACAACAGCTCTTGAGGGCTCTGCCTTCATGCTTCTCTTAATGGAGAGCCCTCTTGACAACGTCAGGAAACACAGCAAGGGCACTTTGATGCACTAATTTTTTCCTCTCTGGCTCCTGAAGAGACCCTTCAAGGTTCTTGCTTCTTGAGTTTTGCCCTTTGACCCAAACACTTAAACAAAATATTCCTTATATGCATCCAACACAGTGTCCCTGTAAAGCTGAAAGATTGGCTTCAGGTTTATGCCTGATTTGTGGGTTGATATTGGTGAAGGATTATATGAAATTATAGAAAGATTTGTGCTTCTATTTTCTACGTGTAAGCTCTCTGCTCCATTCCAGCCACGTATAAATTTTACCTTTGGACGTGTGTGCTTTTAGAGTGTCAGGGAGATCCTTCTCAAGCAAAAATATCTGAGCTACCTGTCAGGGTTTTTAAATAGCTTTTGTTTAGCAAGGTAATACACTGAAAGAAGCACTTTGTGAACTGCATCCTCTGCTAATGTAAATCAGGAGAGTCAGGAGGCTCACATTTCTCACCTCAATATGAGTACTATCCTTGTTGATCAATATGTAATAAACCTCAGATGTTCATTGAAATTCTTTTTCTGTGCCAAATCTTGATGTCATGTTGTTTTGCCAGTAAGCATAAGTGAAATTTATCCTATATAGGACTTTTTAGCTTCTTTATGTTAGAAACAAATTCTATATATTACCTCTGGGTATAAAATAAATATTGTGTATATGTACACAACATATGGAGAGTTCTATCAGAAATTTGTCTATCTAAATATAAGTAGTTATTTTGCTTTTTTGTCACTTATAATTTTGTGCAAAGTTCTCTGGTTTTGAAGGAGAAAGGTCACACTGCCTTCCCTTTCCCAAAACTTCGATTCCCAACTCAATGAAATCATTCAGTGACAGGAAGATTTTTAGTAGTGCCTGATTTTCTCATATTAATTCTGTGTGTCAATTAACAGTCAGATTCTCCCGAGTAAACCTTAAAGTCTGTGAGTGATTGATTCCTGCTGGTGGTTTATGACAGAATAACACTACTTGTTCAAAAATTCTTTCTGCTATTGTACTGCCACTCTTTAATGACAACAGTAAATCATCAATCAAATGAAAGTTCTGTGTGTCACTTAAAAATCCTAATTTTAATAGAGAGAAAGAAGTAGGGTTTAGCAAGGGAAGGCAGATGGTAAGCTGATGGAGCTATTCAGTCTAAAGTGTCTTAAAAATACTGTTTTTCAAGCCATAAAGGGTGAGCTTGCAATCCATTTTAATTCCAGCTGGAGAAGTCTCGATGCTCTAGCATTTCCTTTACAAAGCAAACAAACAATACCAAAATTTCAAATACAGATATGTAATAATCTCTCTTCTGCCTTCTTTCCTTACCTTCCTTCTTGGTCTGGAAGACAGTGGTTTTTGCCCCTGAGGTAACTGTAATAGTGTTACAGTATGGTAACATAGTGTTCTCCTCCTTAAAGTGAAGATGTTCTAAATTGGTAATTTAATATGTGTGCATTTGTATATATATGTTTATGTGAAGATCATTTAGAAGTAGTTGACTTCACTTTTAATATGGTTTTCCAGTAACCCTGAAGTCACATAATGACATTTTCTTTTTTGGTTCAGTACATTTTATATAAAGAAGCACTAAAGTAGTCTAAAACAACTGCTGAAATTGAAGGGGGAGATCAAAAGACAAGTTTGTCCCTCAAACATTTTTGATAGGAAATTTTTACAGGCAAAACAGAATAGTAGAAGAACATGGTTAGGTGTAGCAGGAGATGGAAAGTGAGGAAATGTAAATGTGGCATCAGCACTGTGCTGGGAGGAAAAATCAATTAACCTGGACAAGTTAAGAAGTGGTGAAAGGATTGAGGGGGTTTCAGGCTCAAAGCTGCTTGTCTTATTCCCCCCATTGAGTACTTCCAGTGGGTGTCAGAGGCAAAAAAAAAAAAAAAGACAAGTGTGAAGAGAAAATAAAGGAAACAAAGAAAGAGGCATATATCTAATAAAAGAAGTGAGTTATCTAGTCAAATAAACATAACTACTTTGAAAATTACTTCATCAGACCCCACTTCCATCCAGGGCTTCTGAAGTGATCTCCTAAACCTTATGCTGAGCTTTTTGTTGAAAACTGTTTCAAAAGGTTAATAAAACAGGAGCTGTTTTCATAAATGTTTGGTCAATTTGAATAGACTACTTTGCATTTGGAAGCAATAGGCTGCATACAGCACAGCTCTAATACGTTCTAGCCATGCATTTGCACTCAGAATTCAGGCTAATTACTTTTCTCCTATGCTTCTGTGAATTCTTAAACCATCTTTTAAAGTAGATTCCATTAGTAGAGAGCGGAACTTGCTCAGAAAAACAGATTTGTGAGACATCATGGAATTAGGAACACCATAAAGCAAATAGGGGAGGAAGTATAATCTAGACTCTTAATTAACAGCATTGTATCTTCTTTCACTTTGAACCACTATGGTGCAATAGCAATATGAAGAATATGAATGTATTTTGTGGGGTGTGGCAGACATTCTGTATTTCTATTGAAGGCTTGACGCAAGCCTATAGTCAGAAAAGCTGAGCTTGACTGAGTAAGGCAAAAAAAATATAAATAATGATGGGCTGGATTAATGCAATGATGAAACAAAATACCCCTTTAGCCACTAAACTCTGTCAATTTGCAATTTCTGCATTGACTTAAGGTGACTTGTGATTTATACAGATCTGATCACTGCAGATCCCTCTGTATCATCACATCACTGAAGACTCTGTATTTGAATGTCTTGGATTATTTTCAAGACTGTATTTTTCTAAAGATTTCTCAACCCAGCCTTGTTTTGGTCAGTGTTTCCTTTTATGTCCTAAATAAAGTTCTATTTCTGTCCTGAGCTGTTATTCCCAGAGACCTGAGGAAGGCACTTGTGCAGGCCCATTTTCAGAATTAAAGTCTGCATTTTTTGCATGGTGTTAGCAACTTTTTCCATGCACTTAAAGCTTATTTTCAGGTTTTGTCCATCCCATTCATTACAAGCAAATAAATCTGTTTTCTATAGTGCCTAAAATAACCTTTTGTATTTTATATAGTGTAAAACAAGTTTATATTAAAATAATAGGAAAAAAGGGTAAGATATTAGACCTCTTTCATACATAGAGTGGGAAAACAATCTAGATCTTAGTGGCCTAGAGGTGGGCAAGTCTTTTATTCTTGAATTACACATGCTTGCTAACAAAAAAGTCTTCATAGCCTTTGTTTGGAGTGATTTCTTTGAGAGTTGTCAACCTTCCAATAATAAAAGGACTTGAACAAAATTATAGTTCTGATACAGCTGAACTGTAAGTTATTGGAAGACTAATTCAGATTTGTCATTTTCAGAATAATTTCTGATAAACTTCAGGGAGCTGATCTCAGGTCAGCTGTGGGTAAAATTCTTTTCTTAGGCTGTGTGTGACTAGAGAAATTCCATTCAAAAAGAGGACAAAAGACAAACACTCTGTATTCAGAATCTCAAAATGCAGCTACGTTCCATATATCAAATAGAACGACTGTGAATAATTCACTTCATGTTTGAAAAGTTCATAATTCAGGCTAACAGTATATCGATCAAATACTTATAACCTAAGAAGTATTTTCTTTTTCTAACACCCACCTCCAGCAGCCCTACTAGAATTTAACGCTTATTTACCTGGTCAATACTTGTCTGGTCCAGAGAACAGTCTTTTAATCACTTAGAAATAAGCAGGAACCAGATAGCAAAACTGCTCTCCCACATTTAGTGCTGTTGACACACAAAGAAACTTTAGACAGAGTACTTCTGGTTTTAGCAGAGAACCTTTGCCACTTGCATAAACTCAGTACAGTTACAGTTGTGTGGGAGACTGAAAGAGAAATGTCACTAGGGTAAAATTCACCAATTGTTATTCTTAATTATGTTTGTATGCATAATTCATAAATATTCTTTGTGGGCAAGAGAAGAAAAAAGATAAAATTGAACAAAAGCACTGAATTCTTCACAAAATAATGGCAATATAATTAGGCAATATATTTAATGTGCTTATTACCAATGTGATTTTTAGTTACAAAGCTAAATAATGTCTCCCTTTGGAGGGAGGAAAATAACAGAAGAGGCAGGGTGGAGTGAAGAAAAAGAAAATCCTTGCTTTGCCTTCTCCCATGTGGTGAATGTTTCTGTTCTAACAAGCTTCTCCTGCCAACAAATGTAAGAACAGAAGGTCAAACAAAAGAAGGGCCTGTGCTGTGCTCATCATGTTCACTGTGCTGCTGAGGTCCCTCCTCAAACAGCCTGAGGGTTCATTTTATCTGCCAGACTGGGCTTTGTGGGATGGGGGCTCAGCTCAACACCAGTTCAGCCTCTCACAGCTCCTCAGCACACACCTCTGTTTTCTGAACACAGAAAGCTCCTTATACAAAGGCTTGGCAGTTTTATTCAAACTGCCTCCAGGTGCCTCTTGATGTGGGACTGAAGCAACTCCTGACCTCAAAGTCACTATGGTGGTTCCTGTATTTTGTTCCCTGATACCCCTAAAGAATTAGGTACATGAGTACTGAACATATTTTAATCTTACTACATGGCAACTGTGAGAACATGTAACATTTTCATAAGAATTGTAGAACTGATAATTTTTAGGCTTTTTATTCTAGCAGTCAAGCTGACATTCAAACCTGAAAGGGACCTTCTGAGAAGACACAAAGGGCTATTATTTATAAAATCTCTGATTTCAAAGTGTACAGGGCTATTGCCTGCACTGGAAAAAATATCCTATGCTAAAATTAATTCATAATCTATCTGTTTAAAAGATATCCTGCCTTGCACTTCTGTCACTACAGTGTAATCATCTGATAGTGTGTATGTACCTTAAAAAACCATTAATTATAACCTGTCAGGGGTGTTATATTATTTACCTCTAAAATCTTGAGCAAATGTAAATTGTGCCTGAGTTGTCTAGAATTGAAAATAGAATTAAATCCTCTGTCTCAGCTAGAAGTAAATCAGAGCTTTAGGAAAGCCCTGCAGGTGTTTTTAAGTTAGCACAGTACTGAATTTACTAATATATCAATGTAGGATTTAATTGAAAACCAACTCAAACCATGTTCTTCTCTTCTCCCTAGTCTCAAATGACCAAATTTTTCAGCCTGTGATAACCCTACAATTAATTTTCAACAGTGAGAAAACAATTTATTCTATCTAGATGATACGCTTCCTTAGTCACAAACTGCTTAAGACTTCAAAATTCAAATAACTTTAAAAGCAAAGCATCAGATAAAATTTTACTTTGAAAAGCAGGAAGAAACTCCACACTCAAGCATATCACACTAATTCTGAAACTGATCTTTCACTATTGCTCTTCTCTAGCACTTGATTCAGGCATGGATTTAATTTTCCAGGGTGGTGCACGTTCCCCTCTAACACTGTTGTTGAGGGCTGTATCAAAGGGATTCTCTAATCCTGAAGCATGAATTCCCTATTCAGCAGAGTGTGCAAAGCAAGGAAATTCCTTATTCTGAGGAGATGCTTCCAAAGATTGTTTGAAACAGTAACTGGTCATTTGCACATCCCTTTGCTGGACTTTTGTTCAGAATTCAAATATTCAGTGCTTGGACCTTCAGTATTGGATGCTTTTCATTCAGTGTTTCTTGTAGTCTGGGATTGTCAGGCTTTCTTCTGGCTGGAGGTCTGTACCTGGATCCTCAGTGAATTAATGGGCTCCCCAGGATGGCCCCTACCCAGTGCTCCCCTCTCTGAGCTAACAGGGAGAACCACAACCAGGGCTTTTTGTTAGAACTCCTTTCAAACATTGCTGGGTCACATTCAGTCAGTATTTTTTGTGCAGATTTGGGATTATCTCGGGAATGATTGTGAATATCATACCACCAAATCTAATCTGGAGGAGTGAAGCAATTGGAGAATGCTGTAGGTACATGACCAGATGACCCGGTCCATTGACCTGAGGTTGCCAATGCATTCACTTGCTTACCAATACTATTTCATGGCCAAAATAACTTTGCCTGCCTCAAAATCAGGGCTCTGAGCAGTGCTTTAGTTATACAGAAACATTATCACTGGACAGATTTTCAGGTGACAGTGCTAACTCTGATATGGGAACTCTAAAATGTACTGGAGTAATGAAAATCTTAGTGTATCTACTAGTGGAAGCATTGTAGGCACCTCCACAGACCAACAGAGTTGAAAATAATGGTGAAAGCAAATGTCAGGTGAAAGATATGTAAAAATGGGTCAGACTATAATGTTGTGGAAACAAACTCCTATTAACTATCACCTTTTAAAATAATTTTAAAAACCTACAAAGAATAGCTGTCATTAACTTGCCTCAAAGCACAGCAGTGCAGCACAATGCACATCCATTGGTATTAGAGACATTTAAAATCTGCCATAAAACAAGAAATTATGTACAATGTCCTGCTTCCTGCAGGGATACACAACCTGGAAATTTCCAAAGGGGTGAATACTGATCTCCCATCCACCACGCTGTTAAGTACAATGAAACCCAATGGTGATAGAAACTTTACTCCTGATTTAATTATTGCAGTACCTCTGACGTTTTGCCTGTAAAGTCACTTCTGGATCAATAATGAGGAAAATTAGCTTAACAGATCATAACCAATTGCTATGAGCAGATTGGAAAGAACAAATTAATTCTGTAATACCTTGAACAAAATATCTCCACAGACCATTCACTGGATTTATTTGGTTTTGTTTGGGGTTTTTTGTCTGTTTTTTTGTTTTGGGGATTTTTTTAATCAGTTGGACAAACTGAACTTTTTAGATAAACACCAAATCTTAAGAATGTGTAGTACATAGGTTATACAGGGCAAGTTTAGGAAAGATTTATAAGTGTCAAAAAAAGTGGGAGAGGAGAGGCAAATTGTAAAGGACTCAGCTTAACTTCAATTTCTGTAAAAGCACTGAAAGCATTAGTCTATTTTTGAGCTCAAAATGGCAAAGTCAAAATCTTGATTAAAAATATATTGTATTTGTGCTCAGTGAAAGCCAGTGTACTATATTTTGATAGGAATAAGCTGTTCATTCACCAAAAGAGGTAAAATTGGAAATCCTTCAGAACAGGACCTGACGATTATAAGAAATCACACATAAATCACAAGTAACAAATAGCATAGTGTCACAAGGGAACAAGTATCCCCACAATATATCACAATACTGTCATGTATGCAGTGCCCAGAGCCATGGTGTATTTTGCAGCCCAGGAAAGCCATGAAATTGTTCTCCATCATAATTAGCATTGGAAAGGCTCTACTGTGTTCAGGTCTGAGCACTCCACTGCAGGGAAATAGAAATTGTTTGAATGAACTGAAAAGGAGCTCAGCATAATTTTCACAGAAAAAAAGGAAGAAAATAGGAATGCTTAGCATCAAGGGGGGATGTGAAAATGTTTTCCAGTGTAGTATGCAGAGACATAGAGAACTTTATCTTCCTGTCTAGGATGGGTAAAATAGACAAACATGATCTTAAAATATAATAAGGAAGATGTAAGTGAGACCAAGGAAAGCTTCCTAGTGAAAAATGTTATGGAGCATTTGACTAAATTGTTTTACCTCTCAAAGTTCTTCTTGCAGCTATGGTCTGTATTTCTGTGAAGTGGATGAAGTAGTTATACACTGACATGTTTGTAATTTTCTGGGTCTTTCAAATCCAAACTAAGCCCCTGGGTCTCATACTCAGACTGTAATTTCAAATTCCCTAAAGGGCTCAGAACATATGTATAGTATGTATAGTTTATATAGCCATCTTGTTTTACATCCTTTTAAATGTCTGAATAGAAACTGTTCCCAGTCCAAAATCTGGATGCATATACACTGGAAATTTCTGGAGAGGATTTCAACCCTGTATTGAAGCTTGAATTATGCATCCTAAATCCCTATCTGATTTGGAGCTATTTTGTGTAAGAAAGCATTTGGAATTAATTATTTTTTGCAGTTTTTAATTAGAAAAAGAATCTGACTGATTACATTCTCCCCTTCAATTAACTAAAATAATTTCACTTCTGGGCTTATACCTTGCATTCCAATTTGCAACTAAATGTGCATAGTGAAGCTTGATGGTAGGATCCCTAAAAATAAAGGTTCAAACCAGGAATGCTCTGAGATTTTAAACTACATGGGAATGAACAATAATGCTCCAATGTTTCAGTACAGTCTAAGGTTCTTTTCTCTCCTCTATTTGTTCCCAGACGTACACTTACTTTTATATAACGCATGAATACCAAGATTTGTGGTGGGAATATTTCACATCTACAAATGACTTTCCCACTGGGATTTGTAGCACTGTTTTAGATTTGTTTCCTGCTTCAGATTTCTGATTCAGTTTCCTGAAGTTTCACCATCACACCAAATGCCTTTTCAGAAGAGTTCTGTTTTAGTACTTTTCTGATTATACACAGCTCTTTATATACCTCGATTGGATTACATTGAATCACACTGTCAAATTAATTGAAAAACATGGTCTTGCCATAGCAAAAACATATGTATGTAAAAGGCAGCAAGTCATCAGCACATACTAAATATGATTTGTTTTAAAAAATAATTTGTTTGTATCACATCTTCTTGCATCCTTTTTTTGAGGACAAAGAGAGATGTCTCCAACAGCACTGACCGAAAGTCAAGTTGGCATTGACTCTTCCAAGAGAGCCACAAAATTTTATTTGACATCTCATAGCTTTTATAGTCTACCACCCTTCTTCAATTTCCTCCTTAATATGTTTTGTTCTGTTTGACTCATTTAGTTTAAAACAGGACTTTCAGTTTTTGTAGCTCAGAAAACCAGTCACCATCTCTAGGTATTTCTGCAGATCCTCCCTATGCCTTGGTCATGCTGTCTCATTCTGCCCTACAGCTCTAAGTCCATAACTTTTTAGTCAGTTCACACAGCTAAAATTGTTGTCTAGATTCATCAGGTCACAGCTTGGTTGCTGTAAATGCCTTTTCTGTTGCCTGGAGAAATGCAACCTTGCTTTCTTCATATCTGTATAAATTCATTTTTCTAGCTCATTATTCAGGTTTTGTATCTCTCCAATACTCTTCTGTTGCATCAAAGAGAAGTTACTTGTCCTCGTTTTTAAGACTGTCACACCATCCAACTTATTTGTTCACACCAAACTATTTTATTTCTGATTCTGATCATTCTTTCTTCGTCAGTATGGCTGAAAACTTAGTGTATTTTGGCTTTGTCTCATTGGGACACATCTGGGAGTCATGCCCCCAAAACTGCTGCAGACCATTCTTTAAACATCCATCTCCCCTCAGAAATGCTTGTCAAACATTAAACTGCCAGTAAGGTGAGAGTGCTGGCTGATGTTAATCTGAATGGTTTTCTTTCTAGCCCTAGAACCTAATGCTGGATAGTGGATGATTGTTTTCACTAAACCACCAACATTAAACCAGGCTTGCAAACTTTTGGAAGTAAGGATTAATTTCTGTTTTGAGCTTGAAGATCACTTGGAAATGTCTGGGCAGTAAAAAAATAGAGTATATTCAGTAGTGTTTTTGCATTATGATAATACGGCTGTTATGATTATAAGAAAAATCAGTGAAGTACTGGGCATTCCACAGAGTGGTGTTTGGGCTTTTCTTTTTCTCCAAAGCCTGCACTTTGTCAGGTTTTGTATGCCAGTGGGGTGTTATCATATCTGTGCTGTACTGCTCTGGTCTCCTTTTATTACTCTGGCTCAAAAAAGACAACCTGATCATCATGTCACTCAAACTGCTCTTCCCACTAATTGTGTCAGTGTAATGATTTTAATTTAAATAAAAAATAGGCAAAGAAAACCTTGATGTAAGATCTTCTAAAACTGATTTGAAATTCTGTGAGAGGCATTGTTCATTAGTGAACTGATATGGAATAATTACACAGGAAGAGACCATGTAAAGCAGTGCACAGGTAGCATTGGTTAACATGGAATTTATGTCAGAAGATATTAAGTCATCTTTATTTTTTTTGGTAAACATCTGCTGGGAGGACTGAAACTGAGGTTTGGGGAAATTATCAAATATAAATGGAAAGATCAGGTTGTTTTCACAGTATTACAGTATGTGTTACTCAGGATCAAGATTTTGAAAAAATAGACTAAACCTAAACCCAGCATGATTAGGTTTCAAATTAGTAATTTTTTTTCTTTGCTTTCTGTTTGTTTGGGGGTTTTGTTGGGTGTTTTTTTAACACCTACAGTATGCATTTTAGGATACATCTTTAAGATCACATCATTGTTTGCTGATCTGTCTTTAAAGAAGACAGAAGCATATGTAGCTGATTTACACATGGATTTCAGGGAAAAAATATGCAAGACTTTAGAAAATATGAAATAGGAAAAGTATAGCATTTTTTGTTAATTGCATTAATGACCATCAGAAATTCCTCAAGAGTTGCAGATTATAATTCTGCTTGAGGCACTTGTGTTGTTGAAACCCATTGAATTCAATTAATAAAAGAAGAAATATTTGACATTAATTACATTTAGCTGAGTTTATAAACAGCTCCCTGGTAAAAATAAGCGTGTACCAATGGTTTACGTAGTGTTTAAACAGTAACATAAAGAAGGTGCAGTAAATAATTTCAAAAATACTGTCCTCAAGCAAAAGTTATGATTCAGTTTGGAAATTCAGAGGAATACAGACATTTCATGCTGGATAAAAGTAGGCAATCCAATATCCTGTCCTCGAAGTGACCCAACCCAGATTCCTTAGAAGGGCCTATAACAGGCAGACACCCTACGGCACATCTTCAGACATGTTTAATTCCTCATCTCACCAGAGATTTTGCTTCAGGGCTTAATCAAATTGCAATCTTTCTTCCAAAATATATAGATTGTTCTCAATTATAGCACTTGTAGATAGCAATCTGCTATCCATGTATATGTTTGTAATAGTTTTGAATCTCAAGTTTCAGTACAATCTTCAATAGCTTCTTGTAGTAGACTTTGCCATTCCATTTTGTTTTCAGCATCCCCATCAATTCTTTCAGGTGTCCATTTCTTATACACAGAGAAACACCGATTTACTTTTGCTTAAACATTTTGGATTTATTTGGTTTACTTCTGTATCATGTAGATCCCCCATGTCTTCACTGTTATAGAGAATAAATCCAGAATATATCCAATACAAACAGACCAAATACAGCCTAAAAAAGATAATATAAACTTTGTAATTGTTCTCTAAGGGCTGCCAGGATTGCATGGAACATGTCATCTGTTTTAAGAGGGTACATAATTATTTAAGACTCCTGAACACTTAAGAAGTATTCACCTGTAGAAAAGTCTGTGCTCATTTAGCAGTGCTGTGGAGAATTCCTTTGACATTTTCTGTTGGAAATAACATAAATATGCACACATGTGCTAAAGTAATTTGTTGTAGACCTCTGTAAATTTTATCTTTTCTTCTGTGCTTATCTCTTCCCAAGAAGTTTTCCTCTTTTTGTTTTGCTCTTCAGTCTCCAAGCAATTTGATATTCCTCAGATTGTTATTGTCTTCATACATCAGCTGACTTTCTAAACACCTTATTAGATTTGTTGTATGAAGCATTCCAAGGAAAATATAAGAGAGAAAGCAAAAACCTATCAATTTTAGCTGATATAAGACAAGGCATGGGAATAATGGTCAGCCATAAATTTGGAAAAAATAAAATTCAACTCAGATAACCTGGGGTAATTTAGAGTGTCTTTTTCAAAACCAGCTTGAACTGATGGTTGTTCTCACAGGATGCACTGAGCTCTGTGTTGGGTTGGCAAGATTCTAGCAATATGACACTTGTTTTTTGAGACAAACTAATTAACTTCTCAGTGAGACTTACAAGAGGTTTTAGTTAATAATCTTGGGGACAATTACTCCTAAAAGTAGTAATCCAAAGGGCTGAATGCATTGAATCAGAAATTCAAAAGAGCCGATTTTCAGCACAGACAGGTCTCATCTAAGCAGTTTTAGCTTTCTGTGATCAAATCTGCTTTTTTACTGGCTTTGGAAAGGGAGCAGCAGGCAAATTTAAGGTGCAGGTAGATGTAGTTTGATCCAGTAACTCAGTGCTGCTGACGGGATAGTTAGGCTCATTCTTGATTCTACTGTGGTCCCTTTTACAATGCCACTCAAGTGGCCTCAGAGTGAGATTCTTCAATCCACCACATCAGCAGTGAACAAACGATTAACTGTACTCCAAGGGTCATGTTCTTCCAGGAGCAACAGTCTGCTTCAGCTTTCTTTCAAGAACAAAAAGCCCTTCTCTGAGACCTTCAGATGCTAATCTCTGCCTCCAGTTTTGGCGTGTTTGCCTTTTGCACTCCTGGGCAGGGAATGGCTGCTGACTTGGTCTCTTCTTCCACAGTGAGGCAGAGATGAGTAGGGAAGGGTGAAGGAGAGAAGTAAAGCAGCAGCCCTGATGTTCTCAGTTCTCAAATCCAGGTTTGTACCCTAGGGAGACAAGCTGGGACAGTCAGGGAAGAAGAGAGAGGGACAGAGACCTTTATTCATCCTGCTCAAAACTCATCACTCTTCACCTCTTGAATGTTTGTCTCATTCCACCCCTGGGAAGCCATATGATCCCTTTTGACCCCTTCTATTCCACTGTTCCTTTGTATTGCACTCTTTCCCTGCTGCAGTTGCAACCTTAATTCTTTTTTCCACTTGCAGCTGAGAAGCCCTCTGCCAGTTCATGCATATATTGTTTGGTGAGAGCAGCATTCTAAAACTCTACTAGCAACTATAATTTGAAACCATTCTTCACTGAAAAAAATGCTTTGAGCTACATTAAGAAAATATTTTTTAAATATTAAGTGCTTTTTTTCTCCCCAATACTAAAATCTGATTGGGGTTCAATGTGGTCTGCTATTTCCTAGTTTCTTCATGATAATCCATAAAATCAACAGTAAGAGAAAGAGACTTGTTTGTGCACACTGCAGTTCTGCTTCAATCTCCAGCAAACTGGAGGATGAATCATTCAGCTGATATCAGGCAGTAATTTTTGTTCTTAAAAGGCAGTCCTATTTCTATAGGTTATTGCCTTAACTGCCCAACTGGATGTGAATGAGAACCATACACCTGCAGTGTTTATCATCTGTCCACACTCATCTCTTATTTTCATACTGTTTTTCTGTATATATATAGGATTATTTTTGTCTTTGCTCTGTGAGCCACTCTACATCATATATTTTTTTTCTTAGTTTACACTGTTATCTGCTTTATCTGTTTACCCTGAAGATAGTTCAAGTGCTTCTGAAAGAATAAAACCAGGCATTGGTCCAAACTTCAACTAATCTATAAACTAATCATAATGGTAAATATCACACATTTGGTGCAGAGAAGTACATATGACTAATGAGGTTTCAGCCTCTGCTGCAGGCGGTCTTGTAATGAATGTCTTACAATGTACCCGAATATGTTGCTACTTCCATCTGCTTTTTCTACCTTATTTTATTTACTGCCATCAGTTAATTTTACAATCCAGTTGTGATTCCTACCTCTCATTCTAAAATGGCAATGGTGTGTGATCTTGTGTCTTGCTACCCTCACCTGATTTCAGTGCCAGCTCCATCATTTCTGCCTCTGGCTGCTGCTCCCTTTCTGCCTGCGCTGTCAGTACCTTGGCATGGGAAACTGCAGCAGCCTTTCAGAGCTCCAGGCTGGTTCCCTTCTCCAGCTTTTGAGGTGCCTCCTTCATCAAAGTGCAGGCATGGTAGAAACCTGGAAACAGGGACTTAGCTCTTTAGGCCTCAGGGCTTTTAGAACCCTGATGCCACTTGGTTAGAAGAAGCCACTGGGGATGATAAGCACGGAGCACCTTGAGCAGGAGACAATTTATTTCCATTGAGTTTGGAGAGAAGACAAGGAGGATACAGACTTATCTCCATAGGAGATGTGTGCTCAATAGGAGATGTTGATACTCTTGCTAACCTCAACTGAAATAAATTGCAATTAATCTTGTCTAGTCTAAGTAATTAAAAACATAGTGTGACAAATAATTTATCCTATAAATTGTCATCAAATCAGGAGATGTTTACACATAAAAGACCCCATGATGGGCTCTTCTAAATAGATTGGTAATTTTTTTCATATCTCTCCTTCAGCAACCGCTGAAGTGCATCAATCACTTTGGAGTGGAAGCAGGAGATGGTTAGACCATATTTCCCTGAGGATCGAAGCCAGACTGTTGAATTCAGAGCAGCCAGGTTGCTCTCACTGAGAGCTGGAGCTGTAAATATCAGCTGACCTTTGCAGTCTATCTTCTATCCAGTCTTTCACCTGCCTGTGTTATGTGCCTCTGGTGTGTTGGCTGCATAACCATTGCAGTTTTAGAGAGTTCATATTTGTAACCACTCAAAGTGTGTATTAAAGAGTGGTCAGGAGTCCCCAAAGGAAATTGTAAGACTTTATGATGTGCAACTGTCAGCGAAAAAAGTGAATGTGTCTTTTTAACTAGCAAAAACTATATCATGGGGTTGAAAAAAATAGGTTGCATTTAGTGCCAGCAAGGTGACAGCTTGGATCCCAGAGAAGTTTTAGTCTAGCCCTCCATGGGAATCTAGTGGATCTCCTCACAAAATCCTTCTTCCCTGGACAGTGCAGACTTCATTTGTATTGTACCCAGACTTTATCTGGATCACTGAAATGGAAAAGCAAAAAGTTGATCACCTTTAGCAGACCAGCTTAAGTTAATATTTGCCAGCCAATTTGCAAAGCAACTGCAAGAGACAGAACACTTCAGTGATTTGTAAGTAGATGAGATTTAGCAGAATGAGAACATTGTACTTCATCTTCTATTAAGTGCTCATTCCTGGAAAATGGAGGTTTCAGATCTTTTGGGAGAAACCAACTGTGAGGAAATGGATTCCTTCCTTATCACAGGAACTGTTGCTTTTTGATATCAGCTGTTGGCTGGTGGCTGTCTTTCATAAGTTTTTATAGCTTTTGATTATGGTTCAGCTGACCTGAAAGTCTGGATCTTTTCTGTGAGTCTTGCTAACTTCTGCTGAACTTCAGATACTGCTTGACATGCTTAGCTGAATTCCATGTCCAGCCTCCACCTGGGCAGAAAGTAGGAATCCAGGTTCTTTTGAAAAATCAAGCAGACTCTTGAGTAATGTTTAAGATTCTTATTTGGAACGCTCCTTTGAATTTCTGAATATGTGCGTGTACTTGCCTGCAGTGTATTTTTCAGGACAGCAGAAAAATACATGAGGACAGATCAGTAGGATGACTCTGACAGTGGGGAGGAACTCCAGGGAGGGAAAGGCAGTTCAGAGCTTCTTGAGGCACTGGCACCGTGGTGTCCTCAGATGGATTTAAGAGAGTAGTTCCATTTCCCCATTGACCTTGCCATGAAAGGGGAAGAATCCACCCCTGCCTGAGGAATTATGAGTTACTTGAGCAGCTCCTCAAAGTGGCTGGTGACGAATGTCTTTCAGGATTCCATTGGCTGCAGAAGGATTTGGGACTCTGAAGGAATCTGAGGCATTTCACAGCTCCAGACTGTAATGAGGACTGCTGGCCAGCAGAGCAGGAACCCCTTCAGTGAACAGGGAAATTATCCCTTCTGGCCAAAAAAGTTTTATACACATCCAAGCCTGACCTCAGCAAATCTTGCATTTCGGCTAGTCTCTAGGTGAATGGCTGGAAATTGAGTGCTCATATATTCCATGCTTGCTGAGATAGCTTTAATCAACATTCCAGCTGGAGAAAACAGCTCTTCCGGGCCTTTTAAAGCTGGTCAGTCATCAGCTGGAGCAAGCTTGGTTATGTCCATGCAGCTCACCAGTGAATACTGATTGTGAGAGACATATAAAACTGGGATTTAAAGGCCAGCAGAAATCTGGAAACTTGCACATGGTAGATTGAACAGTACTTATGAAAAATATCATGTTCAGTACATGTTCACAGAACCATGATCTCAGTATGAAGCCTGAGAACAT
Source organism: Trochalopteron elliotii (assembly GCA_024734555.1). Lineage (NCBI taxonomy): Eukaryota > Metazoa > Chordata > Aves > Passeriformes > Leiothrichidae > Trochalopteron > Trochalopteron elliotii. The sequence continues at coordinate 3,235,775 of JANPWX010000060.1, read as the reverse complement.
AATAATAATTCTGTTTTATTTTCCCTATCCTGCATCTCAATGAAGAACAAAATTTCCCCAGATACTTCCTCACACACTGAGAAGTAAAAAATTATGATCAGTTTTTGTCCTGTTCAGCTGGAATTTTATTGCTGTGCTGGTTTAACAGAAGCCATTGGAAGAAGCTTGGCCCCCTTTTCATGTCAGTGGTGGCTTCTTTAGAGCAGCAGGACTCTGTAAGGGAGCAGAATATTCTGTACTGAATGTCAGGAGCAGTTGTTACCATTTGTTGGATGAGAACTTAATGGATGAACAGCAGTGAGTTTATTTGCCAGAAATATCAAATGCTAACGAACAGCTTGCTGTAGTCCTGGCCTTGGCTTCCATCATTAACCTGATTAGACCAGAACTTTCTGCAACATTCTTGGATGTTCTTTCACTGGTATCAGAAGGTCATTAAACAATGGACATATATTTTGCAAGCTCCACTGGGATTTCTTTTCATTTCAAGCAGGTGAAGAAGGATTTTATATTTCATTTTGAAATACAAGTTTTTTATATGAATTGGCAGATCCTCAACTTCAAGCAGGGAGAGCCTGAATTGACTGGATTGCATTGCTAACGTTTCTGTTGCTTTCAGTTTAATTGTAAAAACTGTAGAAGGGTTGGTTGGATTATTGTTATTTTTTGTTAAAGTATGACCTTCATCCTTTAAAAATCACTTGAACATTATCTGTTTTGTTTTCCAGATATTTTGCTTGTTTTTAAAGACAAAGTGATTCTGATCATAAGGGAAAATAATATGAATTCCATCAAATACATGCTGTTCTGGTGTTTGTTATTTGCATAAACAACTATATTATAATAGTTGTTTAATTGACCATCATCAAAAGCTCAAAACTCACAATGGAAATATGAGTAGATGAATTGGAAGAAAACAAAGTTCTTGAAGACAGTTTATAGTGAGTTACAGTGTTCAAGTTTTCATAAAGAAGAGAGTTTCTAAGTTCCAGGCAGGCACTGTCCTCCTGCCTGTAACAGATTTCATCTAGATGTTTTATATCTCTGTCCCAATGCAAATATTGAATAATTGTTTCTCACAAATGAAGATGGGCTATTGTTCAAATCTTAAATTTGGCACTTGCATTGCTATAGCTGGCCCTATTGTATTATCAAATCTCAACATTTTTATTTTTTGGCATTACCCTCTTTAATATTTCCAGGAATGAGAGATGAATTTTCTCACCTTAGATTTTCTGATGAAGAATTAACTATATCTTCTCCAGCAGACTCCCTGTAGTCCTGGATGAGTGCACTTGTGGGGCAATGTGGTGCTCAGTTTATGTAAAAGTACAAATATTGGCAAAAAGTGTAAACTGGAGGTGGGGGGCAGGTACAGGCCCAGATTTCTCAGCTGCCTTGTAGCAAATCACTTTGTGGGTCCTGGTAGTTCTGTTCAGAGCAGGTTGTGCTTAGGGAAGCAGGATTTCCCATCCTTGGCGAAGCTGCCACATTCATGGATGAGGCAGCTCTTTCCACAGCAAAGCTCAGGGAGAAAGGGCAGATAGAGCTCATCATTCAGGGAAAGTGATTTTTGTGCTGTGAGACTAATGAGGATATGTGTAGGAGCCTCAGACTTAAATAAGCTAAGTTTTTTCCTTAAAAAAAAATCAGCATTTGTCTGGCTCTGGTTGTGATGAGGGGTGTTGTGAGGTTATTTCCCTTCATTCTACAGGCAGCAGGACCCTATTGTTAGAGATGAGGAGTATGGACAGATGCATATACTTTCACACATATGAAAACAATTTTTTCCCCAGGAAATCCCCTTTTACTACATAAATACTCTTATTTTGCTACCTTCACTTTTGGAAATTGAGTTATGAAGCCTACAATATCAAGCCCACAATATCAAGCTGCCTCTGAGCCAAGACCCCAGTAGTATGAAAACCTTCACTTCCTACTTGACAGCATTTGATGTTTTTATATGGCTGTTTGTGCAAAAAAACTGCAGTGTGCTGCATATTAAAAATGGTGAGCAAATAAAATAGATGCTGATGTGAAGTTGAGTAATGTGATAGGTTTTGAAGAGACTATTATTAAAAAGCACAAGAAATTCTAAATGACCTGTACTATTTTCATATTTAATTCAGTAAAATAATTAATTATTTAGCAGTTGAGGATGTTTATCTTCCACCCTAGTGCACAAGCATATCACAAAATCCAGTGCTGTACTCCAAACAAACAGGGCCACTTAGTCATCTCAATACATATATAATGCAGACAACTTAGTGAGTTACATCTGGGCAATTAATGGATCAAACATGCTTTGAGACAAATTTGCTGACCTTGTTCATACTGGATATTTGCTTTACAGCACCAGCATTGATATGGAATCCACTGGGGCTGTAAATGAACAGAGAATTTCTCAGACTGTCACTGTTCATGCCTGTGGCCATGTGAAGTGATGTTGGGAGCGTGGCTGCCTGCTCCAGCCAGGGACTCCCTCATGCCTGGAGTCAGCCTGGGGACCTGGAGTCTCTACCCTGGCTGAGGGAATGCTGCTGCACTTTACTTGTAGCCCATTGAACTAGCAGCAAAGCTGAGCATCCCAGAGCACCCCAGAGATGGGCACAGCACCCTGGGGGTGCTGGCAGCGTGTGCACGGTGTGCCATGGACCAGCTGTGGCTTTCCACAGCCCTGTGTGTAGGACTCACACAAAACACAAACACAGGCAGCCAGGGCTCCTTCCCCCTTCTCAGCTGAGACAGAAGGTGGCTGGTGAAAGCACAGACACACAGTCATGGAGCCCTTGGGTGCCAGCACCTCCTCCCTTTTTCAGCTGCATGACAGGACACGCAGTGACACTGAGTTTGTGCATCAGTCGTGTTGTGGCACAGAATCCTGTCCTGGCAGACTGCAGCACCTAAATACTGCAGAAAGAAAGAGCTCCTTCTGGGGATTGTTAGACTGCAGGGAGAGCACCAACAGATCCCTTCCTGTCGGGGACGTGGCTCCAGATGGAGGTAGCTGGCAGGTCCTGGAGAGGTGCTGTAGTGTTTCATAGCTAATGAATAACCAGTATATGCAACTGAGAGAAAGCAGGAGGTGGGGGCCAAAAAGTATAACTGAAGTAATTCATGGGGCTTGACATGTTTGTTGTAGAAAAAACAAAAATATTGACGAATTGGGTTTTGACTTTTTGAGATTTGTTGTGTTTCTCACTGCTCCACGCCCACCCCCACACCCAATTAGAAATTTGATTTTTAAAGATAGCTTCTATGAATACTTAAATAATGAATAAATTATATATTAAATCAGATTTTAAAAATCCAACCCTCCCTATCCTCTTTAGGTTCTTGAGTATAGTAATCAATGTAATTGATGCAATGTAATACTTCAAATGTAATACTTTGAATTTCTATTAAGATACCTGAAAATCAATGTATCATTGTCTAGGAATAAAATAAAACACATCTGTTATTTTGTAAAAAATATAATCCCCTGCACAATGATACCAAGTGAACAAAATATTCCAAGTTCATTGTATTGTGACTGACAGAAGAGACTCAGAACTGTCTACTGCTCCTTGCACATGTCTGTGGTAGAGATCCTGTGTGTCTTTACTGGCAGCACAGCTCAAAATTCTTCAGTGCAGGGAATACTTGGAAGACTGCAAAGCTCAGATTTCAAGTTTCCTGGAATTTGGGGTGGAAAGGTTGCATCTTAAGAATGAGGAGAGCAGGACTTTGCTAGCAGAGCAGACTGTGCTGACATCCTCTCCGTCTGCCCTTAGTTTCTGTATGTGTAATGCAGTTAAACTGTTTGGGAGGAATAGAAAGCACAGCTCTTACATTTCATAATGTTTTTAAATCTTTAGATTAAATTGAACAGAAATCTGAAGTGTTTATTTTCTGCTAAAGTGATGGGGTCCCTATGCTCTTGCAGGGTCTGAACTAATACTTATTAGTTTTATCAACTCTCCGGAGTGGAGGTATGGTCCTCACATGGACAGGATCTGGATACTACCTGGACAAATTAAAATCTGGATTCTTCCAGTAAAATTACAACTTTTAAAGAAGGATATACAAGGAAACACAGCAGAGGGATTTGCCACTGATTGGTCTCTGGGGCTCCTAGGGACTTGCACACAAGTGAATAGAAGAAACTTATTAGTGTTGAATATTCACCCATGGGAACCTCAAACTTTCTAAAGAAGAATCGAACAAATTTAACAATTCTTGGGACCCAGCCCTGAAACTGTAGTTTCCTAAACACTGATCTCTATTTTTCATCAATCTTAAAACTTAAGAATTCCCATTTAGTGGCTTAGACTTTTTGTGGCTTCTTGAAGTTCATATTGATTTATGAATATTGTTTGAGGTGCAAGCCCCTGCATTTTTTAAGTTTTAAAACATTGGCCTTCAGCCATAATTTACAGAATATTTTTGTTCGTGCTAGGAATTTTTTCTAGCCTAGGAGATGGGATTACTAACTTAAACTGAGTAAAGCATAGTCTTTGAGTATTGTCTTATAATTATTAATTAACTTATTTCTGCAAGTAATAGAGAGAGCAATGCTGTGATGGTATTCAGGAAAGATCATGGTCTTGTTCTTGAAATCCATCTTCCCCATACCAGCATTTCTGTGCAGTGTTTTTTACATTTGTTGTTGTAATGAAATGGGTAACTGAAATTAACAGCAATGAAAGGCTCTTTGAATGCTCTTGCAGTGGTTTGTCTTGCAAGCGTTCCTCATATAATTTGTGGATTGGCTCAATGGACTAAAGATCTCTGCTTCTGTATTTAGATTAACTAAATGCAAAATACATTTCCTCTAACTCAACTTCTTACCATTTGCATGGGTTAAAAATAACTGGGAAAACAGTCCCTAAAACTTCTGAGATTTCCTTTCATTTCTCATTTCTTTTTACCATCTCCAATGCTTAATTAAGATTTTTCTGGCAGTATATGAAATTAGCATCTAGTGGTAATTACTTTGTCTGATCATAATAATTTTGAGATGTATAGAAGTTTGTTTCTATGTCTGTTTAATTTGCTGCTCCAGAGATTATCTTAAAATGTATTGCTCTATAAAAGAACTTTACTGAATGAACTGAATTCCACTCTTTTATTCTCTTTTTGATTATAGTATATCTTCTTACTGTGTCCATGTCAGTTAAATATGATTTTGATATAAATAACCAAGAAAATTCAGCAGTGTTTTAAGTGTGAGCATAGGGATGAAACAACTGCTGGGAGATGAATGCTTATTGTCAGTTTGCAGAGAGGTTTCCATGATGTACAGTTTGCATTTGCTCAGATGATAATACCTGGCTACAGGTGACCTCTCGGCATGTTTCCCCTTCCTATTAAACCTCTGTTGTTGCTTAAAATAAAGTGACTATTCGATAAAACTCAGCAAAAAGCCTTAGGGCTACTCACTTCTAAAAAAAACAAACTGAACCTATCAGATAAAGCTGTCAGGGCTCGAGCTTTATCTAACGCTGCACACTCTTTTATAAATTGATTCACTTTTCTGCCAACCCCACATGTCCGTGAAATAGCTTGGCTGCAGCTACAAGTACAATTATTATTCCGCCCGGGGTGATTTGTGTGGTCTCAGAGCCCGGCACGCACCCATTTATCCTCAGCGAGGTGGGAGATAAGGCAGACACCGGCCTGCACCCCAGAGCCTGCTGAGGGCGGCGGCAGCGCGGGCGCCCGGGGCGGGCACGGCCAGGAGGGGCACAGGGACAGCCATGGGCACGGTCTGGGCAGCTGGGCTGGGCACGGGCACAGCCAGGGAAGGGAACAGCCACANGCACGGTCTGGGCAGCTGGGCTGGGCACGGGCACAGCCAGGGAAGGGGACAGCCACAGCCATGGGCACGGCCTGGGGAGCTGGACCGGCCACAGACACAGGCAGGGAAGGGTCGGGGCACAGCCAGGGAGGGGCACAGCCACAGCCATGGCCGCAGCTAGGGGCACAAGCCACAGCTAGGGACACAGCCACAAGCAGGGACACAGCCATGAGCCACAGCTAGAGCTAGGGAAGGGCACAGCCATGGGCACAGCCACAGCTGGGCTCAGGGACAGTCCCACTGGAAAAGCCAAGGCCTTGATACCTGGCTGCATCCAAATCCTGTCCCACAGAAATCTACCTGTAGGAAGGCTGTTCATGCTTATGGGTATCTGCAGGCTCCTACAAAAATCAGTGGCATGTAGCTGTTTTCTTGTATCACAAGTATAGGTGGTTATGTGAGTGTATGTTAAGACATTGTAATTTTTAATTGCATTTTTAAAAAAAAAAAAATATACGAACAAACAGTCTTTTATTCCAGGAAATTCTTCCCCTCTCTCAATATTTAAAATCACTGCTTTTTTAAAGTGGGGGGAAAATTAATTTTTAGATGGACTCCACCTTGCTAATAACAGATCAGAGCGCGTGTTACTTAGAGCACGTGACTGCTTGTATCTGTGCTGTGAATCTTGTATTTTCATTTCTTCCCATGTAGCCTGAGTAGACTCACTGAGGTACAGTGGAATGTGCATATGCCTTTATCTACTCAGCTTAGCAAAATCCAGCAAAGATTAAATGTGGAATAATCTTAGAATTTAATGACTAGATATAAAAATATAATTACTTTAGAGCTATAAAAGTAGACATTAAATACAGGTATAGGGGAAGTATCTAAAACTATTTAATTTTATTTTGAAAAGTAAAAAACCCTCCACATTAAAACATGTCAATATTTCAAATTGGTAATGTTCGTTCAACCAATTATAAAGAAAAAGCAGATAACCAAGAAAATAAATAATGAGATAAAGTACAAATATGCCACTTTATATAATCATTATAGGGTCTTATTTTCTTATGAGTAGTATTAGTTTACCAGCTGGCAATTGGAAATATTTTTTGCTTAAAATCTAGTGTGAAATTTGGGTGATGGGAATAGTTGTTTAAAGTACACTGTATTTTCTTAAAGCAGAAAAAATAACCTTGTGGGTAATTCTATGCCATTGCAGAGCTTGCTAATAAAGCTGTTTGTATTGCATTATGCCGGGATATTGATCTAACAAAAATTTTGAATTTAAGTGACTATTTCTTCAAATAGAAAATTCAAGAACATTGTTAGTGAGCTTAAATATTTCATTTTTTCAATATTTCATAGGCTTCTTTGTAGTGTACTTTCAATTTTTAAAAATTACTTCTTTTTTTCTTTTTTTTGTTAATCATAGAGAATAAGTCAGCTTCCCTATTCCCTGCTCCAGTGGCGTGGTAGGAAATAAAGCAACAAAGTAATTGCTTTTACAAAAATGCTGTGTCCACCTTGGGTTTTAACTTAAATTATCATAAAAAGGCAAAATAGAGTTCTCAGAGTTGGAAAGAAAGAAAAAATCAGTCTCTGGTCTGCTTAGACAGACTGACATGCTCACAGCCAGTAGAAATACAGCTGGATGAGGCACTGAGACCACACCTCTTCAAAGGGGAGCTCTGAAAGTTGTTATTGTTTCATTCTGCTGGAAAAAGATCCCACAGATAGGACTATTACTAACATTCCTAAAACGGGGACCTAAAGGTTTAATTAATTTGATTAAAGAAAAGCCAACAAATATGGAAAAGTTCAGAGAGCAGCAGTTCACTGATGTAATGGAAAATGTGTTGACTGGGCATTTTTTAAAAGTAAGTCACATATTGGAAAGCAGCTCATGCAATGCTGGGAGCAAAGAAAATAAATATGCAAGCATTGGAAAATAAAGACAGTTGTTTAATGAGATGTGACAACTGGAAAAAAAAGTCTTTCTCCTCAGCCGAAGCAAGTGTTCACAGTCATATTTCCAGTGGTCAAATGCAGAAATGCACATGTGTCATTTACAGTTCTTTTTCTTTGCTTCTCCTGTACTGAACAGAAAGACAAGTTTCAGTCCATAAGAAGGAACAGTTTTGGTGAGCTGCACCATCTGTGAATCATAGATGGAGATCACCCATAGCTCTTAGAGATCTGAACCCAAAGATGGAGGATTATTGAAGGAAGTGCCTAAAGTAACAAAGAAATACATGCATAAAAAGTACAGAGATGTAGTTACATACTTTTACTAGGAATGTGCTTATATATAGTGTTGGCCCAAAAGTCTCTTCTTTTCCCCATATTAATTCTACTACCTGTGACTTTGAGCAAGCTTGCAAATTAGGATGTTTCACAGGCTTTTGATCACTGCAAAAATATGTGAAGCTTCTTTGAAGCTCCTGTGTTAGCTTACCATGCTGCTCTGGGAAAGGATATGACTAAGTCAGGGATAGTTTAATGCTGGATTTGGCCCTCAGGCTCCCAGCTAATGGTTTTGAGTGTAACTAAATGTATACAATAAAGCAATTGGGCTTTGGTTGGATTTGGTTTTGTTTTGTTTTTTGCAATTGGCACAGTGCAATGCTATTTAAAGTGTGAAAAGAATTCTGCTTAAAGAAACTGCAAAGTGGCAGAACACTTTTCCCCAGAGACAGAATGTGCAATATCAAGCATACAAACTGTAGGGTCCAGTGAATAAGAAAGGGTACAGGGAAAACTCATTTTGAGGAAGCAGAGATCAATATTTCCTGCAGCAAATGCTGGCAAAAAAAAAAGTAGCATCAAGAAGAAAGATGCTGTAACATTAAAAGAAACAAGATTTACTATATTACTTATGGCATAGAAAAGGACTGGGGTATTTGTTAAAAATGATTGGTGGAGTAAACTCGGGGCTTTGAAAGATATGGCTGTACCAGCATCTTAATATAACATCCAGATGAATGTTAGTCTCACAATTTATCTTAGTTCAGTTGCTCCAGAGTACAAAATAGATATACTGGTAATTAAATTAAACTTGTTGTTTCTTTCTTTCTTTCAGTATTGTTAGCTAGCAACCATTTTTTATCAGTTAGCAATAACAAGCATTGATTTGTGTGCCTTGTAATCTATTTGTTCTTGCACGCATCTCGCCCACACCCACCCACGCTCCCGGCTTGGAGTAATCACAATGCCACAGTGCTGGGGGGGAAACACAATTAATTTTTAGCATGTAATCACTGTGAGAAGGTCATAATCCCTCACTTTTAGCCAGCTGTTGTCACAATTTCACAGTGACAATTCTGGCACAATGAATGAAACGTATAAAAATTGCCCTCAGTGAGAGATACTCCCCATTAAGTCACTGGGTTATGGGATAGAGGGAGACAGATTTATGCCCTGTGCTGTGGATAAAGTTGTAGTCGATTCACTCTGGACAAAAATGTTAAATGAACTAATTAAAGAATAAGCCCTAACCAGATGGGTTTGTTGCTGCATCAGTAAATACAGGCCAGTAATAAATGATCTGCAGATTCAGTTTTTAAACTATCCATGGATAATTCTAATTAAATTGCCCTGCTAAAAGTACACCAAAATACCATAATAAATGTGAAGTATCTGATCCAGAAGAATTGCTGGAGTGTGTTGCAGCATATTAGTTTCATTATGTAAATGGGAGCCCCTGAGGGTTGTTCTGAGGGCTAAACCCTTCCCTGCCCAGAGGCAGAAATACGTCAGAGTACCTGCTTTTCCTAGGTAAAGGCTTAACAAAATCATGGTGTATATTCTTCTGAAAGTGTCAAACTGGATTTTAGCAAAAAGAGATTGAATCTTGGTTCTATATAAAGAGATGAGGGGGGAAAATGTAGTTTATGGAGTTGTAAATGAATTTTTCAAAGTGAATTTAATTTTGAGCCAATCATCTGAACAGACATCTGAGACATGGACATGCACATCAGCTGGAAATTCTGGTACAGGAGATTGAATCTTGGGTGGAAAAGTGAGGGTTGGGGTGCAGAGAGATTTCCAGCTGCAGCCACACTCAGTGGAGCTCCTCACGCCACAGACCACATGAAGAAGCTCTGAGACTTCTCTAGAACTAAACGTTTCTGATGTGTTTATCTTAGGAACAATTAAAATCTATTTAAAACACATAATCCTTTGGAGGGAGAATGGAGGAAATCACCACCCCTCACTTTTGATCTGCCCTTAATTACAATTTCCTACCAGCAATTCTGACACAAGAAATCAACTATACAAAAATCAACCTACTCCATATATTAGAAGCAGGTGCTTGTTTCATTAAGTCCATTTCACCAGCTTTTTCACTTGGTCACGTTTCCAGATGTGGCAAAAAGAGAGTTGTTTTCTCATTCTCTCTCCACCTCCTCTCTCGGCCCCCTCTGTTTCTCTTTGCTCTCCCCACTCATGTTCTCTTGTGCTGTCACACACTTGCTTTTTCCCTCTCAGGCTCTTGCTCTCTCTTTTCCTCCTGCTTATTTTCACCTCCCTTCTCTCTCCCTTTCCTTGTCCCTTTTTCTATTCCTTTTCTTGTCTGAGTTTCCCACTGTGGAATTTTTGTTGTATCGTATGGAAATGAGATGCAAATAATAAATTTGCAGTCGATTCTAGAAGTATCAGAGCTCATAAAAGTAACTGCATAGGATTATATATCAATGCTCAATCTCTGAAATTAAGAAAATGTCACTGTAGTTGCAAAAACTTTGTTCTTTATATTTAATATACTTGATAGTCTTTAATACTGGAAGAAAAGTGGATTTCTGAGCTCATCCAAGCTGGTAACAACTGAGGACTTGGAAAATCAGTCTGTATTTACAAGATAATACTCAGTACCATAATGCAACCTTACAATATTAGATTCTTACCAAACCATTTATATTTTTTCAGACATGAAGTTCTGCTTGCTGCCTTTGTGCCACTGAGAGGAAACAGAGAGAAGTATTTACCCAGGGGTGTTTGCAGCGTTTAATCAATTGATGCTCTAAGCCTGGCAATCTCTAAAAGAGAGCCCACTGCTATAGGTGTCTTTTAATCCTGCTACCCTACAATGTCTGTCTCTTTGATGTGGCAATTTAATTAGCAGAACACTAATTGCTAGAACTGTGAGACCTTCACAACCACATCTTACAAACAAGCTCCTTTTCTAAAATAAAAATAATAATAAAAAATCCCAATCTCTTTGAATTGTCATTACAAAGAAACCTCCTCCTAATTTCCCCAGATTATTTTATTACTTTCCCCTCTGTTTCTCTATCTCCTCGGACTAGAAGAAATCCTCATTGTTACTAATCTCTTTTCTAGTTTTACCTATTTTACCTTTATTTCTCTGGTTTCTCTTGTGTCTCTAGGAAGCCATTTAAAGGATCTTGTTCCTGTTTGTACATCCTGAATGTTGTCATATCAATATCCAGTACAGGAAGAGATTTAAAAAAAAGCTGTTCTGTTTGTTGGGTTTTGTTAAGCAGGATTTCCTTCTATATCATACTTCTGATTAGGCTCTAGATTTGGGAGGTAAGTAGAGCACTTTCTTATTTAACTTTATTTAGGGAAGTAGCCCAGCACTCTTGAGCCTAATTCTTTAATATACAACCATCCTAGACAAAGCCTGTCTCCACAAAGCCAGTGCTGTTTTAGAAAATGTGCATGGTCTTAACAGAATAGAAATATTTTTATGATGCTAAGCTTAGCAGTGTTGAACTCCTGGACAGAACTTAGGGGCTTCCTGTAACTCTGGCTCTCCAGAGTTTGCACAGATACCAATGATTGTGAATCACTGGGGCAGGGAATACCTATGAGTATTTTGGGGGAGGCAAAAGAGTATTTTCAGATTTAATGTCTGTCATGTCACTTACTTGAAAGAGATGCACATCCCAACTTGTGATTTTGAGAGGATCTTGGTAAGTTCAGTGGAAAAATGTGGGTATTAGTTAATTTAGTTTCCTTGTTTGTTAATAGGGAAGAGAAGAGAGAAACCCTTCAGGGGTTCAGAAAATCTTGAGGATGTCTTTTTCTCTTTATTTTCATTTTAGAGTCTCTTTAAGTAAAAAATAAGCCCCATGGCATGTGAAAGGTGAAATGGTGGCTGCTCAGGAGGCAAGAGCTGACTAGGCACAGAACAGGAATCCAGTTGGGTGCAGTGAAGGTTTCTAATTTTAGAATCTGATTTCGCAAGTGCCTCAGTCTGTACATAACTCTACTCACAACCAGAGAGAAAGGAAGCATAAACACACATTTCTACATGTCCTTTTGTGAAATTTCTGAATGGTTTTTTTTCTACAAGTCCTGAGATGAATCGATGGTAGTAATTAAACAGCTCAGCTTTGTTTGCTTTGGAGTGCTTTTGCATTTTTTCCACTTTTTGGTTTGGGATCACAGAAAATCTTTCTGTAAAGAATTAGATATTTTTTCCATATAGTATATTAAACATAATTTAGTGAGAACACTTATCTGGTTTAGGGGATTTTTAAAATGTATTTAAATCTGACTTGTTCGTTCTTCTTTTTCCTCTTGTTTGTAGCCTTGGTTTATTTATTTTTTATTCACAAGTGCTGTCATCTCTCAGAGCATGCTATGACTGAATATTATCTTCCAGAGACCTATATGGCTTTCACTGGGCTTTTTCTTAGTGAGTCAGTTCTCTAAGGATTTTTTCCTTACTGTGCTGAATACAGCCTCACTATGATGAGGCTTTATTATCTGTGACCTATTACAACAATGCTGTTTATATGAGTATTTTGTAGCAATATCTTTGAAAACAAAGAAAAATACTTTTCTAAAAGTGGGAAGGAAATAATTACCTGAAAAAAGGGACATCTCTTTTCAAGAGTTTGACAATTTTTTGTGTACATAAGGCTTGCACCAAAACTATTTATGAAAATCAGGAAAATGGAATTTCTTTTTAGAAAGCCTTAAAAATGAGTATCAAGAGCAGCCACCTCTCAGTTGTTCCCAAGTGATGAGTGAATCAGGCTGTTGACTGGAGCAATTCACTCAAACATGGCCTGGTTTTATGTCATGGTGATTTTAGGATTGGTTTCACCATGGCTGAAAAATAGAAACCAAGAGATCTGACCAAAGTTTTCATTTCAATGCAAATTAACCCTAATAATACTTTGTGTTAGAAAGATTTTCTCTTTAAAAAAACCCTAAATTTTTCAAGGTGTTGAAATCTACCTACTCCCTTTTCAAGAAGTATTGGAGAAAAATATGGTCTTCAAAATCATAGGGGTTTTTGGATCTTATTAACCTAACTGAATTCAAATGTATCTCACAGATATAATCTTTGTTGATGGCATTACAGTGGAAAAATAAGCTAAAGGTGTTTTGTTATTTCTGTCTATAGGTTTTAATCTCTGACTCATAAAATTACAGGACTTGGTGAATGAATGATAGTGATGTTTAGTCAGTCACACTTGTACATGTGTGTGCATATATTCACCTTCAGACACAATGTAATCCCTTTAGTTTGGGGTTTTTATGTGATAAAATTTAACTGGAATAAGTAATTTTCAACACAAAATACATAAGACTAGTAAGTCTTTATTTATAAAGTACTGTTTTAGTTGAAAGGCCTTATTTGATTTATTTCTGATTTTTAGCTGAAAATTATCTGTATTTGCTGTGTTTACAGAAAAGTGCTGCTGTCATTTTCCTCTTAAGTTTATTTAAGATGTAGAGGGAAATAGAGTGCAGCTTAGGAAGCTTCACTGACCAGCTCGCTGTTACCACTATTTAACCAGAAATTGGGAACATTTACATCACTACAGCCTCTTCGCTGAATTTTAAATATATCCTTTCAATTGTTTTGTGAGTTTCCATGATTAGTTCTTAATTATTGTTTTGTTTTTATTTGAATAAGGCTCACTGCTAAACAAAAGTCTTTAATTCTGGGCTGGGAAGCTGCCCGAAAAGCACAAGGGGTGAAGTTTTCTGTTTCAAATATCAATTCAAAATGTCTCTTCAAGTTAATGTGACTTTTTTTTTTTTCCTGGAATCTAGTTAAATCAGTGGGAAAGTAGTCTCGTTTATGTTGAGAAATATAATTCTAAATTTGTCTGCCCAAGAGGATGGTCAAGTAGCTCATCCAGGAACATGTGAAGAGTGAGTCCCATGCACCTCCCCTCTGTGAGCTGCAGGAATAATCTCCTGGGCTGGAAGAGGTGCCCAGACCAGCAAATTGAGTCTGTGTTATTAGAAATACCCTCGCTTGGATGGACACTGTGGATGGGGTTTGATTGTGTGGGTCATTTCACTGCTGTCTCCTTAAGAAAGTCCTGTCAGAAATGGAATAGGCTTCAGGAAAAAAAAAGAAAAATATTTTTTTCCTTTTGTTTGTTTAGTTTATTCTTAAATCTCCATATTTTATATATAAATATGACAGTATAACTTTTTTTAAAATACCACTAGTGTTCAAAATCATGCTTATGTTTTAAAATCAGGATGACAGTTATTGCCCCTTAGGATTTCTAGTGGCAGACTCCTGTAGCAGCTGCTCTAGATATTTCTTATGCAACCCATGAGGAGACATTTGGACACTAGAAGGTAAGAAACTTTGTGTACTTATTATCACTGTTCCCATCTCAAGAGAAATGGGAATCTTTTGCCCTTTGGGGAGAATTTATTTCAGGTATTGTGGAAATACAGAAATAAGGAAGTTGATGGTACTGGAAGGGAAGACAAACTTTGTGGTGGAAGACTGACAAAATGCACAAGATTAGAGGACGGAGGTCCCATGCTTATTTTTATAACACCCTTAAGTCAGGTCCTATTGCAAAAGACACTATAAATATGTAATGAGGAACCTGATCTGCCTTGAGTGTCTTATGATTTCAAAAAAAGTGATTTCCTGGGTGTGGAGGAGAAATGATTCATGCAGGATCATTCAGGAAGTGTCACAGCCACGACAGTGAAGTTCAGGACTATTCAGAGAATACCCATGAGTGGCAGCAGGAATTTACACCTTGCCCTTGTGGTTTTGTAGGAAAAACCTAACAAGTTACACAGCAATTTGCTAATAAATGTGAGAATTCTACCCATTAACCAAGGTAATGGGTAGGATGTATGTACATGAGATCTGCCTTTGGCATGTATGACTGTAGATGGTCAAAGTTTGTCTGGTTCCTTTTAGATGTGCCCTTGAGGCTTTGTCACTGTAGCACAAGCAGGTGGAGAGAAGGGAAATGACCAGCATGAGCTCATCCCTACACATGCAATCAGCTTTGGAAAAATTGTCTGCATTGCTGGGTTGGGCTGGATAGCACAGATTTAGAGTAGCTGCAGAAGCTCACAGTTCTGGGAAGGAATCAAAAACTTTAGATCATGAAAACAGACAGGAAAGGCCGTGTAAAAGCCCGCATGTCTGAAAATGTTGAATAATGTTATCATTATGCAGAAGGTTTTCTTATTTTGCTTCTTAGAATCTAACAAACTGCTCCGTGCCCTTTAGGCATACCTGTATTTTTAATAAGTCCTTATCCTGCTACCCACTTTTAAGCAAAATCTGAACAATAAAATAGAACAGAGGTAGGAAATATTAAATATTTCAGTGAAATTCATGACTTAAACTCAGACAATTCCATATGTTGTATGTAGGAATTTGGTTTATGCAGTAAGCAAATTAATATGGCAGTGAGATTTCCAGCTGGAGCACATATTGATTTATTTTTATTGAAATATTTCATGGTTTGTGTTTTTAATACACTATGAAATGTGAAAGGAGTCTGCTACCCAGAGCACAAGGCACCCTCACACACACACACACACACACACACCCACATTGCTTAACTCAGTTGTGCTAATAAACCTTTATAAGCTATGTTTCCCCAGCCCAAATCTTAGCACAGCCTCAGAAGCTCAACCTGCTGAAATTTATGGGAAAACAACAACAGCTTGAAGGAGAAAAATGTGGTAGTAGAGGGGAAAGGAAATGTTCCTGTTCTCCCCACTGAGAAGACAAATGATGAGAGACTTTTTTCTTTCTCTTTTTTCTTTTTCTCCTCAAACCTTGCAGTATTTCCTTTGCTTTCTATAAGAAAAATTAGCCTTAAGAAAAAGAAATTCAATGATCATAAAGCATGAAGAGAAAGAGGAATTGATCTTGGATACAAGATGGGATTGAGTTATAATATAACAAGTTACAGGTCTTTTCCTACTGAAAAGCAGAACCAATTGATTTATTATCGTGACTCTCAGCTTGCATTTTTTTAGTAAGGGACTGTAGATGCAAGGTAGCACGTCTCCTTTGATTTGCCACACTATGTCTTAATTACCAGTGCTAGAAGTTCATGGCAGCATTTTCCAACTTCAAAGGTTTCAGCAGCTTAAGCAGCATGAATGGATCAGATTTGTAAGAACACAGTGACAATGATATGGTGTCTTCATATTTTAGTATTGTCAGTTCGTTTTTTATTTATTGTACATCAAAGTGAAAATAAGCACACAGAGAAGATAATAGGTTTAGTCAGCATTCTCTTCTTTTGCTATCAGAGAAATTGAAAACATTCTGTTGTTTCAAGAACTGGGATTCAGAATTGCAGTTAGTAGGGAGGGTATTGTTCCTGTGGAAGAGGAAAATATTTTTTAAATTCTTTTCTAGATGTCTTTGAGCTTTCCCTACTTTTTGAGATTTACATCGAGTCAAAGGGACTCTGCAAATATGCTGGGGAAAAGCTGATGTAAGGGAAAGAAAATGTGGCCCATGAGGTCAAGGGCATGGCATGGGTGATTTTGCTTCTGTAGGGCTCAGTTCAGCAGATCATTTAGGGAGTTCTTTCAGTTTAAGAATGAAAGTAGCCATTCCTAAAATGGTGGTGTGCTCAGAAACATGAGCAAGTCTCTCTCAGTGGAATTGCTGACTGGATGTCAAATTGTTTACTCAGTGAATGGTGAAATGCAGCATAATGATGAACAGCAATGGTCCATGCCAAACTGGAGCATCTCAGGTGGTGGGGGTTACTGAAGAATCTTTTATCAGGTTGGGGATGACTAGAGGATGATTGCTCCAATTCAATATGAAATTTTGATTTTAAAATAACAATACCTCTAATGTTATGGCAATTTGTTTTGTATCGCAGTAAAGAATTGAGATCCCCCAAATTCTTATGTAAATTGCCTTAAATAATTATTTAGAAATTAAAATATACACAGCATGATTTATATGCTTCCATTTACTCAATCTATTAAGGATTATTCTCTGCATTGCCTTTTGAGTTATCTGAAATGAGCATTACTGTTTATAAAAGGTTTGCTGGAGACTTAAGACCTCGATGGTTTCTCCTGCAGTGAAAGATAGCTGAAAGGTCATTACATTTCTTGCTGGTTTATTAAACCCAGGCTATAATCAGTGCATCAGGTGAAATATCTATTTTCCTTACTCAGTGATTGGCAAAGGGGATTGATTCAGATCTCTTTAGCTCTGTACCATAATAAAGAACAAATAATACTCTTGCTCTTCCTAGTGATCTGGCTGTGAAAATAAATTAAAATAATCAATGTCAGCAGCAAAAATAAGAGGATAATATGAAGTAGCATATGAAAATGAGAGAGACAATGACTTGCATTGACATAATAATAAAATCATAATATCTCTATAAAATGATGGAGGTTTTTGTTGTCCAGAGTCTTTTCAAATCTTTCATGCTTGAAAAACATTGAGAGCTATAAGTAATATCTTATAAATCAACATGTTAAGCACTAATTTGTTAGTACTGTCTGCCAATACTGCTACTGTCAGGATATTATTTTGTATATGGTAAATCTTTCACAGATGCACATCTTGATCAGCCAGGGCCTTTCAATGCCCTTTTTTTCAAATGAAATCGCATCAAGTTGTTGCAATACTTTTGATCCTCATGGAGGAGTTTTCTTTCTTTTTTTTTAATTTTTTTTTTATGTAGAAGTTTTTTTAATTGAGCAGTTCAAAACACCTACTGGTGTATAATATTAAAATACTTGCATGGTGTCCTACAGTTGATCAAGACTTGCTTAATTGGGACTCAGTTTAATCTTAGAGGACTGATTCCAAACTGATGGCAATGACTATTGGTTAATTGGAATGGTAGTTCTGTAAATAGAAGACATCTGTCTGCAGTTTTGTCAGATTTGCATCCAAACTTTCTGTATCTGTGCCATAGATCACACAGCTGAAAAAACCAAAAAAGTTTTATTTCAAATAACTCACGAGGAACAAGAAGAACAAAAAATTTATTTCAAGTAACTCAGGAGAACAAGAAGAACATACTATCTCATTTGACGCTTCCTTTCCTCAATCTTGTCATGGCCAGTGCAGTTTTCCTCCCATTTCTCTTTTGCTAATGGGTCCCTGTTCCTTAGACCCAACGTGCAGCCCAGGCTCTCGAGCTTTACAGAGGGAGCATTGTACAAGGATCTCAATGAGATCTTAAGCAAAGAAGCAGAAGGAAGACTTTGAGCCTTCCATCTTTCCAGCTGACTAATAATTCCTCTTATAATCCTAATTAAGCTTCTTGCAGCCTACTTGTACTGTATTACCTGTTTTATTTTCTTTTTCTCAGAATTCACAGTAAATTCTTTGTATGCTTTCCATGCTCTGAAGGTGGTTGTGGAGGTTACCAAAGACTGGTTGTATTTGAGTTATTCTCTTCATTACAATTCCTCACCTTGCCCCTTATCCTTGTGAGGGTGGGTATTCCTCTTCTGCCCTAATACTGGCCCAGCAGCTGATCCTCAGCCTGCCTGTTTGCTGAGGACTTTTGTTTTGCCTGTTCTCTGCCTCTTTCTGGCCTTTCTTTTGCTTAAGAAAGGAAAAGGCTCAAATAATCATCCTTCTTTGGTGCAGGTGTCAATGCTGTACTGTGGATATGGACCAGTAGACAATCATATCGCTGGTTAATAGAATATTTGTTATAATGAAGAAAAGTAAAATTCTTGTATGCAGCTGTGTCCCACTTTCACACCCAATGGCAAGTTTTGCAGGCCTAGACATGTTGATGAAGAGCCTTTAACCTTTTCTTTTTAAGATGCAGGTGGACACTGAGTCTGTTTCTCAGGTATGTTGTTGTGGCTATGAGTACTTTTGCCCAATATGATAAATCCTGACCTAAGTGTTAGGGTCTATGTTTTGTAAAATGGATATGAGGTTTATGTAATGGATATGAGGTTTATGACACTGTAAATAGAGGGCATGACTGTCTTTTCCATCAGAGGAAGTAAAGAAAGCAGTAAAATTTCTTTTTTTTTTTTTGCCATATTGGGTCGAGGTTTTACTTAAACCACAAGCAGTGAGAGGTGAGTTCAGCCACTGCATATAATGACGAAGGTGGTATGAATTCACTTTCCTTCAGCTTTTGATAACCTGTCTTAATAAGGCCTTGACCTCTGTTTTCACAGTGTCAAACACAGTAGAAATAACAAACCATGAAAAAGTGAAGTTTGATGGCAAGATCTATTGGGGTTAAATTCTTCCAGTAGCCTTTGAAGACTTGATTCTTCAGCAGTAGGAAGAAGCAGGATGTCTGTGGCAATCAGTACAGTGATTGTGTCATGCAAACTTGCAGCAGAAGAATAGGTGGCACTTTCTCTCAGTTTTTTCAAGGAAAATGGGGCAACTGTGTGCATGATCATTTGCATTGACTATTTTAGAATGTCTTTTGAAAAGACTTTGCAAATTTTACTATTAGTGAGAAACAGGATCTTAATCTCTTACTGATAATCCTTCCCAACACTAGTTCAAATTCTTGCTTTACAAGCAGCATGGTGTTAATCAAGTGGAAACAGATAGGAATAAAAAAATGCAAAACTGCACTTTGCAGTGGATGTTCTTCTGTCTTACTTAGTCCCCAGTGGGTGCAAAAGCTGATGGCAATTCCTCTGTGCTGGAGATTGAGTACCCAAATCACACTTGAGAAATTCAGGATCGAGGTCCTTTCTTTTGCTAAATTCACTTAAGTGATCTAAACTAAAAATCATTAATGTGATGCTGTTTCTCAAAACTGTGGGAGTGATTGAGGCTTAATTAGTCATATAACATTCTTAAATCACGAGGCAAAAGGTATTGTTTTGAAAGATATCGGTGTTAATCATGTTCATCCTTTAAAAATAGTTGATTTTTGAATGTTGTTGCCTGTCTGGGTAACAACAATATCACACAAGAATATATATATAGTTGGAAGAGGTCTTGAGGCAAAAGTAGAAAAAAATAGTTTTGACAAGTATACTTTAAAAAAAAAGAAGAAAAAAAATTCTCATCAAGTTTTAAAATTGTCTGACTTCTTAATGACTGTGCATCTTAGCTTTTAAACTTCTGTTGTGAAGGGTTCACGCTGCAGCCCTAACCAAAGGGAATTATCCAGCATAAAGGCCCTGCAGTTACGTGCCTGTACTGAGCAAATGGAATAATTTTGTTCAATGGCCTCTTCAGTGAACAAACAACTTGTTCTATGATTCTGTGAGAGGGAGATGGGAAGAACATGGGAAGGGATATTTAGGTCATGCTAAGGGTATTTAAGCACAAGACATGATCAAGAGCATCCCTTTAGCTCTTCTGAACTTACCTGTGCTGTATTTTAAGATTAGAACTTTTCAAGATGAGTCAGGGTAAAATGCTATTTGGAAATTTGTTTATGAGGAGTAGAAAATCTGCACACATGGGACCAGACTTGAAAAGAAGCTGTGGAGGACCATTAAAGAGGAGAGGAATTTGGGAGATATGGTAAAGAATCTAGAGAGAGGCATCTGGTGTATCCACATATGGACTCTGTTCAGATATTCAGCAAGACAAATATGTGTGTAGAAAGGAGACTGAGAGAAGACTACAGGGCAACCACTGGAGAGCAGAACAAGAGGCTAAATTGTGAGGGAAAAGGATTTCTGAAGTATTGTAACTGAAGCCATGTATGTATTCTCAGTGCTCCCCAAAGCAAGAATTGCACAATAAAGTGCAATGGAGTTCAAACTAAATGTACTCCATCGTTAGAGCAATGCTGTAAACCACCTGAAATATTACAGCTGTTACCTGTGGCATCATTAATATCCTGGGGTTATTTCATAAATCAGGTCCTAAAACATAATAGAGTGGAGAGGGTCGGTGCTTTCTATAAAGATGAGATTGAATTGAAGAGAATTAATGATACCATCATTACAGCCTTTAATCTATTTTATAGAAAACTGCTTCTCCTATTATGAACACTTTGTCCTTTAGGAAATTCTCTAATATTTCCGAGTAAGCAAATTTTTTGAAATTT
The DNA here is from genome assembly GCA_024734555.1 of Trochalopteron elliotii. Classification (NCBI taxonomy): domain Eukaryota; kingdom Metazoa; phylum Chordata; class Aves; order Passeriformes; family Leiothrichidae; genus Trochalopteron; species Trochalopteron elliotii. The sequence continues at coordinate 3,214,733 of JANPWX010000060.1, read as the reverse complement.
TCTTCCAAATATTTAAAATAAAGATCTTTTGTTTGGTCATTTCACAAGGAAAGGAATAAAATCTGTAACAGTTTGTTTAGTTTTCTCTGTGGAAGCAAGTAAATACATGAGGTTTCACTAAGGCCAACTTTAGCTGTGTGCACTGTACTTCTGACTGAAAAAAACACACAGTCACTGGTGTAACTTGTATCCCTGCTACAAATGCTTGAGTAATTGTGGATGGGAAAATAGATGGATGTGCCTGACATTTAGAAGAAAAAAAGACTGAATAACTAACTGCAGCAAGAAACAACCAAAAGAAATTCTTTATTACTCAAATAAGACATTGACTTCCTTGCTGAGTGTCTTAACAGAGCAGTTTAACATTTGTTATTGGTGTAACTTGAGCTTTGTCTCAAGGGAGAATTTTTGGTTTTCTTTTTTGATCATTAGATCTTGGCTTTTTACTTACATGAATTGTACGTTGAGTCCACCTTCTCTTAAGAAGTTTTTTCTGGTAATTCCTCCAGTCTAAAGATGATGCTCAGTGTAACAAAGCTAATGAAAACCTGCCCTTCAATCTAAACTGTAAGCAGCTTATAACAAGGTCTCTTTTCCTGTGTTTCATTACTGCAACAAAATCTTTTTTTTTCATGCCTTGGAATGCTAAGGCAGGGTGGAAAAAACCCACCATTTTCCATCACCAGGCATGCATGAAAGGAAGATGGGCTTAAGCATGTAGAATTGATTTATTTGCATTCTTCTATTGCCTTGGATGCTGTATCATTGAAAGAAGTTAATATCATATCTTTGATTTGGCCTCTGGAATGGCAGGCCCTGAAAATCAAGCATGCTTATTACAGCAGACAAACATTCTAGTCCAATGGAGTTCCAGTATCTATTGATTCATTTGGAAATGCTGCAGACTTGTAGCAGAAAGCTTTTTGGAATCTGTGGCTGGCCACGTGGCAGGCTTTGAGCAAAGAAGGGCATTTTGCAATTGGTTAGCTCTCCTGACAAAGCAATTATCTGCTTTTCTTAGTGCTTCTGAATATCACCATAACCCCACCAGCCACTTTCTTTTAATATTTCTCTGTTCCCCTCGTTATTCTACTCTTGGTGGTTTCCTCAGTCTCCTGCAGACTTCTCACACAGTGAGAGTCATTGGTGTTAGCAGAGTGATGACATAAACACAAAATTCCTGTTTGTCTTAAGAACAGCACAAAACTCCTCTGTTAATCTGGTATCTCTTAATTCACTACAAAACAAGGTTGCTTACTCAGCTGTCTCCCAATCTAATTTCCTGATCCAGCCCCATCCTCAAGAAATCCCACCAACACCTCTCCCAGTTTACACAGTAGAAGCAGGAAAGTGTTGGTCTCTGTGGTACTGGTATGAGTTTGTTAATTAAATTCTGATTCTCCAAAAGGGGCTTCTTATCATACTGACAGTGTGATCTACCAACATTTCTGCTGTTGGCTGATCTTGGTGATGGACCTTGCCTTAACTTTAACCATAGATTTTGTTTTCTACTCTGGAGCAGGGAGTCCTTAGTGAAGTAAACATCATTGCATACCTTGAGCTGACCATGAATCATATCTCTGTGTTAAAGAACAGCAGTTGGAGGCAGGAGTCGTTTTTTAAAAGTGCCCAAAATGACACTGGAAAATTAAAGCCCTGGCAGAACTGAAACCCAGCAGCTCAGTTGTTGTCATTGTAGTCCCTCAATGGAGCTTTAGCAGAATTAGTCCAAATGAGGGCCAGATTAGCTCCTGACCCTCTGAAACCTGACTGTGGGCTTTAAGGTCATCTTTCTGTCTTCCAATATATTGCAGCAACAAAGAAAAGGCACACCTGAAAGCTCTGACCTAAGTGAATTTCATTTTTCTTTTTTTTTTCTGAATTATTCCATGGATGAATTCAGTCCTTTTTATTTTTTATAAGGCAAACCTTTTCATAGACACAGCAGCCAAAAATGCTTTAGAATCTCTGAATAAAAGAGTGTCCATATCTTTTTTGTGTCTGGTTTTACATTAGATAGGTGCACAGTTTAAATGTTAAGGAGGAAGCAGCAAAATCTAGTCAGGAAGTACAACAACCAGCAGCAAATAGCTCAAGTGGAATAATGACCAGGCATTCAAGGAAGATGCTCTCCTGCCTCTCAGTCAAGAACTTTGATACCCAAAACCATGTTAAAACCTGTCAGTGAATTGAGACAAAGTGTCTGCACTTCAAGAAAAGGAGCCCATAATTTAACTTCTATTGCTGATGACATTTCCTTTCATTGGAAACAGGAAACTTTCATTGGCCTTCATGTTTCAGCACCTTTGGACTGATGCACTTTTAACTTCTATTTGCTATCCAGCCCCACAAGCCATGAGAGGTTGATTATTTTAATATTGTAATGTTTCAGAAAGCTTTGCAGGAGTAGCTGAGTGCATTTCCCATTTGGGGCAGTTGGCAGAAGGGAGAAGGAACCAGCAACATGGGTTTTTCTTTGGTAAATGTGACTCTTAGAGGTGATCTCTGAGAAAGCCCATTACCTTCTCCATTATATGCGTTTTGTAAAATTTGCCATGTGATTAGTGTTGAATTGGAGAAATCACCATTTTAGCATCCTCACTCTTTCAGAGGCAGACATACAAAGAATGAGAAAAGAGAAATGTGTACAAAGCTTTTGAGTACAAATACCTGTCTGACTTTCAGCACTCTGCCCTTCTTCACATTAGTCCCATTTCTTTTGGGAATTAAGTCTAGAAGGAAAATAGAGCTATCTGTTTGAACTTTGACTGTTAAGTAAAAAATTATAGCTGATTATTGATTTGTTTTTCTGAATTAAAGGTGTACTGAAATTACAAATTGTCACCAAAGAGTGAAATATTACTGTCCTTTAAATATTGAATTGGCCTGTGGCAGAAAGGAAATCAAATGTAAACTTTTTTCTCTAAACAGTTTATTGCCTATGAAGTACAGCCACACTCTTTCCTATTTCAGCTCTGTTCCTAATTGTAGTTCCTAATTATTTGGGGTCATTATGTATCTTCCGTCTTCCAAAGGTCAGAGATACTAATTTTCTTCATGAATAATTTATTCAGAAATTGATTGGGTAATGAGTGATATAGCTGAATACATTTTTCACTGGAAAATATTAAACTATATAATGATATAGTCATGAAATAAAAATATATGGAAGAAAAATTGTTCTAAAAAGAAGTAATTACAGCAAGTAACTCAGTCAGCTGTAAGGCTGGATATTTTACTTGTCTCCATGAATTTCATGCTCGGAGTATACTTTAAACTCTGAAACTGTTGTGTTATATACATGTTTCTGTAGTTAAATTGTAAGAAATTAGGATTTATCTTTATTTGCATGTTGTTCTTAGGTAAATGAGCAGTTTGGAGGAATTTTTCTCTGTTTATATTATCACTTTTTCATTGAAAGTTTATATAGATCAGAAGGTGTCCTAACTGCTCACCCTGTTACCTTGTTTTGCTGTATACCACAAACACATCTGATGAAAGGCAGCTCTTGTCCAGATGATCTCTGTTTAAATCAGCAACATAAATAATGTACAGCAGAAGTGCAGGGAACTGTGATTACCTGCCTGAGTGATAGATATTGTAGTAGAAACCAGGAATCCTGTTTTCTTGTTTACTGCTTTACTCCAATGGGCTGGGCAGTGCTGGTTGCTTGAACATTTAGAAAACAATTACAGGTAACACAGCTTGATCGGATGTTTGTGCAATGTTTCAAAAATTTTTAAATAAGTAATCACAAAGTTGCAATAAGATTTATGCAAAGATATCTGTGTTTCTATTAAATTCCTTTTGATGCACCAAACTTTTTAGACAAAGTCTTTAATTTCCAATAAATGCTGGTAATCATTCCTTAACACTGTGTTTGCAGTGAAGAAAACCAATGCATGCTTTTGATTAATCTTGGTTTTCTTTATAAAATATCAAGGAGTGAAGTAAATTTTAAAATAAAATTTGGAGTTTGATATTTTTGAAAGTCTCCTGGTTTTTGAAGACTGTGTAGGACTGCTCAGAGAACTGAAAAAAAAAAGTAGAAGCATTTGACAGTGATTTGATGTCTGAATCATTTGTTTAGCACTGCAAAATATAGTCATGCTCCTTTGCACTTGCTTCATTTCTCTTGTAGGAAGTAGTAGAGCCTGGAACAATGGGACTCTGCCAAACATATTATGACACTACAGATTGTTATTCTCTTTCTAAACCAAGAGGGAAATCTTTTACAGGGACAGACTGTGCCTGGTGCTGGCTGTTTCTGAATGCAGGCAAAAGGGCAGGGACAGAACACTTGCAGTCTCCTGGAGATGCTCAAATTCTTGCAAACACCTTTCACTTATGCCCTTTCCCCCCACCTCCTTTTATCATGTCCATAATACTTTGAAATATTTGCCTATGTTATTTTATTTATATACCTGGTTGTATCTTATTGAAATTATCCTCACGTTCCATACTCTCGTGGTATACTAGTTTAACATTATAAATACCTTCCAGCTGCAGCAAATACCTTTCCCCTGTCTTTCAGAAATTCTTTAGGTGTTGTTGGCCAACTTTTGCTCATAGTTTTGAGTTTCTTTTCTAGTTGTAAAAGAGGGAATCAGTTTCTTTTCCTTATATTGCAAAGCATTAGAAAATCTACTGAAGAAAGATAATAGACCCCAATAGGGGAAAAAAACCCACAAAAACTTTCCATAGAGAGCTTCCTCTATTGGAAGACACCTTGGCATAAATACTGGAAGAAGGGATTGGGAAGGAACAATTCTAGAACCCACTTAGTGTTGTCTTTGATGCAAAAGTCAAATGGAGACTGGTTTTTCATCCTGTGTTTACTTCTTACTTATCAACAAGAAAGTCTGGTCCATGACAAGGATATCTCTCATAATATAGTTATGTAATATAACAATTATTTTGAAGGCACAGCTAAATAAAGTAAGAGTTTACTCTGGAAATGATGATTAATATAATTCTTCACCAGCAGAGTACTATGTATATAGCTAGATGCCATTATAGAAGGTGCTGAATACTATCCAAGTACTTAATGGCAGAATGTAAGGAATTCTATATTTATAGAGTGCTCTTCAACATATCTTACTATAGATACTAACCAGCCATGCTACACTGAACTCCTAATAATGAAAAGATTCCATTCTCAAACTTGGGTTTAAATCTATTCTTGTTTTACTCTATGTTTGATAAGTTACTTTTAATACAGAATCATTGAATTCACAGGGCAAAATAATAGCATAAAAGTTAAAGCTTAAATTCATTATTTGGAGAGCAAACTCTGTCCACTAACCTATGTATCCATGTATCCCAGTTTCTCTTGTTGCCTTTTTCCCATCTTGGAAATGAGACTCGAGATAATTTTAGTAAGGAGGCAATATAAAAATGGATCTTTATTGAAAGCTGTCAGGGGCTGTTATGGAAAGATGTCCCCAAAAGCCCACCCACACAGGGTGACTACAGTTTTTATACGTTTAGCAAATTATCCTAATTGACAAAAGGCACCAATTAGGAGGACAAGTAGTGATGGAATTCCCTCCTGGTCAAGCCCTTTCTTTGGAGTCCCCCCTCAGCACCAGCTGTACTTTGTCCATGAGGAATTATCTCCAGGAGCTGTTCTCAGCCATAGTTCCCAGGAAGAACCAGGATAGGGTAGTGGCCTTGTACCCCCCGGGGCTTGGAGCTCTGGGAATTTTTGTTTTTTGCCAGCTGGGAAAACTAGCCACTAATACAACAGGCTACAGAACTACAACTATATGTGTGAAGAATACAGAGAGCATCTAAAAGGAAAAAAAGGCAAAAATCAAAATGGCATCACTGATAGATCTTAAGACAAATACCATTGTGAGAAAGGCTGGCACTCAGAAGATTCATTCAGAAGGCCATTTCACGTGACAAAATACTGGAGGCTGAAGGCCACCTCTTCTTTCAATTGTATAATACATCTTTTAGGTCTGAAATATTCTCTCCAGCCTGAACTTTATTTGTTTCATTAGTCACTGTTCTAGTACGTAGACTATAGAATTTGGGCTAATGCTTTACAAAGTGTCTATCATTCTCAGGTTAAATATCAATAAATAACAGCCTATTTCTATGCAAAAAAAACCCCTTCTGCCAAGTTTACAGCCATGGTAAATTCAATTTTATTTGGTAACCTAATAGCTACTTCTTATGAAGGGTTGTTTCACCCATAAACATCTGCTTTTAATCTGCCTGTGTACTATGATTGTTTAAAAGATAGCATCGTTTTTTTACTTGCAGTTATCTATTAGAGCTGTTCAGATTTTATCAAATTTGTTAATATTGTGCAGCTTTTCCTTTTGCTACTGAGCAAAAACTTAATTTAGATATAGAACACTTAATGAAATAACTTAAATCTCTATTTTTATTTCCTCATTTTTGCAACTTGTTTTAGTTTACCTGTAAAATAATCAGTGGTATCAAGTAATATAGTGAACTTCAGGATTTATCTTTTTGCTATTCTTGAAATTCTATGACTCCCTAAACCGAAGGCTACATTAAAGCCAAAAGATCAGTTTTACTAAGAGCTGGTTCACATTGCACATCCAAATGATATGCTTTAATGGGTGTCTCTTCCCCTAAATCTCTAGTAAAATGCTGCCTTTGAAAGCTGGTATTTTTACTGAGAGCATTCTGTGATACAAAACTCAGTGTACTGCTTTCCACTGAGTGGGCTTTGCAAGCTGTAGCTGCTATTGCAAGGAATATTCAAATGCTTATTATTATGCAAAAACTTGTATCATTCTCATGACAGGGTATTCATGGAATTAATGATGTCATTGTTGTTGGTTTTCTGTAATTTGAAGACAACAACCCCATTTGTAAGGGTGATGTAGAATATACATGTGAATAGGTGGTGAGTCTAGAGATGACCTTTCTGATCTGTGAGTTCCTGAATATGGATTAAGGAGGTCAGGCATTAATGGCATTCTGCTAACAAATGAGTGATTTTATGCAATTCATTTGAGTCCCAGAGCACCAACTCCTGCATATATTAGTTTCAATATGCAAAATGTTTTATTGTTCATCACTTCCAGTAACTGCTGGGAAAAGAATTCTGCATACTGTTGCTGTGGGTTATGCTGAAAGATTTAGTCAGTGGCTAACATGAATCAGCTTCCAGAAAGATGTGAGCCCACAGAAGCACACTTCTGGGGTGATTCTGCTTTCTAGTGATAATTTGTCTTAGATCACCATGATTGTCTTCAACAATGACTGACTTTCCTTTAGAAATTGCCTGTGCAAACACCTTTCATTCTAACAGAGGTGTTTGTATAGCAAATATATCTTTCTTTTTATGACTTGTGATATTTCTATGTCCACCTCTATAGAGACTCTCTGAAATAGTTTTAAACATGGAAGTCCCAAGGTATTGAATAAAATTCAAGAGCTTGGATTAAATCTTTTCTCTTATCCTCTTGATAGCAGAGATACAGTCCTAATTTAAGGATTTTAACCAAAAAGTAGTGTGATGGTTCACACATCACCTTCTTTTGGACCAGTTCCAATTTCAATCTAGTTTTCTGAGAATTCCCAGTGAGGCTGTGAATATGATGAAGGCCTCTCTCTATTTCCTTTTCCCTTCAGTGTATAGGGTTCAACCTGCTGTGTCAGCCCTGCAGCCAAAGATATACCTATTGAGCTTGCTCTAGAGAGGTTAAGGCAATTGATTTTTCATCTTTCAACTACATACTCAGAGTTTTAGAAGTCTGGTGTAGTTTTAAAATTGTTGGGTTTTTTCTTTATGAAACAAAACTCAACACTGCCTTCACTTATTTGTCATGTCCTTCATTTGTAGGATTCAATCTTCTCACAGCTTAGTCCCTGCACAAAGGGATCAGGTCAATTCTATTCACTGAGGAGCAAGGAAACCTGGATTAGCTCCCTCCTGATAAGGTTTAAGGATATGAATTGTGCTGAATAGAGTTCTTTCAGCTCTAACTTTCTGTATCTTATAACCTAGTTTATTGAATGGCTGGTGATTACATTATTGCATAATTCTAAATGGTTGTGACTCTCTAGACAACATTGAAATACAGGAAGTTTGTTTTAAACATATGACAGATTTTTTTATTGGAAAGGAGATTGAGCATTTGAGAGATTTTGGAGTTTATATTCTTGGAGACATACTCTAAACCCAAGAAGACAAAGTGCTGAGGAACCTGGTCTTGGTGCCCTTGCTTGAGCAGGGGGTTTGAATCAGATGACCTCCAGAGGTCCCCTCCATCCTCAACTGTTTTATGATTCAATTAAAGGTTTTCAGCTTCCAAAAGACAGGATGGCATCCTGGTTCCTTCCTTCAGTCAAGTATGCCTCAAATGTGAACAGATCCCTGATGTAAGGCAGCCTTTGCACTCCACATGTTTAAATGTGTTCTCTTTATCTTTGTATAATTTTAGTCATGGAGAAAATGCACTCTTTCAGTTTGAGACATACTAGCAAATATCTGGGGTGGGGGAATGCTTTTGCCAAGGCAAATATGCAGTCATTCTTTTAGTAATCACAAAAAAGTTGAATTCAAGATATAAAAAAAAAGCTAGAAATAGACAAACCCATTATTTGCTTTATGGCATAACATTGGTAAACACCACTGAAAAGATTGCATGTGTCCAATGACATTTGTAATGGATATAAAATCTCCAGAAAACAAGCTTGTGCAGGGAGAGATGGGTGGGAAATGTCTGTCTCTGCTCTGACACAGTGCTGCCAGTCAGAGATGGGTAAGGAATGTCTTATCCATACATCAAGGCTAACAAAGGAGGCAGCAAACTGTCACTAGAAAAAATACATACAGAAAAGGGTATGACCAAAGATTAAGCAACAGAGAAGAGAGAGACTGAAGGAACAGTGTGACCTGAGGCTGCTGAGTTCCCAGAACACAAAGCAAATCCAAGTGTAAGCTCTGCTTGCTGTAAAGAGCCCAGGCCCACTTTCTACACGAGGCTCTTTAATACATAGCAAAAAGTGACCTTTAAACTACCTTGACAGATAGCAGCTGACTAGAAAATTACAGTCATTAACAGGATATCGAGAGAGCAGACTATTGTAAAAAATGATACTAAAAGGCAGATGTTAACAATTTGCAACCCCAAAAGACAGCTGCAATAAAACCCTACATTTCTTGTGGTCTGAAAAAATTGTTATTGAGATTCAGCATACACAAAATTAAAAGGTACATATATTTTTTCCAACATGTCTAGAGCCATGCTTTATAGGAACAAAATGTAGAGAAAATTCCAATTATTTAAATTAAAAAAAATTGTTGGAAAATTCAGTTACTTGAAGCAGTTGAAAATGAAAGTTTTAAATTAAATTGGTTTACTCTTGTCCAGTCCAGGTATTTGTTAGTTGAAAAACCTATTAAGATTGAACCAGGCTAAAAAGAAGGTAGAAACAATGCCTTTAGAATTTCTTTCTTTCTAAATGATTGTTGACCCAAATAAAAAGAAAAAAATAAGTAATTTAAGCCTTTCTTTCTGAATTTCCATAGCAATACAAACAACAGTTTCTTTATGAGCAAAGAGCTGAGGCTAAATTGTGGAGATTTTTGCACTGTGCATATACTCAGGGGAATCATATCAGAATATTTTTTTATGAGTGTTTATTGTCCAGAAAAGAATTTGTGTGGAATTGTTTAGCATTTTTTTTAATATTAATTAATGTCACTTGACGGAGAGGTTGGAAATACACACCCAGGCAATATGAAACATGTGATGCCATAATCTTGCTGTTCACTGCACTGTCAACAGGGACATTTCAAATGGAACTGGGAGTTTCAGATGGTCAGTGAATTTCCCAGGAATAATTCATGGTCAGCAACAACAATAACATGAGACAGCGTCATACAGTTTTGTCTCAGTGCCACCATACCTGGACCAATTCACACTGCTGTGACACATTTCTGCCAAGAAGATAATAAAAATTTGGATAGAACTGAGAGAAAGCACCATGATGGGGGAAATAAAAGTAACACATGAGAGGAAAACCTGATGGAAACTACTAATGGAAAATGATAAATATGCTATAAAAAGAAATCACAAAACTTATCTGTAGAATGAGAAGTATAGAATAATATTTCCTCTCCAAAAAAAAATGGAAGTCCTAAATTCTAAATTTAGTTTAGACAAGTGTATTTCAGTGCAAACGACAGTCTACATGTGCAGAGAATGATATTTAATGAACTGTTGTTTTTCTTTTATTAGATATGATTTTATTCAGTAATTTTTGTCACAATTTACTGAAAATATGTATCAAAATCATAAATTCTCTTCAAATGTAAAACTTTTTAAACATAGTGTTATATGTGATTCATTGATATGAAAGACTTTGCCTAAACAATAGAATTGGTTTTGTTAAAAAGTTTATTTTCATACAAATGAAAGCCATATTTTTTCTTTCTTTTTCATTTGAGACATCCCAATGTCTGCAAATCTTCTTGAATAGAAGCCTCTCCTCCAGATGTTTCTGGAATATCCATTCTCTCTTCTTCTTTTCTTTTTTTAATCACTAATTGCTCTGTCTTTTGAGGTGGATGGTTAAAAGTTAAGTGTTTGGGGAATGTGACTCTGAGGCCATGTTAAATTAAGGGCAGCAAGGGCACAAGAGGGACCATAACTCATGAGTGTTTCTGATCACTGACCCTGAACTTGCCTTACATCTGTCACATAATTATGACAGACTGAAAAGAATTACAATGAAATATGTTTTTGGGGAGTGGCAGGCTTCCCTCCTGTCTTAACAGAGACCTCTGGAAACACAGTGTGCTTTCTTTGGAGCTCTCATTCTTCAGGTATTAAATCTGCAACATTTGAAATTTGGGCTTCTATCCCATTTATTCTCTCACTCTTTTTAAGAATTCCTGAAGTTTCCTTTCCTCTCTCTTAACTGATCAAGGAAACTGTAATTTACTGATTAGTTAATCACTTTGTCCATGCCTTTTATAAAGCACATGATGATTTGATACTTGCCAAATTCTCATTTGCTTGGTTGGTGCACTCGAGGTTTCTTTGCAGCATCCATCTTAAAGAGTTTTAAAGATGAGGTTACACCTTTGGTGCAGAGCAATGGCAGGTTCCCTCTGGCTCTGCTGCCACTGAAGCTTTGTTTATAATGATGTGTTTGCAAAGAACTCAACTATGTCACACCCATCATAATGTCCGCAAACTACTGGATCCTTACACCCATACTGACCAAGCTGAAAACAATAGAAAATTTAAACACAGTAATTTCTTCCTATAGCCCTTAGTGAAGGGCTATAAGGGATAGAAGAGAGGATCTGTTGGCTTCACACCAATTTACACTCCCCACCACTGCATGGACAGAGCTGGTAGAGCTTCTTGGGTTGAAATAATTTGCCATCAGTTCCTGGTTTTACTACCATTAGTTAGTCTTTTTTAATGAAGATTAAACTTTGCCAACTTTATTTCAGGAAATTTCCTGCTTTTCATTCAATAATGGGCTTACAGACCTACATGAGCAAAGAGTGGAAAATATTATCCCATCTTTTTACATTCTGAGACATATTGAGAGGCAATAACTGTCAGAGGTTCATCCTGCCTTTTTTTAAATTTGGGGAAAAATTCCTGATATTTTTGTGAGCAACAATCAGGCAGGTGAATGAAAATGGGTTGAAGAAACCAGTTCTTTTTATGAGGAGTGAAGTTTTAGTTGGCTTTTCTATTTCTATGTTATTTTTAACACTATTTTATCATACATCTTAAACACTTTGAATGCAAATTCATTCTGAGCCCTACATATACTTTTCACATAAAAAAATTCAAGAAAGATTCTTTTCAATCTTTACTTTTTTTCCTTTCTTTTTCATTTCCTTCCCAATATATTTTAAACTAGAGTCTTACTGAAACTGGGCTGGTACCAGGTTCTTAAGTAATATTTTCATATTAGTTTTAATAATTATTTTAAAATGATAATACTTATTAATTTTTGACAGATAAATTTCTTTCTGCCCTGTTAGCAGTTTCCACCAATTTTGTGTGCTTTTGGTTTACTGTTGAATTGCTGTCATATTTAAAAAACAACCGGTAGACTGAAGAGAGGATGATATTATATTCATAATGAATAAATGTAGTTCAAAACTGTACAGTTTATGTAATCTAAGCTTAAAATATTCTACAAGGTCCTTTTTCTCATCCCATTCAAGATCCAGAACTAGGAGTCTTTAGGGAGTTTGGGATCTCCTGCAAGCCAGTGGTTTTCCAGGAACTGGCTCTCATGTGTCAGCAACCCTCAGCCTGCAGGTCGGTCAATTTACTCTTCATGTTTGCAAGTGGAAATGAGATCCTATAACTAAACAGAAGAGTGGATGGAAGGTTCCAGCTGGTTTCAGTTACTTGTGCAGTGCTGTTGGGTGTGGGTTTTTATGCTTTTCATCATTTTTTTGTGCTTCATCTAAGTGTGATTGAAGGTCAGTACAAAAAACGTCTGGGTGACTTAGAGTATGACTTGCATTTGAAAGTCAAAGGGACCTGTGCCCTGAAATCAGTTACAGGTGCCTGGGAATCCCACTGAAGCTACAACCAGTCCTGTAACTTCACCATGAATTAAATGTGCCCTGAGTTCCAGACTTCACAGTGAGAATTAATTCTACACTCCTGTTTTGTCTGTAGCTGGGTTAGGCAGAGTGGTAGAATGGCACTGAGAGCTGTGAGCATACTCGTTTTGTAGGTTTATGCTACTTCTATTCTCACAGCAGCAGTGTAGGCCTCATTCATATTAATTAACTTTTTATTTTGAAACCTTTTTGCTATTTGAATGATAACTGAGAAAACATAATTAATTTATTAATGATTTGTCAAGTTCTGTAAGGGGTTTTGTAGGTTCGATTCAACATGTCATGGAGGCAAAGAAGCTCTGTATAACCATAAATTTACAATAATATTAATCATGAGGTTTCTTTGTCTCAGGAGCACTTTTTGGAGGGAAATTATAAGACTAAAGCTAGCATGAAATCTGGTGGGGAAAAAAAAGTTTCTCTTGCCCTCATGTTCATTTTTTCTAATAACCTCTTTTCTATTGCTACACCAAGTTTTTACCAGCCCCAGAATTAGGTGTATGGGCAGAATTTAAAAATGCCACCACCCTTCTGTCCGCCAAAAAACCAAACAAACAAATAAAAAACCCTGAAGGCTGAGGATATTCAGTGCTGTGGTGAAACTGCACAGACTGAGCAATAGAGCATCTACCACATCCTCCTATTTGATTCCTATGTGTAGTAGAGTCAAAGAGCAAATTTTCTGCTGGAAGGTGGTGAATCAATTAGCATTTATGATGGAAAGCAGGCACACAGCCCACATTTACAGTGGGCAAACTGCCCAGGCCAGCTTGCCATGGAGTGCTTTGATCCCCCACTGGAAAACTCCAAAGGCTCTTCCTGAATGCCTCAAATTCCAGCCTTGTGCCTTATTCCAGCCTGATAATCAGTAGTCTTGTTGGTCACTTGGAATACACCAAAGAATGAGCACAGTTTTAATTGCAAGACTCTAGGTAAGTGTATAAAGTTTGCATTATGAAATCCCTATAGAAGTACCTGTAGTGGAAGCAGGAAACTTCTTGTTACAGACTGCATGTAAATATACACCTTATATGTATTTAGAGACATTAATGTAGATTTTTAATTTTACATGTTTAATGTTATGTTTGTGGAGTCCCTTACATACATATAAAATTTATATCTAATAGATAAATTTCCACAAAACTAGAAATTTCAATTACCAGGATGGTCACCTAACTGACAGTTTTATGATACATACAAAACCAAATTGAGTGCCAGTTGTTACACTTACAGTGACCAATAAAAATACAATACATAAAACAATATAATGATACAAATTATCCAATGATACAAATAAATAAAATACCATTTACTGATTAGAATATGAATTTCAGAAACAGCAGATAATGAATAAAACCAAAATATTAAGATAATTAAAATATAAAATTCTACCAGATATATAAAAATGAAAAACAAATGATATCATGCAATTGAAGCATTAAGATTCAACTCAGTAAAGCGAAGAGGAAAAAATTTAAAGATACTGAAACGACACAGTTAGACTGTGCCTAAAAAATGACATTTCCATTCTGAAAAGCCTGGTAACAGATCAGCACATGTGGATACAGGGCTATCAATGCACAGATTCTCTACAAAAATCCTTTGTAAAATGGCTACACTTAGATTTGTTTGCATGTTTTTTAATATCTGTCTTCAGTTTAAAATTCTGCCTTCAGTAGATATCCTATCAATAAATGAAATCTAATTATATATTTGCAAAACACGCAGGGTTTCTTAGTATAGTGAAAATTTGTAGTGTTGTTATGCATGCAGTTGTTGGGATTTAAATAAATAGGCAGTTCCACACAAATTATTCAGACACAAAAGGGTATTAAAATAAGATAAAGTATAACTTGTTGCAAGGACTTAAAGCTGAATTCCACGTTCTTACCAGAGTGGGAAGATATTAAAGCACTGAGGATTTATGACATGGCTCTCAGTGCTGTGCAGTTATGGATTTATTGCAGACGTACAAGTTTGAATGCTTGCTGGTGCACAAATATCTTCCATTTGGATTTTAGTCATAAATGGAGGGGTTTAAAAAGTGAGGGTCTATAAGAAAGGCAGGGAATGATGCAGCCAGAGTCCAAAACAATGTCTAGGGAATCTTGGAATGTCAGACCTGTCTAATTTCATGGCTATGAAACCCTTAAAGATGCATGAATTGGAAATATAGCAGCATCTATTGCAAGAGTGAAAGTGCATTCTTAAATTCACAGCTCTCAAAGCAATGTTTTCCCCAGGTTATTGGCTGCTGTTCATTTTGCAGGCAAGCCACTATGGCACTTTAAATCATCTCACCTCTCTGCACTTCAATTCATTAAAACTAATAAAATACTTCATTTCTGAATGCATTTTTGTGCCAAAGATCAGGGATCTTGACTGAGGTTTGTAGTCTGCCTGCAGAAGAATGACATAGGTAGCAATAATGGTGCATTTCATTACTGTTAGAAATTAAATTTGCTCAATGATCTTTCTTAAAAAGGACAGAAAAATATTGAGTTGAATTAAATTTAAAAATATCTGTTCTTTAACTCATAACTGCTCAAAGTTTTCTGCATTCCTGAGTACTTGATTGTGATGCTCAAGAGATACAGAGAATTATTGGACATTCTGAACTAAAGTTATACTTTCCTCTCAGCTCACTGTTTCCTTCACAATCTGATATAAAGCCACTGGATTATCACTTCCATGGGACAAGCAGAGTTGGGAGAGTCCTCTTTCACCTCTCTCCTAGGTAGTTCTATTTTCCTGTGTAGTACTGTTTACTCTGTTTTTGCAATTTCATAGTGTTCACCTCCTAAGGAAGTAAATCTTTAACTAAATGAGGCGTGGAAAGAAATAATTAAAACAAGGTAGTTATTGTCTGCTTGATAAAACTCTGGTTAAATTCAGCTGCCTAAGAGAATGTGTCTGTACAAAGGCCTTGTCCAAAAAATAAACCATCCTAAAAATCCTTCAGTTGATAAAATCTCTGAGGGTATTCCATCACATAAAAGCAAAGCACAACTGAAGTCTAGATGTCCCAGGTCTCAGTTCTGTTGCCCTGTGAATAAATGTGCTGATTGCCACCATTATTTATGATAGTATTATCCAGAGGAAACAGAGGAAGGCAGTGAGTTTTCCTCACAGAAAACTTCAGCTATGGAGTGATCCTTGGATCTCTTAGGCTTGGTTGTGTAGATAGAAATTAGTGCAATAGTTGAGAGGTGATACTACCTGTCTGTAGGGTCTCTTGAATTGGTTCATTCCTTGTCCAGCCTACAAGAAAATATTCCCTAGCAGCACAAATCTCTGCTATTTTTTGTGTGTAGCACAATGCTTTGTCTCCATTCAAACAGTTGAGGTCTTACAGTGTTAACAGTTTTGTTCCAGTCAACTAGAAAGAATCACCATCATATATTCCTTAAAATATCTTTCTAGAAGTCAAATAAATAATGTTATTACTTGAAACTAAAAAAGCTTTTAAGTAGCAGTGCTTTAAAATACAATAGTTCAGACTCTTCTGAGATTTCATGGGTTCTGTAATAATGCAGCTGTTTTCCTCAGGGTGTTCTCACAAATTCATAAAAAAGTCTATTTGTTATGAGCATTCTGAAACCCCAAGGAAAGCAGCTGTGTTTTTGACAAACTGGGCTGCATTTTCAACACCTCTAGCAAAAGAGACATTTATAGAGGAATTTTATGCCTTATATATCCATGAGCAACATATTTTTTAACACTAACAACATACAGTGTTCTTAGCAGAAGATTACACAGCAAAGCAGCCAAACTGAACATTGAGTTGAGCCACAATATGAAATTAAAGCCCTGACCTCCAGCAGAAGACTTGCCCTAAACTTAAAATATGCCACCCAGAGTGAACTTAAAGGCCACTGGGGAAATCACTGAATGATATAAGCATGTTAGATGTGAACTTTTCAGGTTTTTAAATCCTTTGCCTTTTTTTCTTTGCTTTTAATCTGTTCCTGAAGCTGCAGAAGTGTGAAGAATGACTGACGTTAGGGGATCTTGGTGAATGTGCTTACCAGAGTATTAATGAAAAATGAACTCTGGATGAGATAGGAACTTTGTTTCCTGTGTATCCCATTCCTACAGGGGTTTATTTTCTTTTTTTTTCTCCTCTAGCAGTCCAAAAGTGATTATAGGCCCAAATATAATTATCATTGCTTTCAGATTTGTACAAGTTTCATAGAGTTGTTATTCTGTACATATTTTTGTACCATATAATTTTTTCTACATCTTCTCAACCATATTTGGGTCCTTTCTGATTTTCATTCCTTCATGTTTTACAGACACGTTCTTTATGTACGAAACTCATATTCCTTTAGTATTTTTCAACACTATATATTTGATTACTAGAGTTTACCCATTTTTTTAGAGTTTAATATTTTCAGTTCTCAAATTAAGTTTCCCACTTAGACAATCCATCTGAAGTGTCTTTAATTCACTGAATTTCCTCAGTCTACTCTTCTTCCCCATATTTTCATATTACTATGGAAGTTACTCAGATAAATGTATTGTCATTTCCTCTCGAAACATCTGTACATCTAGATGTCACTAAATTTTCCAGGTGAGTTGTGGCTAATCCCTTTCCTTTTAATGTCATCCTTTTAATGCCTTGTTCTTTGATCCTGGTCTCCCAAGATATGCTTTCTCCCTGTCCCTTTCTTTGATCTTTATCTCTTTCTTTTACTGTACTCAACTTTGAGTTCCATCTGAGTTCCATCTCCTTTTCACTTTCCTTCACCTTGCACTTGCCGCTCCATTGCAAACCTTCATCCATCAGTTCCATGATGCAACTCTGCATTTTTGGCCTTTTGGGGGAGCACTTGTCTGGTAGGTCTTTTGATCCCAGTCTATAGGCTGCTTAATTTCATTTCATACATCATTCTTCTTTCTTCGTTGTCTTTGTTTCACATGCAAATTAATTGTATTATCCCTTATATTTGGCTTTTCTGATTTAACTTTTTAGTTGCCCTTAGCCTCAGTCATCTCAGTGTCAGCAAAAGCCCAGGTTCTATTCTCACATTCCTGATTGAAAAAAGTGAACCTCACTGATTTTTCTCATTAGATGATAAATATACTTCCTTTATATTTGTTCAAAAGGCATGATCATTCTCTAAGCTGTTGATTTTACCCATTTTAATTTCACTTTATGAAAAATGTTACCATAAATGTTAACCCTCGGCAAACCAAACTTCCATTTCCATTGCTGTTTATTAAGCTTAGCAGTTTCTGAATTTAGAATGTATGTATGAAAATTGAAAAGTAAGACTTTTTGTAATTTAATGAAAGAATATGAACACGAATGAGAGAAGTGCTGAGAGTGAGCCTCTTACTAGCTGTGTATGAGTTAGCAAAATGCTTGAAGCAGAAGGAGTCTTCAACTCCCAATTCCAAGCATGGGTCAGAAGTCTGTAATTACATTTGCAAATTGCCATTTTTAGAGGTGAATCCTAAGAAGTTCTAATGCCTAGAGGCGTTACTCTATCTTTGTCCTTCCATTTGGTAAATATTAGAAGATATTCTGGATGAGTTATCAGAATAAGCCTCTGAAAAGTTAAAAAGTCTGAGACAGGCCCATATTTTGGAATGCCATTCTTTCTTTTTTATCGACAGACACATGGATGTCAATGGCAAGACTGAGAGAGCCCTTAACTAGTTTAAATCAGTGCATCTCTGCTTAAGTTCGTAAATTTGCTATAACATAAAATATCCTAAATCTAGTCCACTAAATATAGTCCTCACTTTTGAATCAATTCTACTAAAGAAGAATTAAAATGATGCTTTCGTTTAATTGGCCTTCATTGATTCAGCAGGAATTAAATTTAAAGAATGAGAAAAGAATATATTTCCTAAATATACATTTGTAAATACTGTCAAATGCTCTTAAATGGAGACCACTGTATTAAAAAAAGTATGAAATTTAAGTGGACATCTTAATTACAGGTTTAAAGCATGAGTTTTCCCAATTTATATCTGCTCTTGAAAAGGAAAGGAGTAGAACTATTAAAAATCTCTAGGGTCAGATGCAGTAAATTAGTGAGCTCCATGAATGGCTGAATGCAAAGCATGACATTGGTGCAGAAATTCCCATTAACTTCAGTAAGATTTGAATCAGACATGAAAGGTGTTAAAGGCTACACAGCAGAAAATATTTGCAAGTAAAATCAATGTATTCCAAAACATTGTGAATGTGCTTGAAGTTTACTCCTGTGAGTCTTGCCAACAGAAAGTCTTTGAACTCAAATTCACTTAATGTTGGAGAGTATGGGGTTCTCAGGTCCAGCTAATTACATTTGGTATTTCAATAATTACCTAGGCCAGGAATCTCTTCACAAGGTAGGCATAGCATAAAATGGTAAAATAGTAAATAAAAAGTGAGACTGGAAAAAAATCAGCATTTGTGTAAAACTACACCAATTTTTATTTTTTGGAGTTCTCTGTTTTCTGTTTCCCCCTCTTGTAAGAAATGGGAAGGACACATAATCTGGAGAGAGAAGTAAAAGTGACTTTAATGACAGTAGCCACTCACATTCTTATTTGTAGATTAAAATTATTCACATTAGGAAGGATGTATATCCCTCTCAGGGCAGTTAGTGGGGGACTGTATAGAAGAGCAAATCCAGACACTTCCAAGATATTACTTGACAGTGCTCAGTGCCTTCCTTACTTCTCTAAAGAATTTACCCTCTCAGGATTTCTTCTAGAAGTGGAAAAAAAAAGGAAGAAGAGGGAAGCATTATTAATAATTACATACTATGTAATCATGTGTTATTTTATTATCTAATTAATAATCTGAATACTTCAAAGAGACTCCTAAACTGTGTCAATTGTCATATTTACACTGTCCACGGAGCTCTTCCATAGACCTTATCAATAATTTACAATATCCTTTCATTAAAAACTATTTTATTTTTTATAGGAAACACTTAAACAACATTTTAGTGCATAGTGAAAAGTGAACACAATCTTTATTTGCTTGTCAGAGAACACATTCCACTTAAAATGCATGTAATGTCATGCTCTGATGCTCACAGTTATAGAAATATGTACTTTATTACACCATTCAGTAGATTTTACAACACTAAAAATTGATGCAAGAAAACTGGAAGATGACCTGTAGTGGATTTCTCTTATAACTGAAATATCAGAATAGTGAGGATGAGGGGGAAGAATAAATTAGCGTTCTTATGATCTGTTGAATATTGAGTCTATCCTGTGAATTGATTAAGGAGGTGGTCAGAAAGTCCAAGAATATTTAATACTCTCTGTACAGGAGGGCAGAATTAAGTTTCCTTGCTTTTACTGGCTCATTTCATACCCTTAGTAAGGACTTTCCAGCATGGTGAAGTTCCAGGGGCTGCACAGAGCTCCTGGCATTGCTGTTTGCACTCCCTGTGCCAGGCATGGCTACCTTATCTTGAAGAGAGTCTGAGTTCCTGAGGAACAGCTACCAAAGGGCAAAGCGCTTTGATCCATGACCCCTGCAGCTTCCTACTGACTGGGAAAGTCCTCAGGGATGCTTGCAGACTGGGGGTTTGCTGCTGGAAGTCAGAGGGCTGCAGGCTGTACCTGCACTTAGATCCCAAAAGCAGAGCTGAAGTGATGTGTCATCCAGCTGAGCCTGCCCTGGGGGACCAGAGGACACTGCCCCAGCACAGGCTCTGCAGAGCCTTGAGCTGCAGCTGGGGAGCAATCCAGGTTCCCACCACTCTGAGGGGGTGGCTGTCATTCTAATTAGGAATAGAGGTACAAATGACACAAGACTCTCCAGCTCGTTAGCAAGTCAGAGCGATCTTTACTCTTCAGAATCCTCTTTTGTAGACAGTTCCTTTCATTAGACAGCAAACCAGCTCATCACCATCATTGGGCAGTTAGGAACAGCACCCCTCAATCATTTCTTGCAAGTAAACAACAAGGAGATAAACACCTGCAAAGGTTGTTTTACTTTCTCCAAGGACTGTTTGAATTCCTCGTCACAATTTCTCAGGCCACAATATCTCAGGCCAGTATGAAAAAATTTAGTTTCACACAGACACTGTACTGCTGTCTGATTTCTCTCATTCAGCACCCACAGGTGACCATGAACCAAAGCAGGCTGCAGCAGACTGCAGCTTCCCAGCAGTTCTGCTTGGGAAATCAGGCCATGGAGCAGGCTGGAGTGGCTGCCCATACACACACTGGCCCTGTGGCTGCACAGCAAGCCCTTCAACTCAATGTCCCTGCACGTGTTTAATGAAAGTGGCATTCAGTGCCATGGTTTAGTTTCTTAGGAGGTGTTAGGTTGTGGGAAATAGACTAAGAAGGTAAGAAGACTTTCAGCAGCTGTGAAGGCAGGCCTCAGAGCAATCAGAGAACTTAGCGCTAACTGCAGCTTGAAAGTAGAGAAATACAATAACACAACAAGCAAGGACATGAAACAATAGTTTGAGGTTTTAGGTCTGGCAAAGATAGACCTTAAGACTGCAGAAAAATATGCTTAGCAAGATAGTAGAAGGTTTTAAGCTTAATAATGGAGTATTGTGTATTGTTAATAAAAATCATACAAGCAAGCATTGTTTGAAGCAGGTGTACATATGCTTTTAGTGATTGGCTAGGAAAATTGTCTGTAAGCTTTAGCAATAGGCTATTGGCTGGAAAACATTTAAAATGCCCTGTGACAAAGAGATCTTTGGTTGCTGTTGGCAAGATAAGAGCCGTGGCCATCTTTCAACTGTCTCACCCTGTCCCTCACAGAGACTGATGCCACAATAAAGCTCGTGGAACACCTCCCAGCAGTGCCACCCTGTTTGTGAAAACCTGTAACACAGTAGGTCAAGTTGGACTTGATGTTCTCAAAGGTCTTTTCCAACCTAGTTCATTCTGTGATAGTGGCAAGGGTGTCACTGGGCACATCCTGTTCTCAGAGCTGTGCACCCATATGGGAACACCTTCAGCATTGTCCTTGCTCTTTGTCACTGACTTATTAACAACTATTAACACACTTGGGTAAAAAAATGAAGAATCAACTGTGCATATATATGTAGCAAAACTTGGAGGAAATGCTGGAAAAACCCAATAATAATACTACTACTAATAAATTCTCCTCTCTTTGAAGCACATGCTCCAGCAGTGTGGTGGCACTTATGGATAAGATGTCTCCTAAATCCTCCAGTTAGAAGGAGAGATGGCTGCTGTGTCTGATTTTACAAGTACTTTTCAGCAAAGTTATTCAGATTAAGGCAGTTTACATCTGGCCTTTCTGAGCTGCCTAATTCCTGTCCTGTTGAACCCATTGTTTTACAGTACAACTGAAAATGCAATCCCTTTGTGTTATACCAGACTTTGCAATGTGACATTTGTATTTTTTATGGCATATGTAGAGGCTGTGTGTCAATGTGTGCATGCATATTTTTATGACAAATGACTGGGGAATAGCTAATTTGATTTCAGTAGTATTTTTGCAAAACTGCAAAATTATCTTGAGAGGACAGTAATTTTTTGTGTTACTCTTTGAAAGGCAGCATACTGATGTTTCAAGGACAGTGTAAATAATTCAAAACAAATTTCAGTATTCAGATTTAGGATTATATTCATGCTTTTCACAATAATTAAACATGCAAACTTATCATGTTTTGTTTATGGAATAAATTTTTAATATACATTAAATAAAATCTGTTTCATCTCAGTAAATATATGCCATTTTAAAACATTAATTTCCACTTTGTTTGTACCAATACCTTTCATTATTTAATAGACCAGTTTTTGTCTGTGAAAGAATTGCAATCAAAGAGCAAGCATTTTCTATTTCAGATTTACAACACTGTAAAACACAGGGCAGCACCTTTGTTTTTAGAATTCAGAGGATAAAAAGTTTTCTTGATTTACATACTGATCAGTAAAGTGGGTTTCTGTAAAATAAATTGTTACACTGTCCAAGGGAAACTGACAACATAAAGTTAAAAACCTGTAGTCAACGAAATTTTGCTCTACTAGCTGTAAATTAAATAATGAATTTTTTCCATTTAAACATTCTTTATAAATAAGCAATTGTTTTCTACTTGAAATAAATCAGTTACCCAGAACAGTACTATTCTTAAGACTAGTTTATACATATTCATGCATGCAGAATCATAGATTTTATTTCAACATAAGAAAACCATTTTGTTTGCAGTCTGCAATTTTGTAGAGCCCTTACCCTAAAGTTGTGACTCCCTTAGTTCCAGTTGGATCTTGTAAATCTTTGGATCTTTTCCATAGATAGGCCTATCCTTACCAAAGCATACCAAAAAGTGCTTGGAAAACTGACTGATTTAGAGGTTGAGTCAAATCCCAGTCTGCTTTAGGACTGGGAAAATTTGGGCTGTTTGGGAAGATACAATTTGAAATTCCAGATTGCCATTTAACACAGGGTTTTTTTATTGTTTCAGGAAACTTTGCTGAAACCATTCAGGTTCATATCAATATCTTATTTGATCCCTTTAGATATATGTAAAATTACTGTTGGCTAAATTATTTTCTTCTTTTTCTCAAGATGTCTTCTATGTTCACTTTAAAAGATCTCCAATAGAACCGTTTTTTCATGGTATTTTTAAAAAGGTGGAAAGATTTTTTCAAAGGGGGCTATGAGCAAAGCAAATTGGACAAGTTAAAAAGAAAAGTTCAGTGACTTCCTCAAAAGGAAAAGCGTCTGCTGAGCTCCAGGAAATCTAACATGGTTTCAGAATGCTTTTTATTCTGTAATTCACTATTTGACCTGTTACTGCATTGTAATATTTATGAACTTATCTGATAACTAAGCCAGATTTTCTAGGAAGTATCATGAATCCTTCATTCATTTAAAGGTCAGAAAGAGGATTATAAAGATCATGGGTTTCAGAGCCGTTGCTGACAGTGTGCAGTGCTACCAATATTTGTCATAGTGCATGAGAAGAAAGAGAAAAATATCGCAGTTTTATTACAGTAAAACATTAATTTTCTTAAGTATAAACTTGGAGATGCTAAATAATTTTAAAAATGCAAAATTGATAGAGATGACCATCTTTTATTATTTGGACCTGGATTTATTTTTAGTCTTCCATGTAGTATTTCTATAACAATCCAGACTATTTTGTTTATCAGCTATATTAAAACAATAATTTTGTGTTTATGTGGATATTTATATATTCCTACATCAATTCTAAAAAGTTCTGAAACATTTATTTTGTGAATGATGACTATGAAATAAGGCTTCAATGCTAGTTCCACAAAGGCTCAGCCTCAGACTTTCATGAGTCTTGTGCTCTGAACAGTGACTTTTTTTTTCCAAGTTAATGATCTAAATAATGTCATATTATGAAAGGAGGAGGGAAGAAAAAAATCTTCAGGAAAGTCAGGACAACTCACAAAAAAAATAGACCTTCGGGTAGGTTTGGTTGTGATTTTTTTATATATTTTATCCAGAAAAGAATTGTCTAAAAGAGGAGAACTGTCTTGCAGTAATGTGTCAACTTTTAACTTCTTGTGGCTGCCCCACCCCTGGCAGTGCTCAAGGCCAGGCTGGATGTGGCTCTGAGCAACCTGGGCTCATGAAAGGTGTCCCTGCCTCTGGCAGGGGTTTAGAACTCCATGATCTTTAGGGTTCCTTCAAACCCAAACCATGCTGTGATTCTGGGAATTTAAGAGCTGGGTTTATAGAGCACCTGCTGTGAACCAAACAGGAACAGAAAGGGAGAAAGGGGGAAAGAAAATGAGTCCTAAAGTTGTGAAGAGATGCTGGAAAAAGGTGTGTGTCAGGAGCAAGTGTATGAGGGTAGATCAGTCCTCCCTATCAGGCTCGTGAGCTTTGTTCTTCTGCCAGTCTCTGTGTCCCCTTGTCCCCTCTTGTCCAGAGGAGAGATACAAACACCCATCCCTGCACCAGCTGCCTTAATCTGACAATCTGGGACACTTATCTTTCTGAGATTTTCTTGAGCCTTTTGTGTATTAGACAGGGTAACAAATAGTAGCATTTAAAGAAATATTTTCCTAACGTCTGCTATCTCAGCAGTTTCTGCTGCTGTTGTTAGCATTATATCTTCCAGCAGCTTGACCTTTAAACATTAAGTATCTGCCAGCCTGAACCAATAAAGGAAAGAAATTGTAACTTTCTAACTCAGTGTATTTATTTTCAGAGGTGTATGTGTGCACAAACACACATATGTGTGTACACACGCACTGACACAAGAATTACACGTGACCCTGAAGGAGATTAATATCTAGTTTAGAATCCATTAGAGTAACTAAGACCAGAAAGGATACGTGCACTTCATCATGAAGAATTTCCCCCCATTTTTTTTTTCTGTCAGAATTATCTTCTCACTTGTACAAACAGCTTTTCCCTTGCTATAAAATCTCCATTAGACGGCTACATTCATTATGCTATCAAACCATCTCCATTTACATGTGAATTTCTTGCTTCCCTTTGTTTTTTGCTTTACTCCTACCCAGATCTCTCAGTTCACTGATCCCTTCAGCTGCCTAAAGAGTTGCACAGTATGCAGGAGTTTACAAATGCAGATGTAGCCAAGCAATGCAGCAACTCTCCTCTGCCTTCGCAAACCACTCACTCTCCTCATCACTGCTGTATCTGGAGAAAAATATTTTGACAGTAGTTTGTAGATGAGTGATATCTCTACAGTAGCAACAGAAAAACAAATAGAACTTGAAAAAACAGTTGTACGGAATACTAATGTATCTATTCCATAAACAATTTCTCTTGCTCCTTAAAGAAAATATCCAGCTGAAACCTCAAGAACTTCAGAAGGACAGAGTAACTCTTTGAACTCTTCCATAAGTAAATAAGATAGTCATGGAATTGAGGTTTTACTGTTTCCAGAGTTTATTTTATGGTACAAAAGGTTAAATCCTGTGCAAGTAGAGCAGGGGTGATTTGTGCTCTTTGTTGTGTGGGAGTAGTCCTTTGGTCCTGATAGGACAGCCTGTGGCTTCAGTAGTCACAGCCAGAGCATATGAAACACCACTCTAAAAGAAATAGACATAAATTTAAATGATTTGTGTCTCACACCCCAATTTCATACCTTTGAGTTTCATTTCTGATTTCTAAACATCACAGTAATATAGAATTAGTCTACTGCATGCTCACATCTGATTAAGGTAAGGATTTGATTTGTAAGTTCCAAAGGGACTTGAGTAGAACCCAGACCTAAGACAAACAATACCAATATCGAGTTTGCTGTAAAATCTATATGCAGCTATATTTTAAAAATTTCTCAGGCATGCAATATTTGTGTTTGTGATTAGTAGATATGACTAAAAATTTAAAAAAAAAAAAGGAAAAGAGCACCACTACTCCATGCATGTTTGTAAACGTGTTTGTTATAAAGCAACACAATTCTAACTTGAGTTATTTATAAAGATGTACAACACTCACACTAATTTGCATTACCGTACCTTGGACTTCTGTCATGATAGTGTTCTTTCTCACAGTGGTCCCAAAAATAAATTCTAAGCATGGTTAAATTTGCACATTAATAGTATTTCATCGGTTTGCATCAGTGTCCTGGTTAAAAGCTGAAGAAGGGATTTCAGCAACTTGATGGCAATACTGACTGGGAGGGACTCTGCCAGTTGAAAATAATCATATTGTGATCCAAAATGCAATCTTGGTGATTATCCAGAGCCCACTCTCCTTGGGGAGAAGGATGGATGTGGCTAAAAGGAAGTGCCCATGTTTGTTTCAGCAGGTTTTGGTGAGGCTGTCAGAGCAAGGAGAGAGGGGCAGTCACAGAAGAATTTTTTAATAGATTTTTTTTTGTTTTAGATCTGTCACTGATGCTTGAGTTAAAAGAGGAAACTGCAGGAATATGGAGACATCACTGAATCAGGACACTGTGGAATCTGTCATAAAACAAAAACGATTCCAGAATGTTCATAAAATGAGGTAATCTACTCAGTGTTGGTAGTTTATGTTCTTAAACAAGCAGCCTGCCTAGTAATAAGAATTGCAATCACTAGAAATCTATTAATACATGCACTTCTGTCCAGGCTAGAAGGAAGCACAGCAACCAGAAAACAACCACCATGTGCAGTGTTTGGATTCAATGTGATCTAGTGAGATTTACGTGCCCAGTTACGTATCCAGGTAGCTCTAAAAATTGACCCCCAAATTCCTGAACTCAAATGAAAAGAAACAAATGTGTAGAGTTCCGACATAAAGGATATATTAATAACTGTCTAAGACGCTATTTTATAATATTTATATATCATATTCAACCCTAGTAAGATATTCAATCTTGCTTTTATTAATTTTGACTGGTACTAGTTTAGGTCTCAAGAAAGTTATGAAAAATGGCCAAAATATATACAAAGAAGGAGAGCTTGTCTTATAAATCAGGAATTTGTATTTATATGATTTTTCAATGCAAATTTACTCATTCTGTGTTTTAATTTGATATAGACTAAAGATAATTTAGTGGAAAACACAAGAATAAAACCCAAAAAACCAATTTTATGCCCTGGTTTTTACAGAAGACATTGGCTTATTTCTCACTAGGGAATTTAGATGTGATAAATCTGATATGTTTGTTTGATGTCTAAACAATCTCTTTTCCTCTGCTTGGTGCAATTTTCCCATCCTGTGCTGGTCCGACCCTCAGTCACATTACATATTGGTAATCTGTAAAGATATTCAGATATCTCAGGGCTGTCAATGCTTAATGATAGTTTTATTACTCTTGTAATTTTTCATGGAACTCCTTTAGTATAATGCAACAAAGTCTACTCTTATAGGAGAAAAAAATCAGTAAATTGTGTATTTTATACCTGAGATGTTGATACATAAATGAAGATTAGAAGATTGGTTGGAGTCATTCTAAGAAGAGAACTATTATACCTGGGTTTATAACTTGGTAGTTTTTTTGTTATTTCTTAACCCACAAAATAGAAAGTTTTATTTGAAGTATTGATAATAACGAGGTTGTTATTTCTCACTAACACTTTGAAAGCTGATACTGATTTTGCACTACTGCTTTTTATTTTCATTAACACAAGTAAAATAAAGATTGTGATTTCTTGACATCACAAGAAGGAGATAAAAGAGATAAATTAATGATTTGCTGTATCTAACAAGCTATTTTTCATGATGAAAGAAATCAGGACCAAATTTTGACAATTGCCACCTTTGTCAAAATCTCTCTAAACTGAAGAGTGATTAACAACTAGTCCAAATTTCAGAATTTATTTCAAAGTTCCTAGAAAATACACAAATATTTTTACAACAGAAAGTGTCTTTGCTTTAAAAATACTTGCTCATAGAAAGAACAGTTATTAAACCCTCCTTCTCAGAAACATTATTCTCCAGCCTTATTTAAATTCATAGAGTTTTTGACTAGGTGGCCTTGCATGTGGGCTCGGTGTTTTGCATGAGCATGAACTAAATGAAAATACATTAGTGTGTCAAGCAGCTCAGGAATACGGCTGTTCTACAGACCCTAGATTGCCTGGCTGGGTTGATACTGAAAAAGAAAAATTTTGAATTAGTAGTCCCAGTCATGCTGTTTTGGCAGCATTGTAGACTAGCCTGAGATCAAGGGAAGAAATCAAACAACTGCTGAATTGGATCTTTACAGGAAATATTGCTCCTGCAAACAAATTAAGAAAAAATAATCATGACAAGCTACCAATTATCTCAAAAAATGATAATAACTTTATTAGCCTGTCTTTTTTTGAAAAGGTATGAAAATATCAATAAACAAAACAAAAATAGCATATCAGCTGAATCAGAAACACTGAGTTAGTAATTTCAATTATCTAAGGAGGCAGATTGCTCTACACTGATGAATCACAAATATTTCTGTGCAGATGCAGGGAAGAATGATATACACAAATCAGGCAAAGTTCTAAAGCTAATAAAAACGTGAATAGTTGTGACTGGTCCTTAATTTTTAGGGAAGCAATATCTGTAAAGAAACTTCATGCAGAAAGGACTGGCTAAATCAGGCAGAGAACAATTCACAAGTGCTTTCAGGATTGATATCCAAGTCCTGCCTTTGTGGTTATGTGTTTACATATTTGTTGTTAGATAGCAGATGAATGACTGCTGCATGTTTATGAAAGTGCTTAGAATCTCCAGAGCATCTTAAACGAAGCTGTGAATCATTCTGGCTCAAATCCATCTGGAAAATACAGTGTGTGTTACAGTGTGGGTTGCTTGCACCCATTTCCTGTGTCTGGCCAAAAGAGGGACAGGAAAGCCATGGCAGGATTTAGATGGACATCATGAGGAACAAACAGTCAAAGGAACAAAATTAGAGACTGGGCATTGTTGCTATAAAATATTAAATGTTAACCTCACTGATAATTATCTAAAAAGTTTACTGGATCATTAATAGTAAG
Source organism: Trochalopteron elliotii (assembly GCA_024734555.1). Taxonomy (NCBI): domain Eukaryota; kingdom Metazoa; phylum Chordata; class Aves; order Passeriformes; family Leiothrichidae; genus Trochalopteron; species Trochalopteron elliotii. Next base: position 3,185,770 of record JANPWX010000060.1, on the reverse strand, counting down.
AATAACAACAACCACCACCACAAAACCAACCACCAAAAAGAGCACAGTGTGTCTGTCCTACTTTGCATTAGTGATGTTGTTCAAAGCAGTGACTGCCCTTTGCAGGATAAACAAAAGTAGTATGGAGTGGATTGTGGCGGAAGCCACTCTCTTTCCCAGTTTTTCCACAGCCATTCCTTTTGCCCATCAGTTGAAGGCCCTCACAGAACAGTTGATTTGAGCAGACATAGTTGATGCCTTAAGTTTTAGCTTTCATGTTTTTCAGATTCTGTGCTGCCTAGGGGTGTAGTTCTGAGCCCCATAATCAGTGTTGGCCAGCTCTCTTCACAGAGTAGGGAGAAAAAACAATTCTTTTCTTTCTCAAGACTGAGTACAGCTGTTACAAGTTTTCAGGCCCAAAAGCACAAACAATGGTGGACTGAAGAGAAAACAAGTAGAATGAGACCTCACAACCTGAAGCTGTAATTGCATAATTAAACCCCAATATGCAAATGGACCAAAACTTATAAAAGTGTGAGACCTCGTGACCGTTGTGACCATTTTGTGACCATTTTGTGACCATTTTGGGTCCACCTTGGGTGTAGCCTGGATCAGGCCCTGTCCTGCATGAGGTGTATCCTAAAGGCCTTTCAATAAATATCTGCTTTATTCTCTGGCTCTGTCCAGTCTCTGTTTCAGGTCAGCCTTCCCAAGGCATCATAGTCAGACTGCCAGTGCTTCCACTGAATGTCACACCTTGGGGTGGAAATTTGTATCTGCTTGACAAGCTTGACACAGTAATCCCTTATTCTTTGGTTCAATTTCTAGGCACAGAAGTTACATGATGAAGGCAATGCCAAGTTTTCGTATTTTTCATTATTGTTACAGTATTCTGATATCATAAAGCACAGAACTTAAAGCTGTGTCGTGTTTCAGATGTGCAGGAATGCAGCTTGGCACATACTGCATGAACCTTTAGGATCTCAGTGGTATGATATCAGCCTGTGAAATCTTGTGTATTTAAAATAAATGAGAAGTTGTATTCTGCTCTGTGAAATCATTGTCAGCTTTGCAGAAGAAATGCAGGGTATACATTTAACTGCATTCTGTGGCAAATCTATAACAGCTTTAGCCCTTTGAAAGATTTTATGGCTTAAACAAATATTGTGTGCTGAGCAAGGATAGCAGTGCCAAACTGGCTGTTGTGTTTCTGTAGCATCACAACAGTGATAAATAGATGTTAATCAGGTGCATTGAATCCATCTGAGAGCTGCCTAAGTGGGAAGAGAGGTGATGCCAGAACACACCCCCGGTGCCACATGGTTTGTGATGTGCCTGTGGAAGCTGCCACAGGGAGCAGTGGTGCCCCTCCATCCTCTGCCACTGCCATCACCAGGCTTACAGGAACTTTATTTGCCTTCAGAATTCCAGTTCAGTGTGAAAAAAATGACAGAACTACCACCTCTTTGCCAGGAACTCAAACCTGAAAATCTATTTGTGGTTATTTTAAAGGGTTGCTAATGTCAAAGGAACAACATAGGAACAGGCAGTGTCGAAAACCCTCTTGAAGCTGCTTTTTATATTCCCAAATTTTTCTCACTTACACATTCCTACACATGGAATCCAAACCAAGTTTTCATTGTTGTATCCAAGGAGATATTGCAAAGCATCACCTCTTTCTTGATAATAAGTGTGCTTGGGAAGACATATATAGATATTATTAAGGATTCTAATTTTCAGTGGTAGAAACACTGCAGTTGAGAGCCACTGATGTGAACTGTTCTCTGGATGGCTTTCACTTTGGCTGTGAGCTTTGCTCATGTGGAGCTCTCAAAAAACCCTGCAGAGACAGATGTTGCTGCTGTGTGGCTGAGAGTCCAACACTGAGTGAGCCAGTTTCGTGTGCTTGAGATATAAGCAGACAAGTGTCTGCTTTCCCCCTATTCTGTCTTCTTTTCTTTTACTATCAGTTCAGCATTTTGGTGGCAAACTTTTTTGTGCGTGTGTGTGTGTGGGTTGTGTTTGGTTGGTTTTTTTTGTGTGTTTTTGGTTTTTTTTGGTTTTTTTGTGATTTTGTTTTGTTTTTTGGGGTTTTTCTGTTTGTGTTTGTTTAACAGCTGTTTTTCAAGGCCCCACATTTTACACTGTAGTTTGTCTGAAAGGAGCAGGGGGACTGATAGGGAGAGAGCACCTGCAAATTTTCAAGTTATATTTAAAAAGGGACCCAGACTTCATTTTTTGTGCTCATTCTTGTTATAGCAGTTAACTGAACTTTATTTTCTGTGGATAACTACAGGAAAAAAATACAATATTCCAGAGCATTAGGATGTGCCATCTTTTCCCTATAAATTCCCTACCCAGTGCTGCTTCTGACACAAGCTCAGCTGGTATTTCACCCTCTATCAAACTTAATCTAAAAAGTACTTCCTGTGGATTTCAAAGGAATTCCAAGAGGAGCATGTTCACACATGAAAATTAAACTGTTCCTCTAAATGGCTTTTATGAAGCCATTGGATGCCCAAATGATATTTAATTGGTGGCATTTCAACATTTTTAATTACTAACCATTCTGCTAAGTTTGTTCATGGGGCATACCACAAACATCCAACATGCTTTAGCCAGTTCTTCTAATGTGAGTGCCAGACAGTCACTGGCACAGCATCATAATAACTAAAAAGCAAATAATTCCTCATGAACTCAGGCAGTCAGAGCTGGATGTAGAGTTAGGATTTTGTATTGTTAATTAAGCACAGTCAGATGACAAACAGCCCCATACTGTGGGTGTGGTGATGATTGGCACAGAGCAATTACACACTGTGACAATTAATTCATTGCAGCAGAACTGTGAGGGTCAGTGGGGTCACAGAGTGAGCTGAAAATGACCCATCAGAAGGCACATCTATCAGAGGGTTTTTTTCATCTACAGATATAAAAGTTTCTGTGGTGTCTCCAGTGCTCTGTTAGTGCTTTTTTTAATAACAGTGCTGTTATTAATACATACAGGCTTCCCTCAGGTCAGAAAGGTAGTTGCCTACTTAGCTGAAATTCAACGAATTCAATTAAATACTGCAGCCTAGGGCTAGAGTTCTAAAATAATATTCATTTTGAGCCTTTCTTGCAGTCTTGGAGTTTTTCCTTAATTGTATTAAACATCCTCAGGGTCCATGTATGTGAGGAAGGGAAGTCCAGGGTCTGAAATAAGCCATATTTTCAGATTCACCACCAGATGTGTTTGTTTAAGATAAGACCAAATATGTCCAAATCTGACAGAGCAGAAAGAGGGATAATAATTACTGGCACTGGAAATGCCAGTAATTGTGTTTCCTGAACTAGATCCTCAGCTAGTGGAAACTGAGGAAGGAATCTGATGTTACCTGAGAGATGAACATGTTTACCAACATAATATGGTCCTCTGCACTGAAGTGTATCTCTGTTTATCTTTTGTTTCTCTACCTAAAAACCAATGAAAACAGGATTAATAGAAGTAATAATGATCTGCACCTTTTTTTTTAATTCATCCAGTTCAGAAAATACTGAGAAATGAATGTTTGTCAGCAATGAATTTCAATAAATCTTTCACTGGTAGCTTTTCCTTTGAAGTATGTATAGATAAATTTTTGCAAAAGAAAGACACAGATTTCAAAAACTTTAAAGATTGACCCCTTTGCCTTTTATTTAAGCAGATGATGATTTTCACTGAGAAGTCCTAGAACTCTTGTAGTCAATGCAGACAAGCATGAGAAATGTGACACTTCATTTTGAATTCCTTCCATCCAAATTCACTGCAAGTCACAGATTAGTGGTTAAACTCCAAATTTTCCATACACTATATGTAATTAAGTTTGTTTCTCCTTAAAAGTTTTAAACCTAGAACAAAGATAATGTTTATTGATTAAGGCTGAAGGCATAGCATGGAAAATAATAAAAGCTACTTCTTAGATGCTAAAATGTCTTTTGTTTTACCACGACTATGCAATGGCTGTAGAAGGCAGAAGTAATTCTTAGACTTTAGATAATCAGACAAAAGTTCACATAGTTGTTTTCCCCAAGCTTTACCAGAATTACAGGTGGTTTGTTGGAAGGAAAACAATGTAGTCTCCTAATAACCCAGCATTAAAATGGTCCTGTGACTCAAAATGAAAATGGGCATCTCAAAGCACTTGGTGAAATCTAAGATCTGATTGTAAAGACATATTTTCATAGAATCCCACTATCACCAGTTGGTTAAATGGCAGTTCTATAAATCTAAGCTGAAAGATAACAAAGATGAGTTTATGGGCAAAGAGTGCCTATCAGGTGTTCACCTTGATCTGATTGCAAAATCAAAGTTCAAATAGCATCACTTACACAACCAAAGGAAAGGTAATGCCTTTATGACTTACCAGTTGCAGAAAAATTATGCTCTCCTTGATCAGAAAGATGCAGTCATAGTATTTTGTGTAGTGTTATTTTGTGCAACTTCATCAATTGTTTTTTAATGTAAAAAAAGCTCATAACATTTAAAAAATCAAGATAATAGTGCAGCTGGTGTGCATTTATATCCAGGACACAAATTCTTGAGCTTGAAAAAATAATTTACTTTTAGACTTTCTCAGTGAGTTTGTGTTCATGGGTCATAGTCTCAGCTGATGCAAGTTATCTTTTGTTCATTGAAATCAGCAGAGTAATGATAACTTACACTGGCTAAAGATGTGGCTTACTATTTCAACTGAAATGTTCAGTTGCTGAATTTATCGGGATATAATTGAGATACCCTTAAAAAAAAAAAAGAAGATGCTTTAATTTTCTCATTTATAATGGAGGTGTGGGGTGGGGAAATGGACAGACCATGAAATGATTAGACAGCTTGTGTGACTAATAGGAATATTGCCCCTAAAGGGAAAAAGAACATCTCACCAATACAAGTGCACTCAATTAGAGTTTTAAATTAGGGTGTAATTATGTTTTTTAAGGCAGAAAAAAAGAAGAAAGCTTTTAATCTTCTAGGTGGCCTCATTTTAGTAAAAAAGACAAATTTAGGCAGTGTTTCGACTAAGATGATGCTCTGCATCTTTCATAAGTTTGGACTAAATCCAACCCCTGAAGGACTGGAAACAGTTGTATTATCTTTCTTGTACCTGACTTTAAGAAGAAATGAGGAAACACCTCACCAAAACAACAGCACAACAGCGCATATATATTTCCATTTTTAATGATATCTCATTTTTGGAAAAATAAAGTTATTATTTATGTCAATTATTTATATCAATTATTTATATCAAATATTATGCAGCATTCTAGATTTTTGCTTAGAGGTGAGTTGTGCCTGAGGAACAACAGTGGAAAGACAACAGATAGGCAAGCCTGGATGTGGAGGCTCAAGTGTCTGTTCACAAGTTTTGAGGTATTACACAGAGCATGTTGCAGGTCTTGGACCTTGACCCTGCACAAACAGTGTGGTTTTGACTGTTTCAGTATCCCAGAGATGGTGCAGTAAGATAATGCAGCTTCCTAATTTATTAATGCTTGCTGTGGTCCTGTCAGGTAAACTTGGCAGGTATTGAGATGCTTGACCTCCCTGGTGCTCTAAATTCAAAGGGAAAAAAAAAAAAAGTGGCCTTCCAAGTTTCAAATAAAAATGTTTTGGTATTTCTGAGAAATGCATCAGAATGCAAAATATAAGTGTTTATGTGACAGGAGCAGAAAGCAAACAATAAATTATTAAACTACAAGTCTAGCTGGTAGTTATCCTTTAATAAAAGGTTAATTAATGTGAGGGAATATCTGTGATGGGAAGAAGGAATGACCATCACAGTCTGGACTAGCCCTTACCAGCAGGAGCTGCAGACAGCAACTGAAGAAAGGTTCAAATTAAGCACAAAAGTATTTTCCTAACATACTTAGGTGCTTAAAGAATCAAATTAAGTAATAATAAGCTTTTCTTAAAATATAGATCCTTCAAGATACTTAGGCACCTAAGAGTTCCTAAAACGTTCAGGCCTAAGTCTGTCCAGTTGATGCTCTGCTGTTGACTGAGACTGATTCCCATGAAAGATCCCACCAGGAAAACTGAAGTTTTATATTTATTGAGATATATGTGAAAAACAACATATATTTTTGCCCCTGGGCTCAAACATTCAGCCATTAAACCCTAAGCAGCCTTGATTACAGACTGCCCCCTTTGGAACTTCATAAAAAAGATAACACTGCAAGAAGATGCAAGAATTACAGCCCCTGTCCTAACCTGATAACCAATTTATGAAGTAGGTGTACAATATTCTATCTCTTTGATTGCAGATAAGGACATAAACCTGTTCTCCCACTTCCCTAGACACCACGCCCACTGAATTGCTGCAGGATCTTGAACTGTCTGTGTCTCCTCCTTCTTCTGAAGCCATCAGTGTTCTTAGAGAAAAAAGATCTCCAGTATGGTTCTGTAAGTCTGGAAATAGTGCACCAGCCAGAGGAACCTGGAGATAGTTCCTTTCCCAGTGATAACTGGAGAACTGAAAATAGAGGTACTGCATCTTCTAGTGCCTGTGGTATGTGCAATGAAACAGAGGGAACATCCTTGCAGGGATACATAGTGCGAGTTCTAACTAGTCTAAGATGAAAGAGTATTTTTCTCCTTACCTTTTATTTGTTAAAAATAAATTAGCATATCGTTAAAACAAAAAAATATGAGTTTATAATTGCACTGTAGAAATAACAAGTTGCAGTCAAAACAGAAGCTTGCCCAATTATATATTTATCATCTTAAAATAAGAATCCAGGGGAATATAGATCCATGAATGCAAAGGGGAAATAGGCAGTACAGAGGAGAAAGGACATGGACACAACTGTCCAAAATCTTTCTGTTTTATTTCAAAGTACTCCTTGGCTTTTCCTTATTTGCCCCCTCTGTGTGCCAGCACACAAATGGAGTGAAGCAACCAAGGCACAGGGGCATCTGTAACTTTCTGGCCGTGAATGGAGTCAAAACTTACTGACTGGATCCAGTGTCTTAGGGCAGGTAACCAAGGGGGTAATTTCAACAAACATTGGGTTGGAAAAAGTAAAAGAAGAAGGTAGAAGCAGTGAAATGTGTTTTGGTGATTAGCTGGGAAGATTATTAAACTGGACTTTTTCTTGAGACTGTATGAGAAAAGGAAATTTTCATCCTTGCAATCTGAATATAATGAGACGCTTATTTCAATTCTTTCATTTACTGTTTTATCTTTTTTGTTTGCAATAGATTTGACACCTGCTGGTTTTACCTCCTGTCTTCACCTAATATCACAATTCCTCTCAGGGTAAAAGTACTATCTTTTTATTATAATACTTTTGGAATTGCTTTCCCCATTATGGCCTAAGTAATTTTTATCAAAGCAGTATAATCTAAGCACTAGCCAGGAAGATCTTGCACAGGCATTCATGCTTCCCCATTCCTTTCAGCATACTTTATACCAGTAAGCCTTGGAATCTCTAATTTGTGCCCAAAAACACCCACACAGAATCTGACAAACAAATGACCTGCAACCTGAAACAGTCCAGGTTCACACAGTACACTGATTTTGTGGGTCTGCTGCAGACATTCCTCTCTTCATGTACCACTGCTTCATAGCAGGAAGCACAGTGCATTGACATCAGTTGACAGGAGATGAATATCTGGCATTGTTCTCTGTCTTTCTGTTTTCTTTGATGATTTCTAATTCTGACTATGAATCACACTATTGAAAGACTAGTGCAGCAAGGTACCACATAAATCCTGCAGTATTTCTATTGTTGCTGCAAATGAATTGCCTGCCTTCCCACCAGTCAGTCAGGATTCTGGGGGGTTTGAGGCAGCTTTAGTCCCTAATTGGTAATAATTTATGTGTGGTAAAACTTAATGACACCAACAAGACAGTTCTTGCACAGAAAGTTAAGTGTTATTTCCTAATGTTGCTCAGAACATTTTCAAAATTGCTCTTAAAACTCCAGGGTGTGAGCAAGCCTTGCTGCTGGTCATACTCCTATGGCTTCCTGCTTAAATGTTTCAACAGTGACTTTATCTGCCCTTCAAAGAAACCCTTCTGACTGCAGCCCTTTAAAACAGTATTTTAAGAATGGAAAATCAGAAGATACTGCCATCTGTATGGGACTGGGAAGGTGCTTGGCAATCTCCACTGGCATTATCTGGAATAATAAAATAATAAATATGAATTGTTTTCTGTACTGGGATCAGGGAGTCAAGCCACATTGTCATCTCAGCCTTTTAGCTCTGAGTCACAAAACACTTCTATCTCCTTCCTGTTGCAGCTGGATGGCAGATTGTTTAGGGTAACATTATCTGGGTCCAGATGGTCCCACCTACTGCAAAATCTGTAGTGCTTGTTTATTTTGTAGTAGTTCTATGCCTTGATGTTTTAACAGTGCTCTGGAGGAGGAGGGGGAAGGATTGGGAGGCTCAGTATATTGCCATTCTGTGCCACCACTGAATGGTGTTTGCCCATATTTTTGTTTTTGTTTCAGTTTGTGTCTGAGTTGTATTCCAGAGAAGAGCACTGACCAGATTAGAATGTAGTTGAAAGTAGAAGATGATTATTTCAGTAGCCCAAGGATCTGCTGACACAGGGAAATTATACTTAAGGAGAGGACAGCACCTCTTTGAACTGCAACTTTACTCTGAAAAGTAAATTTGAAACTGTTTCTGATGTGTAAATATTTACCATTTCTCAGGGATCTCATGGCAAACCTATTTAGACTCACAAGAATAATTCAGGTGGGAGAGGACCTCTCAGGAGATCTCCATCAGCCTCTGGCTTGCAGCAGGGTCACCTATGAGACCTGTGAGTTACTTGGGACTGTATCCAATCCGTGGCTCTGCAAATTGTTTGGGATCTGAGAATCATCTTGTTGGGGTTTGGTTTTCAGTTCTGGTTCTGCACCCACAGATTTAGGTATACACATTTGGCCTCAGGGAAAAAGGCATATTCCCAGTAAAATTTAAATGCCACCTTCACCTTGAGGCATTCACAGGGAATAGAGCTATGGAAAAGCAATTGTATAGACTTTCCTGAAGACAGACCTGAGCATTTCCAAAGACCTGGATATGCCATTTATGCACTATTAACTACTTTATTTCATTTCCTGGTACACTGTTAAAGTGAGGCCCCCAGGTAGGTAGGGGATGATCAGATCTGAAAGTTCACTGGAAGCCATGAGTGTGTCCTGCTCTTAGAGCTGAGAAGACAATGCTTTGATAATTATCATCAAATTAGCTGCTCATTGAAGCTAATTAGAGCCAGTGCAGCAGCCTGTGCCAGCCTCAACAGGTGCATCACAACATTGCAAATACAACTCAGGCCTTGCCAGGGGTATAGTTACAGCACCACAAACTGTGCCTCATCAGTCAGGTCGCTCAGGATAAACCTGTGCCCATGATTTTCACATGTTAATCAGGTGAGGTAAAGGCTAGATGTTATCACAATCTGAATTCCATCTCCATGGACAGACTATAGACTCTGGTCCTTGCAGAGATTGTTCTTCAAGTTTAACAGAGACAGACACCTTTTCTGCTACCAAAAGGCAGCCCACAGTTCCCTAGATCCCTGAGCTGGCCCTAAACTACAGGTTAGGACACAATGCAAAGCCTGGCTTAAGCTCTGGGAGGCCTGCAAGAGGCTCATATACATATCCACCACTTTGCTGGCTGGTTATGCCATAGAAGTGTACTTGTAATTCCTCAGTTAGCATTTGAGAATGAAACTCTGCTGACTTCTGTGCTTCCTGCATTTGGAATTTCAGTGGATTAAGACACACTAGGCCTGCTGAGTCAGGCCTTGAGGAGATAAGCAGATGTTCCTGAACTCCAGGTGACAGCAGAGTGTAGGCAAGAGAGAGAAGCCTCATTTCCTAAAGTGGAGTGCTCTAATTCCAGCTTGGTTCAGAAGCAGTTCTGCTGAGCACAGGTAGTGCACAGGGCAGCTGGGGCAGCGAAGATGAGTGACTGCACCCCCTCAGCTGCACCACAGTTGGGAAAGGCTGTCTGGGACACAAGGACCCAGACTGGCAGCAATTAGACAGCTGACCCATATCCAGACCTCTGAATTATGACACTTCTGACCTAGTTTCCACCCTTGCTAAGTCTGACTGTATTCCAAACTCCAGTAATCATCTACTCTCTGCTGTGAGATACCAAGAACATGAATTCAAGGCCTCAGTGCCATTCTTTTCTGTTTTAAGGCTGTTGTGTGAGAAAAATATCTTCTTTTCTCTTAAATCAATTACTTATCGTTTTCCATATTTGTTTCCATATTTATAATGGAGCCTTGGAATGAATATTTCTTCTCTTCCAGATTTTTTTTTGTTTTGCTGTATCTCTGAGCACTGTGTAAAGAACTCAGATCACCACACTCTGAAGTTACAGTAAATTCCTATTTGAGTGCCAACTCTTGCAAAAGTGTGGTAACAAAATCTGATGTACTCATTTTTCCCCTAAATTTTCCTAAATGTGATGAACTCAAAGCGTTAGTCCTGCTTTGCAGGGAAACTCCTCACAGTTCCAGAGCACTGCTGAGATTCTGTGCAGTGTTGAAGGACACCTGACTGTGAAAGGGGGTTGTGATAAAGATGTCACAGAAATATCTTGTGCACACCACAGTCTTACTCTTGCCAAAACTGATAGAAATAGAAAAGGGAAAAGGGAAAAAAGGGGAAAAGGGAAAAGGGGAGGGGAGGAGGAAAAGGACAGGACAGGAAAGGAAAGGAAAAGGAAAAGTATCAAATTACCAGTGGTCTTAAGGAGCAAAGAGCAGTTGAAGAGAGAACACCACCCTGCTTCACTGGGTGTCCATAAGAAGGTTCAATCCTCAGCAGAATTAGTGTGGATTAGGGAAGGCATGAAATTCTGCTCCCCAACCCAGAGTTAAAGTAAGAAAGAGTCTGGAAGGAGTAAACTGCATATTTCCTGGGCTTTGTAGTCTCATAGACTACTCACCACATGTTCTGATAACATTTACTTTTGCATTCTCTGTGGATTAAAAGAAAAGAGAAAAGGTTTGTAATACAGAATTATTAGTAAAGGCTAGTTAAATGATGCTAAGTCCAAACAAAAGCTTTTCTCTGAATAAAGGAAAGGTTAACTAAACTGCACAAGGTATAGCAAATGCCATGAAAAAATTTAGTGTAGTCTAGGAATCATTATTATATTTATACTTTTAGAATAACCTTTTTTTAAAGGCTCAAATATGTGTACTTGGTTTTAAGAAGTTTTTTAAAGCACAGTACACATAATAATGTTTGAGTCTTGAGACTACCAGTGTCAGAAGGGGCTTTCCCAGGAAGAAGGCAAGGACGTCTAAGCCTTAATCAATGTCTAAGTTGATATTTCCTTGGGAAAAATAGCAAAAAGAAGAAAATGCCCATTTCCCCATATTGTTTGTAAGATACTCTTTAATCTATAGCCATATGAAGCGTACCCATATGTGATATGTACCCATAAAATGAAGTATTTTACTAAGCCCATTTGAGATTTTAGCAAAAGAAAATAACCCCTAAATGTCTTGCTTTCAATGATCCTCTTGCTCACATAAATCGCTGGTGTGTGTGTTCTGCATCATCTCAGCTCTTTCGTGTTAACAGCAGAGGAGATGATCAGACCTGGACAAATACAAGCCTTTTGAGCATTTCATGGGTGTGTCAAAAAAAATGTTCCTTTATATAAATGATCTCAACCTTTGGGAAGTCTCATTCCAGCTCTCTATGCCTTCCCTGTGTTGTCTTCCCCCAGCATCTGCTTCTAGTTAAGAAGTGCAAGAGAGACATAACTCAGTGGTAAAGCAGCTCTCTCCAGAAATTCATCAGGTAGATATTTCTAACACTTCTCAGATAGTCTCAAGGGTTGCGTCCAACAGTCTCCTTTACTCCTATACAGAAGTCCTTCCTTTTTGTGAAATCATCAAGGTGAATTTTTACTCAGTTGTCAGGTGTTACACAGTTTGGATTTCTGCTTACTGTGAGTGTGAATCGTTTCCATTATCTCGTTGGGTCAGTAAAAGTCCCTGCTTTACCAAATTCCAGGCGAGTGCAGTAAGCAGCACAAAAGAGCCTGAAATGCCAGTTCTGTTTGTGCCAGGACTTGTTGCTGATTCTCCCGGCGGCTGCTCCCCGACTCTGCCCCTCGGGGCAGATACAGCAGCACAAAACAAAGGGAAGGGTGGGATCGCTCACTTCTCCAGATCCTGCCAGCAAAGCACTCTAATCTCGTCTAAAAGCAGCTCACCTCTCCTCAAAGGGAGACCTGACTCGCCCTCTGCTCAAAAAGTTAGAGAAGTTCTTGTGAAGCCTCAGGCAGATCAGTGAGAAATCAGGAATCACAGGAGTGGAGGCATTCAAAAGCACTTGGGTGATTTAGAAGTGTGAGTTTACTGGCTTTCAGTGAGAATCAAGCTCTACTGAATGCCATCAGCCTTGTAACTGTATTTGAATAGAATAGAACACCTTGAACAATTTCAGGGCTTTTTTTTTTTTTTTTTTATCTGCAATTATATTTTTGCTCTGTTAATCTATAGTCAGAATTTTCTGCTTCCCAAAGCTCACAGAAAATGTATTGTGCTTTCCTTTTCCCCCCTCCCTTCTCCTGTAAAGTATCAGTAGTTCCCAACACCACAGTGCCCTGGGGTTGAAATTTGCTGTAATGAAACATCGTATCAGACAAGCTAATGCAAAATCACAGATAATACCTGGACAGCGATCAATACTCCTTTACATGCTTATAGGAAAGAATTGCTAAGTAGTTCCTATTATTGCCTTGCTGCTGTCTACATTAATGGTAAACATTCTAAAGTGGTTTTAAGTTTCTATTATTAATCTATCAAAATACTTACAATCTTGGCCTCATCAGTTAGCATTTATTTCCCCGTCGTTAAGATCTTCTCATTTTTCAAGTGGAGAGGAAATTATTATTATTACGTACCTCGTTCTCTTTTCTAGTACAAATTATAACATTAGGACAGGTTTACATGTCTGCTTCTTAACATTTTGAGGTTTGATTCCACTCACCATCTTTCTCTCCTTCGGTGGCAAGTGTGCCCTCACACACCCGTGTGTATCAGCAAAGCTTTCAGAGAAATGATGGCTGGCATTATTCTTCACCACTTCGATCTTTTAGAAAGTGCAACACATCCTGTGTGAAACGCTTATTTAACTGTGAAAAACAAGGTTCACTTTCTATGTAGATTTTAAGAGATAAGTTTAATAGAAAGTAAGACAATTAGGAGATAGAAAAAAAAGCAAGGTACGGCCTGCCGGGAGACTTGGCATTTAGCTTGACATCTTGCTGCATCAGAGACAGTCTTTAAATACCCTTTCTATTGCATCAGTCTGTTGAATATTCATTTTTTTCTAAAAACTATTTTCCATACTCCTGGAACTGTTTTGCATGGTCCCTCCTCGGGTCTGCCTTTTTAGAGCCATGTGTGTTTCTTGGCTGTGTCTTCGTTATCACCTCCAGCTTGGGCCTTGGTCCAGACTTTCTTCAGGTGGGAGATGCTGATAGTTGGTGTATCAATAGCAGGGTCTTCTCTACGTGTTCACTGGATGTTATCCTGACCAAACAGACAGTTTAAGCACACTATATCAACTACTACCACTATGCCTAGTTTTCTTTACTAATAGCAGAAATAAAAAACCTTCTATTCTTAATACAATGTTATTATTCATATAACACACACACTTTGCGAAAAGCCAACTTCATAATATATATATCTATAACATTAACAAAATGCACATCTTCACAACAAGGTAACACCAGCTGGAGGACCCACGAAATAGCAGTGACTGGAGAAGTGCAACAGTTCTCCCTTTGACTGGAATAACTTATCAGTTGTCCTTTATAGAGTACAAACCCACAGTGATTCTACAGCATCTGAAAAGTCTAGGATTTTAGTCTAGGATTTGTTTGGGAACAACACAGAATTAATATTACAGGATGTCAGATATAGACAATCACCTGTTGTGCACAGCACAGTGACTCTGACATGAGGCTTTTCCTTTCCACCGGGAGAATAGGCAGTAGGCATGGAATATTTCCTCTCTGCCCCCATAATAACAAATTAAAAAGACAGGAAGCAAGACAAAGATGGATGCCTGATTCACAGGTTTTCAGGATTCAATGGAAAACTTCTCCAGAAAGTTAAATAATGTTATACTTTATATTATTATATTTTATATAATAATATTGATAATATATATATTATTGATGACACTGTCAGTATCATGAGATATTCAAATGGTTGATCTCTAGTAAATCTAATTCCCCCCCCTCCATTTTCACCTACATGCCAAACCTTTTAGAGTTTTTTAAATATTCAGGCTACTGCCTAATTTTCTTTCTTTCAGTCTATGGAACTCCAGGTAAATCCCCCTGCTATCTCCTTGTATCAGTGGTATAATTGTATAACATTTAGGATGAATGTTGTATTTCAACAAAATAAAATGAAATTTTAACAACTTTCAAGCTAGCTTCAGGATTTCTCTGGAAATATAGGGACGAATCAAGTATCTGTTTCCTGTCCCACTTTGCCATTTACAACCCCTGCAAACATGCTTCCCTCAAACAGCATCACCTTTCCCGAGTTGAAGTGAGATTGTGGCCCTACATATTGCCTTTTAATGCCTTTATCTGTTTTACTTTCCCTGGCTTTTCCAAATCCTTGCAGCCTGCTCTCCACCCAGTTTGAGTGAACTGCTAAAACTAATTTTCACCCTGTGATGAGGTGACAACTGATGAACGGTGGGTGTGTATAATTGATTTCTTTTTAAACCAATGGCTCTTCTATGTTCCAAGGAGAGAGAAAACGCTCCTCTCTATCGGAGACACAATGCATTTTTGGCTGAGTTAAAATAACCTCCTCCATGACTGACGTGACATTACTCTCACTATTTCCTCTATGATTATATGATCTCTGCCATATCTGGGATGGAAAATCCACGTGCCATGCCAGTTATACAGTACATTCTAGTAAGGGGTCATTTCACAGGGCAGTATTAAATTAGTTTCCAAGACTATGACAAACTACAAAGTGGCCAGTTTTGCTGGCTGGCTGGAGACACTAATGAAATCGAGAAAATGCAGTTGTCATTTGCAGTGGGACTTGATTCTTGTCAGTAAAGACCTCTTCTGAGAATCACAGGTTTGGCAGAGAAAATGTGACAGTGAGAGGAATGCAACTGGAAAATCATTCATAAGCTTTTCCCAGTCTATTACTGTATCTCACTTAATGGAACTAAAGTGCTCTTGAAAGCACAGTCTTTTCTACCATATCAGTTGACCTCATCCCTTGCAAATGGAGGTATTAATTTTGCTTAGAAAACTATTCCTTAAAACAGGGAACCAGGAAACATTGCTTATATAATTTACAGTTTAATGAGGCCTTAATATGTGAACAAGCTGGCCAAAGTTAAACCCAGCTACCTCCAGGCTTTAAGTGGCTTGGCTGGAGAGGGCGTTTCAGGGCAGACCTAAATACCCACTAAATACCCACTAAATACCCACTTTGGTCTGGCAGGGGCAGAGCACAGCCATTATTGGCTTTGGGCTTCTGAGTCTAAACACCAGGTAGGAGCTCCCAGGCTCCTGCTCTGTCCTGTTTGAATTCTCACACACATCTTTGCTTCAGTCTTCGTCAGAGGGAGGCTGGATGCTTTATTTAGACTGGCCTGAAAACAGTCACACATGAGTCCCTGAAACAAGCAAAGAAAAGAACGGATTACCCTGAAGGAAAGCCCAGTAAATCACCACAGAAAGCTGCAAGGAACAGAGGCTGATTGCCTTCACTGCCTCTACACAAAAACACACATTTGGAAAGGAACCAACCATTGCAGCAGTAGCAGCACTTCGCCTTTCAGTAAACCCAAGCAACAGCCAGGGATCTCACTTCTAGAATGTATCTATGCTGCCTTTATTCCTAGCTAGCAGGTGAGGATACTAAAATGCTTTGTATAAGGTAACTTATATAAGGAGGGAAAACACCTTCCTTTTTCATGCTACACAGCTTTGCAAAGTTGTTTTGTCTCCTTTCCTTATCAAACCTATGAATTCTCAGCTTCTGGAGAAATGCCAGTTTATACAGTTTCATAAAAAAAAGACCTTTTAACAATAGATCAGTGAATATTCCCTGTAGGGAACATCATCACTTTGTCTATTTATGGAAGCAGACTTTAGGAATTTTGTAAAAATACAGATATTTTGAAGATAAGACAAAATGATCAAACTTACCCAAAGTCAGCTGAATAATTTTTAAAGATGGAGCCTAAGATAACAGGGGTGGATTGGAAGGGATTTAGATTTGGTATCCTACTAACAAATCCATCAGTGTTCCTCTATTTCCTCTGAAAACCTTTAAATTAGATTAATAGAGTTGATCTGTTTTGTGTCTAACCCAGTCTTCAACTCGCTCTCCCTCTGACAAAGCCATTAACTTGGATAAGCCTTACAGTACATGTAATCCTGATTTTTCCTACATCTGTCTTGCAGGTTCACATATTTGACCTGTATCTGCACTAATTGGTTGAAATATCTGTAAAGTCTATCTCCTTTTATAAGGCTAGAAAGCACAGTGGATTTAGGGATTTGCATACATATTAAAATAACTCAAGTTGTTAAAAGTCTCTCCCTGCACAAGCTCTGTTACATTCTAGGAATGAGATATTTCATTCTGGTCCTGCAAACAAAATGTATTTATTCATTGCAAAAAGAATAGCGTTTGCTCTTTAGAAGTCATTCAAAAGAATAACATTGATTCAGTTCCTTTTAAAAACAAAGGCCTGTGTTGGAAGCACACTGTTTTAATAAAAAATATGATTAATTTTGCTTACTATTTGATCAATTATAATCAGATGATTCATCATTTCTAATGTGACAGCATATTTTGCTACTTTAAAAAAAGGGAGAGGCCAAAAAGCTGATCCTACAACAATCTGCTACCTCCAACAACTGCAATACTGACAAGACGTGAGCTGAGTACTTACCTTATTTTCCATATTGCCTAATCTCTGTTATACAACTTGAATTTTATGGTTTGGGAGTACTATATCTAAAAATGGAAGCACTGTAAAACTGGCTGCGGTTGCTAAACTTCACCCAACTCAGTAATTCTCATGAGATTCCTGCATCACCCGTGATTTCCCTGTGGAGGTAAAATCCAGCATTGATTTTAGTGGCTGAATCTCAAGTGTGCAGATGCAGGTGGTTTTGTGCAGTGCCATCTGCAGCAGGCAGTGCTGGGGAATGTAAGGCAGAGGCTCTCACACACTCCTGCATCCATGCTTCACTCATCCATATTTTTTCCTGAGGCAGATTGCCTTTCTCCAACCACCCTCTCCAACCTACTAAGCTCTGTCCGTAGTTATTAGCTCAAGTACAGCTTGAGTGCAAGAAGATCTATTGCCTCCAATATTTGAATTCCTTCCAATACTTTTTTTCCCCAGTGGAGATTTATTGCTTCCAACTGGCCCATCTGTGTGAGACTGAGCTGTGAGCATGAGACTGGCCTGGCTTAGCAGGACCTCAGGGATGGCCAGGCTGGACTCCTGGGGAGGGGAACCAAAGGTAACCTTTGCCAGCAGCCAGGGCTGTGCCTGGGGCAGTTTCAAGGTACACAGAGCACAAGGAATATGTGGATATGCACAAATCACTGCTCCTATTTCAAGCAACTTTATAAATTTAACTTCTAGGATGGATCTCTTTCTGATCAGTCCTAGCAATAGTAATAGCATAAAATACATGAAAAGTAAATTCTCATGAAGCACACAGGTATCTGTTTCAGCAGGAATAAATGGCTATAAAATGCAGTTTTCATACAGAAAACGAAACTAACATATGATTTCAAGTTTGTTTCAACATCAGGGTTATGAAACTTCTGTTCAAATCCTCAACTTTCCATAAACAATCTTTGATTATATTTACCTTGAATAATTTTATTTTTCACCAGTTTGAAAGGCGTAAATTAAATGTTTTGTGTTGGGGTCCAAAGGGATCAATTACTCATTATCAATTAAGCGTTTTTATCAGCCAGCATTCTTAAATTTGACTTTCTCACTATCAAAAATTAACTATTGGTACTATTCTAAGACCAAGCAGTAGCATAGTGTCTTCATGTATTAATCTCTGTATTACAGAAACAGCAACAAAAATATTCTGAGTTGTCCTAATAATGCCAAAAAACATTTCAGTGACTTGTGTCCTTTTTAGTTTATCCCCTATGAAAATGTGTATATTCTTTCAGTTAACTACAGTATGATAGAAATGGTATGGAATATATCTGTAAAGTAAAAAGTGGCAAAAATCTCTGGTTTAGTTTATTTTGTACACAAAGGAGAAAGAGTTTCCTTTGTCACATATAGATTAGAAGTAAAATTTCTATTGTGCTGACATCAATGTCAAATTCTGAACCGTTTCAGCTGAGCAAGAATTAAATTTCAGAAGTTTGTTTTATGCCAGATAACAACTTCTCCATCTAAATCATATGTTCCATAAAGCACTGTGATGGTCTCTGGGTTTTGTCAAAGGAACCGTTCAGCTCTCTGGCTGGATCAAAGCTATCCTTGCCACTGTCATAATAATTAATGAAGTATTAGTAATTGTTAATTAGACACAATTCCTAAAGTCCTTATTGCATTTGAACTTGGCTTAACACTGGCTCAGAGAATTTTACATTAATGTTTGGCAAATTTTTTTTGCACCTCAGAAGGTAACAAAAAAATCATTCTAAATAAGAAGAGATTTTCTTAGTAGATCATTTTCTGGTGTTGATGATGTTCATACCAGGTTTTTGAGGCATATAGTGAAAGTGCCTAAAATATGGACCTTTGCTTTCCTGGGTAATCATTGTTTAGAATGTGCTTCTGCAGAGATTTTCTGATTCATTCCTTGGGGAGCATGAACTGCATAGGGGGCTTTCCTCTAAAATACACTACAGTACAGTAGAAGTTTTAAATTTGACTCTGTGAAAATATCATAGTGTGGCCAGTGTGCCTTCAAACGCCATGAACAGCAGGCATGGGATTGTCAGTTGTGTCTAATATTTAATGGTAATTCACCTTCTTTATTCTGCCAGTTTATACTTGGCTGTTTGTTAATTTGTGTCTTTAAGGGTCTCCAAGGAAAGTTCATTGTGAGGGTACAACAGGCAAATGGGGAAGACTTAAAAATCCTTTTTGTAACAAGCCTTATGCTCAGACATGTTTTGGGTTTTTTTAAGTATGTTGATATATAGACAATATACTTGTACCTATCATAGTTAGGAAGTTAACCTTTAACACCTATTTCACTCCCGGGCCCAGGCCAGCTTTGAAACTATTTTCTTTTCTTAACCCTTTTTAGATCATTCAGTACACAATCTACTGTGTGACAATCATATAAAACTGTGTCAGACTCAGCCAGTGACTTTAATTGTGTCACAAATGTAATGTGACATGAGCAATGCACCCTGGTGTTCCGAGGAATAACACAATGTGTCACAGTGGCAATGTGTAAATTAGGCTTCTCCTAGTGCCATTGTTATGGAAACTGTGGCCTTCAAATGAAGCTATTGCCCAGGAGTGCAGGAATCTGAGCCCAGGAGCAGCTCTGCCCTGGGATTTGGTCATGCCCGCACTGAGTTCCTTCCCCTGATCGGTAAATAACACAACAATGCTTCTAACTATCCCAGATAGACTTCGAAAGATTTTAATCAAACGGCTATTCTAAAGGTGTTTATATATATCAAAAATCTACAAGACTGCAGATGTTTTTTTCTCACCAAGGTGCAGTTGATCTGCCAGAGAGGGGATTCTGTTTTCTTGCTCTCCACATCTGTATATATTCCTGTGCATATAAGGATTTCAACTACTCTGTGTGTGCCACATACTCTACTTTGAATTCAAATTTCTATGAATCGTGGTCCCTAATATTTCTAAAACTGGAATAGATGCTAATCTAACATTTTGAAAGAGACTGTAATTGGATGTCTCTTGCGTGATAGCATGGAACATTTAAATTGCACCCATCTCTATATTTTGAAGTTTAATGCCTCAGTCTATGTGATAGTTACAGACTGACTCCAGTCAAGA
This sequence comes from Trochalopteron elliotii, assembly GCA_024734555.1. Taxonomy (NCBI): domain Eukaryota; kingdom Metazoa; phylum Chordata; class Aves; order Passeriformes; family Leiothrichidae; genus Trochalopteron; species Trochalopteron elliotii. The sequence goes on along the minus strand of JANPWX010000060.1, from coordinate 3,165,739 downwards.
GACTCTTTTGTTTTGTTCATTAAAAAGAGATTTTGATATGTGCTTGGTGCGCTTGATTAGAAAAGCTAACAAACTTCCACTGTCTATAGTTGATAATAAAGTGATATTCAGTGGACTGGGATCTTTGCATGAGACAGTCATTTAGGACCAGGGAGAACTGTACTCACAGAGCTTGGTTAAATGTTATTACAATTCAGGTTCATTAATTTTTCTAATTAATCTGATTGATTGAAAGTAGTTGCGAAGCCCAATTGGAAAATCAGAACAACAAAGTCATTGAAAAATCAGCTGACTATGAAAAAAGGTCTGGAAACTTGCTACTCTAAAAGATGAGACCAACAAAAAAAAACCCAGCAAAAGAGTCCTGCCCACAGTCGCAAACTTGGTTAGAATGTTTAGTCCCCACTGCCTGGAGCTAAACCATCCCTAATGGTGTTAGTTCCAGCTCACTTAAATAAGTTAATTAGGTAATGTCTTTTCTGATCTGGGTTCCCATCCTTTTGCCTTTGAAAGCCAAGCGTATGTTTGGCATTTTGTAAGTGGGAGTGGAAGTGTAAGTGGTGACCATTCAATATAAAATGCAGAGTGAGGCCTGAGCCCAGCACTCATGGGCCAAACCAGTGGGAGTATTTTAGGGCTACCAGGGAACTCCATGAGGCTCCAACAGCTTCAAAAGCCTTTCCTTGCTGGGACTGTGCTGGTGATAATGTGCTGAGGACTCTGCACCACACTTATGTTGGACTTTGTGTGATTGTAAGCTGGGCCTGTGGACTGAGTTCCCATCAGTAACTGGAGTGCACTGGTGCATTCCTGAACACCCTGGTTTAATATGAAAGGAATCCAGTTTGACACAGAATGGGAAGTGGATGTAATTAGAAACTCCTCTTTAAGAATACTCCAATTCCAAGCTGGAGCATCAAGGCAGACTTATCCATTTATCTCTTTTAAGGTCAGTCTGGCTAATAACCTTTCCATTCCCCAGGTCATTATGCCATGATCAATAGATCAATATTTTCTGTTAACTACTACCACAGATGTCTTTTTGCATGGCTGCATTGCTGAAGTGGGGCACAGTCACTCTTTGTGTATTGGAGCTTCCATCCAAGTCAAGCATTTAGACTGTTTGGGGTTTTATTTTTTAATCATATCCAATTAATGGGCCTCTTTTACACTTTTGCCACGAGTGTTGAAAATATTCATAATTGCAACTTATATGTTAAGAGATATTATATATTCTTTTTGTCCTCACAAAGTGCCCACAAGCGCCATAGGAGCCAGCACTGAGGGGTTGATGTCTGAGCTCTGTGTTTGTATATTCTAGACAGGATGGACAAGTCACAAACTCTGGATCTGTGTGCAGGCTAGTCTGGACTTCAGAGTGAATGTCTGAGCCCTCTGAAGAGAGAAATCTATCAAAAGTGTATCTGTGTCTCACCAGCACAATTAAACTCTCCAGAATGTGTTGAAGTGGTGATTATTGAGCTTCTCAGATGTGTTGAAAGAACTCAAAAATTTCCCCTTTACACCAGAGGTTTTCATTTAATTAATACTATCAAATAGGCTGCAGTGTCCTATTTCAGAGTAATCAGATTTCAATTATACTGCAGTCAAGGCCCCACAAGACCACATAACATCCCTGTTTCTGCAGATTACACTAAGTTATGATGATATTTTGAATACTTTAATTTGTCTTTTTCGTGTGGTTTTATGTCAGAGATGCAAGTTAGATATATTTTTCCAACAAGCTGACTTTTTGCATTAATTATTCAGATAGTAGGCACTTCTAAAATATTCTAAAAGGCTTCTATAGCCTTCATTTCAGCAATTAACACTCACTTTTAATGTTAGTCTGTTCTGCCAAGCAAATCACCCAGCTTGGTCTTCTTTGTGCCAGGATACTTTTGTTTTTCAGCAAAGAGGAGATGTTCATGCTTCCATGTTCCATAATAAGAAGACATAGAAATTGGGGAGATTACCTGATTACAATGAATAAAAAAAAAATTTAACCACTAATGTGTTGTAGAAGACATTAATTATGTGTATGGGCTTCCTCAGCATGATTTGTTTTGGTATAACACAAAGAGAACAAAAATCAATGGACGATTAATGTGATTTTAAGTGTAAAATAAAAATTAATTATTTCTCTGTACCTGATCAATTCAATTGGTGGCACATACAACCAACAGTTAGTGTCCACCACTTTCCTCTGATGGGACTCTGAAACTGAGTAGTGAACCATCTGAAATCCCTGAAAAGTATTCTGTGGTCTTTCAAAAACTGTGAACCAGGTTGTTATCCTGGCGTTTGATTTACTTTTCTTCTCTAGCCTGGGTTTCAGAGTTTAACATTGAAAACAGTTTATGTAATAAGAGCAGCAGGGCTATTAATACCCTAAATACAATTTACATAAGGTCACACTAGAGTTAATCTTTCATTGTTGTGGATAAAGAACAAGACTCATATTTGGAGGACTCCTCATTAGATTATGATATCATAGTAATGTAATAGGAGGAAGAATAAAAGATGAAATTATTTGATGTTCCTCACTGTTCTCAAGGTTTATGAAGTGATTTGAATGGCTTGGATTGTAACAACTCTTACAAACACAGAAGACAAAGATTAATTAGAAAACATTATAAGCTCTTGGCAAATGAGAATTTCGGTAACACAGATGCTGCATACAAATAATCCTCGTAGAATATAATTCTATTGTTTCATAATTCAGCCATAAGTGGGGAATTCAGTTCCATTGTAATGCTCTTATGTGAAGTGTGACAACTGAAACTGCTTCAATGACCCTCATCCAAGAGGGTGTGAATATTCAGAAAGTGATTCTTATGCAAGTTTTTTATTACTAGATATACCTGATATACTCCCTTATTTCATAAATACTGTATCTCTCTTACTTGTTTTTTTTCAAATCAGTTTCTTATCTCACTGATTTTGCTGACAATTGTTGAATATAGAATACAGTGATAAGAGCATAGAGAAAATTTAATGACAAAATGTAACAACAACTGTACACACTGTAAGGTGGTAAACAGTCCAGTCAAGAACCAAAAAATTGAAAAAAAAAAGAAGGAAGGACATTCTTTTAGATGTCATATAGAAGAAAAACAGGTCTCAGTAACAAAGGATCTAGGTTGGCCTTCATATATTTGAAGATCATATTTTACCCTTTTTAACTCACATACAAGGAGTTTCTCTGTTTAGCTATGAATCTTCCACCTTGGGGAAGACAGAAGAGAAACAAATAACTACAGAAACATTTGGAAGGGTTTGTAGTTGCTGCAGGAGTGCAGCACAGTTGTGCAGAGCAGAAGGGCACTGACAGACATGAGTTTGACTCTGCTCACCCAGGTAGAATTCTTCCTTGAGAAACCCCTCTGCCCCACACCCCTCTAACTCCCTCTGTGGAAATCAGACCTCAAGTTGCTGCATGAAAATGAAAATCTCAGAATATGCCATAACGCCAGCTGAAATCCACCAGCAGAAGGGAAAGCACAAACAGCTGTAATGGCAGAGCTATGACCAAATCCATCCTGCCAGGACAAATTATGAATATTTTATTCAGAGAATGTCAGTGGGTCTTGGATTCAGAAATAATGTCTGAATAAACTCTAGTTTTCCATGATCCATAACCTTTTTGAGAGTAGGCTCTGTATATTTTTTTCAAACATTGTTCTGATAACCTGCTCATTCATGAGCATTTTTTTTGTGACTTCAGGTATTGGAGTTTGCCATCATCTTAAGAAATACCTCTAACATAGTTTCTGTTACATTAAGCAATTAGAAAATATTAGTCTGGTTTTCAACAAGTAACCATAATTATGCATTATTATTAACCAGCATAATTATCTACTAATAAGTAATGTCTACCTACTAATCTACCTACAAAGACCTGCCAAGACCTGCTAGTAAATATTAATCACACTCCCAAGGCTCTGTAGGACAAACACTTTAGCCTATGTGCTTCACAGGGCATGTTTGTCCCAGGGACTACTGGGACACTAAAGTAAATGTGAAAGCATATTTCAGCTAAATTGTGACTGCAGACTGGTCATCCACATTTCATCCTGAATTTGGAACCTTCTTTACTTGGAAGGAGCAGCAGAGTTGGTCCAGCCTTCCTCCTGTCTGCCCTGTGACAGCATCAACACAAGTGCAGGGGCTGTGCTCATTTCACCCATTTGGTCTGACCCAGAGATCATTTCATCATGACTGCTGTGCTGTGAGAGAGAGAACATCAGCAGCCATGTGGGTTACACCAGGTTTCACATGCCTGCAGTCCCATCTCCCCAGGAACTGCCTGCCTTTCTTCCCCACTCCTCTCCCCAATATTGTCCCAGCACCATCCAGACCAATATTGTGCCCTGGTACTTTCCTTTGTTACCACACCCTGGTATCATCCTTGAATCCATTGTGCTCTTCAGCCCAGCATCTTCAGCATCTTTCTGGTCTCCAAAGCCCTCAGCAATTATTGCCTCAGGCAAGAGGGCCTGGTGACATCTGTATCCTCCCTGCCCATCTCACTGCATCTCTTCCAACCAATGTAATTTTAGTTGAATTCAAGGTCATCTCCACACAGATCCCATCCTCAGGGTTTTGCAGATGCTGCAGGAGTGTGCTAGGCTAAATATTTACCATCACAAGTTTCCAGTGACTATCCCACAACCACTCTCTCAACCCAGTATCGTTCCAGCTCACAGACAATCCCATGACACCATAAAGTCATCTCCTCCCACCTCTCATTCTGAAGGGCTACATGGAAAAAGGCAAGCATTACCTCATGCTAGTAGGGAAAGTGTGATTAATATTTTCTCTATATTTAATCTAGTCAGCTCACTCACTAGGTGACATAATTAATGAATGAATATAGAGATTTATATTCCTGCATCGTTCTTCTGAGGGGCATCCTCTGTTCAGTGTAACAGGGTGCAAAGACCTTGCTTGTTGGTGCCAACCTATCACCTTACACCCATGCAGCAGGAAACAGGAGAATTTTCTCAAGACTTGCTGCAAAGGATTGGGAAACACCTGTTGCTAATATTTCTGGGCACACACTTGGCAATTGTACTTCTTCCAGTCCCAGTTAAAAGAATTTGAAGGCTGGGTACATCTTGCCTCCTTGGCTCTGAACTGGGGATGGAAATGGGGTAGCTTGTGTCTAGGTGGCTGCTGGAGAGCAAGGTCTCTTCCTGTGCTCAGGCCACCTCAGCATTATGGCTCAGCTGAGAAAGAGGAAACATAAAACAGGTGTTGCACAAAAAAAGGGGAGGTTTGGATAAAACCCTCACCCGAGTGTCTGTGCTTCCCCTCATGAGTATGATTCACTTTTGTCACTTTGACGAAACTAAATCTGTCACTAAGCTACTTTTAGAGATAAAGCAGCCAAACAGCAGATATGGTGGAGGGACATGGTTTTAACAAAAAGGCCTGTCCTGTAGGATTCATCCAACTTTCTTTGTGGAATTCATTCAACTCACAGTAAAGAACTGAAACCTCATGACAAATGTCAGGAAATATGGGATATATATTCCCCCACTGGTGTCGTCCACATAATTTTATCTCTTTTTTCTTTTAGCAGCCATGCTCTCTTCACCTTGAAAAGAAGCTCTTGTAATTAAATGCCTTTGTGGAAAGCCCACATCTGTGTCACAGTTTAAGGGCTGTTGTCTCTGTGCTGTTAAGGTGATTCCTTGTCAAGCACAGGAATGAGTAGACACATGTGCAAGCAACTGGGCACATTCAGGCAAGACATACTTGTCAGCCACTGAGACTCTGCAGTGATTTATCTGGATTTAGTGTTCATTCCTGCTTTCTGTGCAGATTTCAAAGGAAATTGCAAACATACATATTCATCATCCTCTCTTAATGGAAGTACAGAATCAGGAACTAAATAAGAAATGAACTTTATTCAAAATTGCAAAACAAATGGAACAGACTGATAAATACATTGGGATATTTTTTTAAATTATGTTCCATGAACTTTACACTCTGATGAAATTGTGGGGGGTTTATTTTGTTATCCCTTGGGGCACATTTTTGATCCTGAGCACTCTTGCTTTAGAGTAAAATATACCAATATTTAGCTCACTTTTATTTTCCATTCAGACAGATTAAAATTTTACTGTGTGACTGTATTAGCTGTGGGTTGCCCCTAGGGGTATGACTGTCATGTTCGAAGTTCTTTTGTTTGACTAAGGAATATATGTTTCAAGCCCCTCTGAATGTTCTTCATGCTGTAGTTGATCAGGTTCAAAGGGCAAGAAGAGAATGGCATTTTATCCTTTACTGCTGAGCACTCCTTGAAGTACTACAGTTTTCATTTATGGCAGTCACCATCTGTCTGACCTACTCATGCAGCCTGGTTAACTGTAGGATCCAAACAATCTCACATTTCAGATTTATTCATCCTCACAACATCTGATAGAACATAATTTTCCTCTTCTTATAGTAAAGAAAGTGAAATATTTTGGGGGAAAAAGTTGTAAATGACCAAGTAACTTGTAATGTTAGAGTGGAAACCATACCACTGTTGTTCAGATCAAAGGAAACATTTAAGTGCCCAACTGGCTTTGTTTTTTAGTTGAAAGCAAGATACTGAATTAGGCTAAGATCAGTTTACAGCAATATTCATTTTGCATTAATCTCAATATAAGAGATTTTATCCTACCAAAACACTAGTTATCTCCCAACAATTCCATAAACAATGTAGATTTAAATCTATATGGGAACATGGAATAGATGTAACCAGAATCACATTCCAATATTCAAATTTTCTTAATTAAAAACTACTTTATGCCAACAGTGTATTATGTACAGCATCCATGTTATCTGATTCTTTTTAAAAGAATGTATGTGCAATATTACATTCTGGCACTACGCAAACCTTGTTAAATTCATATTGAAATGAAGTAAACAATATTTATTTTTAAAATCCAGGCACTAAACTTGAATATCCTCCTGGAAATTTTAATTAGCAATTTAAAAAATGCTAAGGAAAAGTATCTGTTCCCAGTTGTCTGTTCAGGTTAAATTAAATTATTTCTGGAAGTAATATAATTAGAATCCTTTTAGTTCTTAATCAATATTTTATTTACATTTATTTTCCTTGTACTGCTTGATTAGTTCTTTTGGAAATGGTGGGGTAGGTAGCTTGTTTTCAGTTTATTATATACTCACATGTATCTGCACTTTCACTAATTGATCAACTTCTTGCAGTACAGTGGCAATATAGAAATCATAAAATTATGTTTTTCCAGCTTGGCAACTGCAATTCTACCATGTGTTGAGAGGAATTGCATTAGTAAGTTTTCAGTTGATCTAAGTTCCTACAAGAAAATATCTTTCCTGGAGATCACGTATATTATACATTGCACAAAGGACCTGATTCACCTAGACTCTGTTTAGGTTATGCAAAATGAATGGAAAAGAGAAAGAAAAATGTTATTCCTATTTAGCTACACTTTACACTCTGACAGACCCAAACACCTAAACCTGGAATGAGCCAAGCCCTGCACCTACTGGAGCTCCACTGATGTTAAGGACTCCACATAAGTGTCCCACAACAAACACACTTGATTGCTCACCATGCAACACAGAATGGCATATTCCTCATATATAGAGAAGCTCTTGGGATGGAAACCATATCAGCAATGATCAAAAGGGCAAACATTCTCTTTTATTTATCCCAGATTTCTGAAGACTGGTTGGTCTTTTCTCTGTATTAATCATGATACTGTTAACATCAGCCACAGGCTGTGTTCTGCAAAATGAACTCTAGTTCCAGATTCAGATTTGAATTGAAATAGCACATGATTGAGTTAGACTGATGAAGGGACAGATGGTTATGTTATATTTTACAATATAGTTCATAAAGTTTTATCAATATTTCTAGCTGATCATTACCTCTCTATGGAGCTTGATTCTGCAGAGTTCTTGTGGGCTCTGGGTGTAGCATCTCAGGGACAGGAGCTGTGGTGTCAGTGACAGAGATCTCTATCTCTGTGCCCCTTTTAACCCAGCACATGAGATTCCCAGTGCTACCAGAGCTCAGTAGGTGACAGAACCAGCTCTCCATAGCTGATGTGAGGAGCCGTGCCCAGCATGGTCTTAGAGCAGGGGGATAGGCTGTGTCTTCCCAGCAGTGTGAGTTGAAGGCACCAGAAGCAAGGGAAAGTCATGCAAGGTTCCTCAGGTTTTATGCAAATTGCTTAAGACTTGGCTGGTCTGTTAAGATCTCAGTGCTGGCAGACACATTGTGTGCACATCTGAGGTTTGATGTGTTTATGTATGTAGTGAGTGTATGCCTAAGCAATGAAAATTAGTCAGTCCAGTGTTTCACCAAAACTGAAACCCAAACAGAAATTTTGTGTTGTCAAACAAATCCTTCACATTTATTTTGAAGCGTTTAATTTATTTTTTTTTCTCTCCTGAGCCAGAACTGAAGTACAAAATCCTAATGCTTACTAAAGAAAATTTTTCTGAGACCTTTGCACCTATTTTGTATTACCTGAACCTATTTTGCATAACCAAGAGAGTAATTCATCTATTTTGGATAACTATCCAAGCTGAAACTGTTGAGTGCTCATAGTTAAGTAGCTGAGTGACATAAAAGTAATTTGATTTTTTCAATATTTATAAAGGTATACATGTAGTGGTGAAAATTATGACAAGTGCAAGCTCTTGAACACCTCTTTTATATCTTTACTGATGTTTCAGATACAGGTTTCCATAGCCTAAAGTGACTCTCTAAACTGTACTTCAGACCTCAAATTTTAGGTTATGGTTTGAAAAAGTTCTAAAAATAGCACAAGTGTTTAAATTTCTACAAAGGGAGAAATACAAAATGATCCAGGATTGTGCTGAGGACACAAAACAGGGGGCATGGCTTGGCAGGCCAAGCTGCCATCCACAGACACCACAGTGAAGAAATTGGCTCATCTCTGGAACCTCCTGAAGTGCCAAATTCTGCACCTGGGAAGGAGCATTCCCAAGCACCAAGATGTGATGGGGGCCACCTGGTTGGAAAGCAGCTTTGCAGAAAAGGCCCCAGAGGTCCTGGTGGGCCAGGGGACAGAACCTGACCTTGCAGTAAGGAATGCTGACATCCCTTGGGCTGCATTAGAAATGTTACCAGTGAAATGAGGGAGGTGATCCACCCCCTCTACTCAACACCACAGCATACCAGACCATATGTGTCCAGAACTGAGCTCCCCAGAACAAGAGGGATGTGGATACTGGAGAGGTTTTAATGAGGGACCACAGAGATGATGAAGGGACAGGAGCATCTCTGCTGTGAGGAAATGCTGACAGAGCTGGGACTGTTTGGTCTAGAGGAGAAAAGGGTTGTATGGAATCTTTTACAACTATCTGAAGATGATGCCCAGGGATGGGGGAAGCAATGGACAAAAACTAAAACACAGGAGGGTCCAGCTATAACCTCTTTTTAACCGTGAGTGTGACCAAGGGTGACCAGCACAGGCTTCCCAGAGGCTGTGGAGTCTCCATTCTAGGAGATATATGTATTCTAGGAGATACTTACAGATCCTCTGGATATGGTCCTGGGTCACTGGCTCTTGGCCCAGGATGGTTGAGCTGGAAGAAAATGTCCCATTTCCTTGGAGCCCCTGTACTGGCTGCTTCCACTTGTGTATGCCTGACTCATCCTCACGTCCTTTCTGGGAGAAACAAAATGGAATGTTCCCAATCTGAATCTTTTTGAGATCAGAATCTCTTTCATGTAAGAAGCAAGAAACAGATTAAATAAGTCTAAACTAAATTTTGCAGTGAACTAGTTAAAATGCATTAGAATTTACTGCAGATAAGCCATTTTAGTCACACTTTAAATGAATGTATTTTATTTTGGTAACAGTCTGGAAAACATCCATTATTTCTTCATATGGCCAGACAAAGACTGAGAAGACTTGACTACTTTTACATGAGCTAGCAGAAAAATCAGATAAATACAAAAACCTCAAAAAGGTTATATATATTTTTACCACAAATATAGTGTAATTATATTAATTGAAACTGTTCCTGATTACAGGATGATGGTGACCTAAACCCTTAAAGCTATTAAACTAATTTTATGTCTTCATGTGTTGCTTAAAAGTTGATGTTTCTATGAACAGAAAATTAATTCATTTGATAAATAATCCTGTTATGAGTTCAAATAAAAAAAGTGTGTTAGGACTTGAAGAGCAATTTCATTTGCCAGTCACACTAATTCATTATTCTGAGTTAATTAAAATGCTTTCTTTTGTTTTGTTTGCTAATGTTTTTCATTTGAGTTCTGACCATTTCCTGATGTTTCAATTAGTTTTTTTTTTCTCAGATGTGTTATAATGAGCATCAAGTTAAAGACCAATGATTAGTGAAATTTATGACACTGTTACTCAACCAACCCTTAAGCTCTATTTGACTTCATAATACTTCAGATGACATAATATTTCAGATGACTTGATGTATGCAAACAGATACCTAATTCAGCTACTGTTACATATGTGCTTAATGAATGTAATGACATTTAGGGAACTAGTCAGAATTTTTTCAATGAAATGTTTTCTGCTCCAACTGAATTGTGCCAAAACTGGCAACAGTATTAACTTTGATGAAGTCTCAGAGGATTATTTCTAAACTCTAGAATAGGCTTCCTGGAAGATGAGCGTAAAAGATGGAAAACCTGAATTTCTTGAGCCAAACATGAACATTTGGCCAAAGTCTCATTTTTGCCAAAAGTTTTGGCACACTTTCACTTCAGGTGGACACAAAGAGATTTTCAAAGGAAAGCATAAAATAAGAGGCTCCTCCACTTAGCCCTAGGCCCTTGTTGGAATTGCCATTATCAGGCTGTAGCAGTCTCTCCGGGTTTATAACCCGCTCATCATTTACACCTCCTCAGTTGTGCTATGGTTAATTGGAAAAACCTAAAAAACATGTTTGCAATGGAGGAGATTGTTTGGCGGAGCAGTGTTCCAAATTGCTGCAAACTTCCCCACAGACTGGATGGCACTGAATTTTGTTTAGGACAAAGGGGAAGGAAGTTGGGTCCTGCCAGGAGGAAAAGAGAAGCCAGGATGAGGGTGTGGAAGGAGGCTGCAAGGCTGGGCTGTGGATCATCCTGACAAGGAGAATGAATGGCTGTGACTCCCAGGGGGAATTAGGTAACTGCTGCTAGTGAATATTCACTCAGATGCATTCTTTCATCTGAAAATGCCCAAGTACTTTTCATAAATCTCAGTCTGGGACTCTGAAACAGACATATTGCAGAAAGAAAGAATTAAGATGTCTTAAGATAAAGGTCAGAAGCCTAAACCTGGTTTGATAGAACAAGGGTAATTGGTGGGTCAGAGTGGTCAAGCTGATCAAGCCAAAATTGCTGAGGGACACATTTTAAATACAGGTTTAATTAAATTATTTGGATAGAGGACTTTGAAATTTCGGGAAACCAGAGATGGAGATCTTGCAACAATGAAAGAAGGGAGATATGACAGAGTATGACAGATGTGAGCATAGATGATTCAGCATAAAAATAACAAATTAAGCACAGCCTGGAGAAACAACATAGATGTGTAAGAGAAGGAACAGGAAAAGATAATTCCTAGCTCATAACCACGGAAATAAAAATAACCTGAAAGACCAGGATACAGTAACCTAAATACTTGACTTTTCACAATTAATTTGCTGCTGCTTGCACACTTAAGGAAGGACTGTGAAGACTCTAACCATTTTCCCATCCACTTGCAACTCCAGGAGAAAAGATTAAATGTGATTTTTAAAAAATTAAGTTTGCTTTGAATATATGTATATATAAGTAAGAACCATCCAGGTGCCCTCTCATTTAATAACCAAATTCAGGACTTTCTTGGCATAAATTACTAATCCATGTTCAGTTCAAATGCCAGCAAACAATGATCTGATTTTCTGAAATGGAAAGTGCATGACATCTCAGAATAAACATTGTATCCTATGACTTAGCAAAAATCATAACGTTTATCACAGTGCTGCCAAAGTAGAGTGAAATTGCAAATGGTTTAGGTAATTTCAAATTATTTCTGGGGCAAACACCAAATCTGAGTGGTCTGAAAATTGAGCTGTTTAAAAAGAGCTCCCAAACAAAATTCTTTCATTTCAGCAAGCTGTAGCAGTAGCATGCCAATCTGAGATCCAATCTTGCAGCACCTTTTGGTCTAATACAGTGACTATAGTTGAAATGTTTATGAATATTCTGTCTGGTAAATCAAGGTGGCTGTGCTAGCAGCACAGGAGGCTGTACCTGTGGTAGTTAGAGGATTGCAGGCAGCTATTTGACCATGGAATTGTCAGTGTGCCTGAACTGACCTGATAAATGCATTCTACATTTAACGAGCAAAAAGAGTTCACATGCATTCCACCAGAAGACACCCCACTCCCCACCTTGAAGTTAATAGGACATCAAATTTTGGTACAAAGTGTTTAAAGTTTCTTGGTTTTAGTGAATTCTCTCAGGCCTTAGAAGGTATAAAGAGAAGTGATGCATGTCCATACTACTTGGTTAATTTACCAAATGTTGAATTAATATCTTTTTTAAGCAGCTGAAAAATCAGTTGGAGCATCTTACAGACACTGCTGTGAGAGCAGGTCTGGGCAGGTGGGTGAGTTAACCCTCAGTGCATTTCAGGCTTGATGAGCAGGTGTGGAAATGCACATAGATCCTGGCTGGGACAAAACAGGGCAATCCTTCCATGAGGGCTCCAGCTCCTGCCCTGGGCTGTCAGCAGTGTCCCAGCACTAACATACAGGGACATCTGGCATTTGACACACAGAATATCTGTACAAAGTGCCACAGTATCAACCTCCCTTCTTCCATCACATACTTCTGCTACTGTAAAATCATCATCTGACAAGGTTAGAGAAAGACTAAATTACTGTTAATCTTTCAGATATCTCTGTGTTATCTTTCTTGATTTGTTTTTTTCTTTTTTTAATTTCATCAAAAAAAGAAGCTCTCTCTTTAAAAATTATTTCAAATTAATAATCCAGTCTCAGACCACTTAGGTTTTCATTTAAGAGGAAGGCAAAATAAATTAGTTTGGTACTTCATAATATGTATTGATCTACTGGACAGATTTACAATACAGTACAATTTAACTTATAGAGTATCTCATAATACTGACATCAACAAAGTGACTTACAGTGAATTTTAAACACATTATCATAGCATTTCCATTGACTAACTTAGAAAAATATCTTTGCTTTATATATTCTTTTGGAAAAGCTGAACAAAGAAAGATGTGGTTTATCCTGGAAGAAAGGAATTACAAATATCAGGATAATGATGAGACAACATCAGTTCATCAGCAAATATCTGGAAGCAGCAGCTAACAGGTATGCTCAGCTTGCAGGCACCTGTGATACAAAATTCTCACAGTAAGTTTCATTCTCTCTTATCCCACAGCTTGGGAAGAGGTTTTCACCATAATTTGTTCAGTGTAAAATAATGAAGATATTTCTTTGATATAATATCTCTTTGCTTATTTCTGTGGAAAGCAATTTCTACTGAGAACAATTATGTTGGATTCTGCACCTGGGATGGTGTAATCCTGGATGTACTTATGGACTGGGGGACAAGAGGCTGGAATGCAGCCCTGAAGAAGGGGATGTGGGAGTTTTGGTTGAAGGTGAGCTCAATATGAGCTCAATTTTCAAGAAATAGAAGCAAGAAAATATAAACCTAAATCTGATCCAGAAAACCCTAATTTGAAACATATAAAATGAAACAAAGAATGACACCAAAGCATTCTTGTTAACATAGTGGTTGAGCAATTTCAAATTTATATGGTGAGCCTTGACAATAGGAAGAGTCATTCCAAATAATCCATGTTCTTTGTGATCAAACCCACAAAAGGTGGAGAATTAATTTACTGTCAGAGCACTAGAAATGTGACTGCAAAGGGAATGAATGTATTCATTAATTATTTTAAATGATATTTATAATTATATAAATAAATTTGAAATATTTATTAATTTTAATGAAATAGTGTTTTATAACTTCTTCCATGCCCAGTTTGGTACAGAAATGTACTGAATTTATGAGCTGGAGTATATATACTTCCTCTTGCCTGCTCTTTCTCTTGTCCCAGGTTCTCCATGACCTATCATGGTGAGAAACTCAGAAGTTAATGCACCCTCTGTAACAACCCTTCCAAACCCTGCCCCAGCGTGTTCAGCTCTGCAGGAAATGAAATCCTAGGTGATCCAGGGACAGCTCTTACTACATTCAATTCCTGCCTTCAAAAAGAGGGTTCCCCCTTTTGGAAAAGTGCACACAGAGCCAGAATAGCAGGAACAAGCCTGTCCTGTCACACAGATAAATCTGATCATCTCTTTCTCTCCAGCTCCACCCCTGCATAACATGTCCATACAATTTCTGTCATAAAAATTTATATATGACCAATCAGCTAATGTGAATTTGGTGCAGTAAAAATATTCTGAATGTCTTTCTGTATTTTCATTATTTCTTTCATTGACCTGTACCGTAGTGATTTTTTTTTCCCTAAATATTTCAACTTATCATTTTTCAAACTTTAATTCCAAAGTAATTTGATTCTGTGCAGGGGAGAGAGCCCAGATAAATACTGCTCTGCATGTACTGGCTGGTGCTTCTATTTCAAGAGTCTTCTGATTTCTGGAGATATAAGTTGCTCTTGAGGATTATAATTTTCCCAGACTCCAATGCAGGCTTCTTGTTAGAATTTTACTGAATGTGGACAACACTGTTTTTCCAGCATGGGGAATACTGAAAAACAAATCATGATGAATTTTTACTTTTTTAAATTCTTAATTAGCAGCATAATTTTCCTCTTCTCTGTAACTATATCCATTAGAAAATATAGCAGTCACAGATAGAGTAAAATAGATACCAGTTTTCAAAAGGCAAAAATTCAATATAGGCAGTTTAAGGATTAAACAGCATTGAGTAGTGTCTTTTCTACCCTTTTTGCAGTGGAATAAATGGCCACAGAAGTTACAGGCAGTTGAGAAGGCACTCTACTCTGCAATTAGAAGTGATGGATAAAATGAGAATAGAACTGCAAAGCTGTCATTTTCAGATATTAAAAAGACAAGCATTTTTCTAAGCTAACTGAAAAAATTATTTGCTCATCTACTTATTCTGCTTAGATGTCAAAAACATAAAAGCTTTATAGCATTTAACATTTTAATGGTTCTGCAGAAATAGCAAACTTAGGCCCAGTTTTTTCCTCATTCTCATGGTGAGAATTTTTTCTAGAATCTCAGAACATGATGAGTTGGAAGGGACCTATCAGGATCACCAAGTCCAACTCCTGTCCCTGTGCAGAACACCCCAGGAATTCCCATGTGCCTGGGAACATTGTCCAAGTGCTTCTTGAATTTGTCTCTGAACTCAAAGTGGACTCACACCCTTGGTTTGAAAGGAAATTAATATTCGACAAGTAGATAACATAAATATAGAATATTATGCTACAGTTCTGGTTGGCATAAATTTGGAGTTAAAAGTAACACTTGTTAGTCATAATAAATTTGGATAAATTTGCTTATTTTCATTCATCTTCTGCTTTCTTCCAGTTCATGAACTTTCCAAACAGTTTGTGACTGTGATCTGTAAGGCAGACATCCAGACTCCAGGAGTGAACCACACAAAGCTCTCCTTAAAAATGGGGCCAGGGTCAACTTTCCATTTCCCCACTAAACCCATGTTAGGTTATTGTTGCCTAGGCTCAAGGGGAGAAAATTCCCTCAAGGCTGTGACCTTTGCAGTGAGTTGGGACAGTTCTGAGCTTTTTCTTGAAAAAAGGGAGTTTCCCTGGATGGACACTAATGCTTTTGATAAAGGATCACTGCTAAGCAACAAAGTAGCACCAAAAAAACAGTTTCAAAATTCACATTTTTTGATGAGAGTTGGTCAGTGAGAAGTCACCTGCTAGAGTTCATAAACCAAACAGCTTATCCATGAAAAGTCTGCTGAATATGACAGATAAAGAGAGATCCAAAAGGTGGAAGGCCGAGGCTGGAACACCAGGGTTATTTTGGAGTCCGTGGATCAGTGTGGGTTTTTCCATGCAAGGGCCCAGCCACCCAAAGGCATGGAAAGGTGTCCCAGGGCTTGTTCTACCAAAGCCACTCTGCAGTTCTCCCAGCACTGGACAAACTGTGCAATGTTCTGCAGAACTCACTAAGTGCAAGCAACTCCTCAGGCTGCCACCCAGCCCTGAAATGACACATGTCCAGGCCCTGAGGAGCAGCAGTGCAGTACTGCAGGGAAAGGGGATGGAGTCTTTCCCAGAGGGATCCCGTGCATGGGAGCAGCTGTGATGCACTGCTGTGCCTGCCTGCACTGCTCCTTTTCTGGGACATCACCCCTGAGATGTGTGTTGGACTAGACTACTGAATGCGGCTCTGTCACTGAATTCTCAAATTCCTGAGAAGAGACAACATTAAAAATGATGGCCCTTATCTAAATACTTCTCTCTTTCTGCTGCAAAGGCCATTAAGGAGTTTTCTGTGTCAGTAGTAAGGAAAAAGCAGGGGGCCTGTTGTAATCTTCACATTATTGTCCCAAATTGTGAGTTATGGCCCCACCAGCCACAGTTCTGCCCAACCATGTGGAGCCTCTGTCACTGCATAACTCTAGAGTAGCATCTTCCTCAGCCACATTAACTTTATACCATGTTTCAATATTTTTTTCCCTCAAGAGCAAACATAATGTTTCTACCTGCCCTGTAATCACTTCTGGTTCATAGCAATCTCTGTCAAAGAACATTACAACAATAATATATAACTCTAGGGAACACTGATATTATGTAAACTGCAGCATAATACTTAACATATTAAATTCAATTTTTCAATTTAGCTATTCTCTGCCTGTTTTACTTGGCTTTAAACTAGACAAATTTCCAGTGCCAAATGCAGCAGTTGGAACTGACCACCTACAGCACAAGATTAAGGAAATGAAAAAATGCTGTGTATTTGTTCTGAAGCTAAAACCTCCTTCTCTTCAGTGAAGGAACCTCATTGATTATAAACCACACTGCTTTAAATTAAATAAAATGGAAATATAATGAGCTATTGTGGAGTGAAGTATAGTTTATGTAAGCTTTTTCAATCTCATAAACTCTAAGGGAGGTCACTCTTCTGCTAACAGAATTTTCCAAGCTTCTCTACAAAGGAAAATTTATCTGTAAACCTGGCAATTTTCTTATAAAGCCAGTACAAGTAGTGAAAAGAAGTTGATTGCAGTTCATTCGAGGCCCTTTTATTCTACATGTCTGTCCTGTCTGTAAATAACATCTTCTTGAGGGTGTTACATCTGTTGTGTCTGTGTGGAGCTCAGCTCTGGTTTGACTCTGCAGTCCAGAGGCTCAGCCTGCCCAGGACAGGAGCCACAGCTTCAGTGTCCCACAGGCCCCTGACCCTGTCACCATCTCTCTGCCTGCTGTAGCATGAGGCTGCAGCAGGGACTCCTGAAGGAACACAACTCCCTCCCCTTGCCCAGACACAGAATGTGACCAATCTTTTATTTGGATTATTCCAGCTCCAGTGAACGTGCTCAGTGGGAATGAACATCTGAGATGAGAGAAAAAGCACTGACTCCACAGGCAGCGTGGCCCTGCTGTCTGTTTCTGACAAAACAAAGTACACACTTATTTCTGGGTCTTGCTAGCTCAGTAAATTTCTAATACTTACTTAAATTTCTAACACTTACTCAGCCACCTAAAACAAAGAGAAATTGAGGTGTAAATACGTTCAAAAATCTAGTAGAATAATCCCATCAGTCTCAGAGTCATTATGATGCTTTCTCAAGTGCAGGTGCAGTTGGTTGGAGGATGTAATGATCTAGTTTAAAATATATGCCTTAACCTAAGTTCTGTTAAACAAAATAATTTCATTGCAGTTTTTGTGCTGGAGAATAGCAATAATATCATGGGTGCTACTCTGTGATCTCTCTCCCATCCTCTCTGATATAAATCCAACATTTAATATGTCCTTCAGTATAGATTTCAGTCTGTCCTTTTTGTCCACTGAAGGAGCACGACTGGAGACTCCACTGTTTCCAACTCCGATGTAATGAAAATAATTTCTTTTTTTCCCATTTATTTTAAAGTTACTTGACCCACATACTTCTATTACTGCATACTTGTGTGAAAGACAAGAGGATTGTTTAAGTTACAAGTCAGCTCAGAGAGGAGCAGAACCATAGGAAAAGAAAAACACACTACATGTTCAGTGCATACCAAGTATGGAATCATCAGATTACTTAAAAATACATAAAATTAATCTCAACCAGCATATTAGAATTTTACCCAAATTGTAATAGTTTTGAATAAGTGCTTTCCAAACCAATAAAAATGTTCACAATTCACAGAGCTCCTCCCTTCTCTTCAGTTCATGGTGAAATGGTAGCACATTGTGTGGCTGCTGTTAAGGCTGCTCTCTGTTCCACTGCACTGGCTCCACGCATGGTAGGTGTGGGATATCACCAGGAGTAAGGAGACTTCTGTAAAATTAAAGAAAAGAAGAGATACTGTATTAAAAAGCCCACAAGGCATCAGCAGATGCTGGTTTAGTGTCACTCCTCAAGGAAAGCAAGTAAAAAAACTGTGTTATCATCTCTTATATAGCTCTCATGAATTAAATTGACAATATTTATGCCTCATTTCAGAGAGAGTGAACAGCAACAGGTCTCTCAAGAGGTCTCAGAAGAAGACCCTGCTACATTGTGGATCTAGAGTTGTGTTGAGACAGAGAGAATGGTGTTAAAATGAAGAAAGACCAAAAGACTGAGAACAGGCATCACTGGAAAGGCCGTGGGGGTGAGTTATGTATTAAGTCTCAAGAGTTGGCTCAGAATTACTGCACAGACTGAGGTGGAAAGATTTTTTAATACCTTTTTCTATAATGATAGAGAAAATTAAATTCTAGTAATTTTATGGTTAACCCATTCCCAAAGTGTTATTTTTATTCACAGAGATGGTTCCTCTCAATGTATTTTACTAAGCTCCACTTCAGCAGAGTGGTAATTGTGGCTTCCATCCAACAAAGCACACACAGAGGTGAACTTGTGAGTAGCTGAATGGATTTTAGTGAAGTACAGATATGTTTCAGGTTTTCATACACTTAACTGCTTTGCTGGATTATAATTTGGATGAACAACATCTCCACATCACTCTATCAGCCTGTCCAGCAATGCAATGGAGCCATCAAAAAGTTAATGTGATTGTTAAGTCATTGGAAACAGGGCATGCACAAGTTGGGGAAATCATCTTGTGAAAGCACTTGTCTGAAATTAGTTCTTGCTTTTTCAAATTAGCTCATTTTTCTGAATAAGAGAGCTGACTATTCTGTCAAAAAAATGGTGAAATTAAATAAAATTAACATACTCGGTTATTAATCAAATAGGTGGCACCTACTTGACTGCAGCTTAAGAGCACGTTTTAAAGGAAAAGAACAAATGCAAAAGTATACGTATTTTATTAACCACAGAAAAATATTATTATTCATGTGTTTTATTAGTTCTGAATAATATCCTCCTAATTAAAATTAATGCCATCTAGATTCCTTGAATAGCATTTTAGCAAGAATAAAGAAAACAATCCAAATTTCCTATAAATACTATGCTGCACATTAGAAGTAATTATCAACTAATTTACTTAAATACCAGGCTTGTGCTACTACAGTCAATGAGGCTTGTGGTATACAGCAAATTAGATTTCAAAACCCAAGCATAAACAGAAGGCAGGGGCCTAGGCTGAAAAATCAGGAAGTGGTGTTGAGCTCAACAGGTAAAATTATCCCTGAGGAATTGTTCAGCTTTGAACCAGTGGGTCCTGATGGGCAGCAAGAGGCAGGTGCTGACAGAACACTGTGAGATGCAGAACACTGGGGTTGTCTAACCAGGCTTGAACCTCACCTCAGTGAAAGGAACAAGATGTGAATGTTTGCAGAACTGCCTGGGTGATTTATGAGATTAGATCCCATTTCAACACTCCTTAGGTATTTAAATCTTAAGAAAAGCCCATGACACTTAGGCTAGAAAGGCCAAGATTTTCTGAAAGAAATCAAAAGATGCATAAAGGTCAGGTAGGTTTTTCAGTGGTCTAAAAAACACCTCTCTGTGCTCCTGTTGTCTTGAACATAGGCTAGTTCATTTTTTTTTTCTTTTCCCATTGAGAACATGGTTCAAAGCCTGCTGAAATTAATGGAAAGCCTTTCTCTCTATCAGTGATTTTGAAAATCATTTGTGAAAAACTGTCATGCATCATCTCCATTTGCAGACAGACAACTGAACACAAGCACTGCACTTGAATTTCACTCTGTGCCTGAGTCAGGATGTTATTTGAGATCTCATTTATGAGACCTTCTCTAATCTGTCTTGCAGTAAACAAGATCAGAAGTGAAGTTTATCCCTTCTCATTGCAAAGACCTCCCAAGGGCTTTAGGCCTTTTAGACCTACAGGAGCATTATCAATATGTCTTCATGGTTTTAAGAAGGGTGAGTGAAGAAGGAAAAAGTTTACTGAGCTACTGGTTTTCCTCAGGTGATTACACAGGGACCATAGAATTTATTCTATCTATTACACTAGGATTGTTGTGACCATGATCCAAGGATATAAGAGAAGCAGGATGGAGAGTTTGTGTTGGAAAAATACCTTGCAAATACCTCTTCATATCTGAAAAGGAGCAGCAAACCTTTGACTATGGAAATATTAGAAACAATTAGTCCAAGTTCAGTATAAAAAGAGAAGTGGTTACGTGATTTAATAATTTCTTCTCCTTTCTTCAGAGTACAATGTTTTATATCAAGTCCTTAGCCTTTGCAGCAGGGTGGAGAACAAAGAAAGTCAGCCAAGAGCTGTGGGGAGCTAGTTAAAATGAATGCAGAGAACATTAAAATGTCCCATAAACATAATCCCTTTACTTAATCTATGGAACACATCCCTCTATATCCAGTAAAAAGATGTTTTTTTTATTTCCTAAGTTTTGTTCTGAAGACATTTTTCTAATTGTAGAAAATATGTGAGTAGAACATGAGGTCCATGAAGACCAGGACAGAAAATTCGGAAACTATTTAACTGTTTTACAAAAAATAATTTCTCATTCACAATTGTTTTTGTTGTTTGTGATTATGTGCCTGAGCTCATTTTGACACATGGGAACTGTATAAATTTGCTGTCGTTATTGTCCTGGGTACATCTGGCAGACTGGGCAACCTTTGCTTTGTTTTAGGATGCTCATGAGCAGAATTTGTGGAATTAACACAAGGGGTGTTATAATTTGAACACAAGGCAATAATTTTTTCGAGTACTGCAGTTTTGGGTTGTTTTGGTCTTTTTTTTATCCTTAATTGGCACGAAATTGAGTTTTCTACAAATATTTTCAATTTTCCTGAAGAAATTTTAGGTACTGTTTTTAAAAAAATACCCCAACAACAATAGCAACAGAAACCAAACAGAAAGAAAGACATCAAGGCTTTACCCTAAATTGCAGGAAGCTGTCTGAAAATAACTAGAAAAAAATTTAATATTACACTGAAATGGAAGAAATGTGTGTGTGTGTGTGTGTGTGTGAGATAACAGCCATTTCAGGCTAGTGTGAAAATATCTAGATTTTTTTTTCCTATCCTATTTAAAATAAACACTATTGCAATATTTTTGTCTATTTTTTTTCCTTGGAATATTTTCGGTTTTCAATTGTATGTCCTAATTTAAACATGAATGTCAAAAGTTTGGTATTTTCCTATGTCACAACGACCTCAATTTTGCTTAGCTTTAAACTTAAGTAGTTTAGTAGCTGTAAGTAAGGTTTAAGTTGTAAGTGGGTTTAAGTGGGTTAAGTAGGTTTAGTGAGTTTTCCATGTGGAGTAAAGAAGAAAACAGCACCATATTGATGCCAAGATGATTTTTTGCCTTTTCTTTTATATACCTTTCATATAACTTTTATGTATCCTCAGTATTCTTAGCATGCATACTTGTAATTCCTTAAGTTGGATAACTTAGCATAGCCCTAGTGTTTTGTTAGGCCAGGAAACCAAACATCCTAAAGGCCTCATGGTAGGAGGCCAGAAAACACTACACTATTTTTGTGGCCTGATATTTCTGGATCTGAGAGATTTTAGCCTGCTAGAAGCTGCCAGCTTTTTCCCAAGGAAAAATTTCTCAAGAAAGCTTCTTCTCAAAACAATCCTGGCAAACAACTTTCCTTTCTCAAAACGATCTTTTTCCAGGTGGTGTTTTGCTCTTTCTCTGGTTTAACCCATGGGATTAGAGAGGTGTCGTTTCTATTCACCAACCATGTTAAATCTGTATCAGAACACCTTATAAAAAGTAATAAGAATCAGACAATAAAGCCTTTTTTCTATGCTCTTTGCCTTCTGAAATGTTTGGAATCTCTCATCTTTCTTTGGTGTCCTACAACAACAATCTTGGGAAACCAAGGTCCTCTCTAGAACATATCCTGTAAACCAACATTCTGCCCATCCAGGGGGAATTCCTGAGATGAGGGAATATCACACCATTCATCCAGGCCTCTCATGGGGACATCCTGGTTAGATATACTGATTTGTAAAGGTCTATAAATTGAATATGTGATCTATTGTGTGGGTGCATTGCAACACATCCTACCTTGTCAAAACGGTGCACCATAAGGATCCTTATTAAAATGCTGAGGTAAAAAACCCTTTTCCCTTAACCATGTCTGGCTCTTAATTTTTTAAGACCAGGAAAAGGCATCAATATAATGTGGAGAGGAGGCAGAAAATACTTCTTCTGAACTAGAGTATCAGAAGTTCAAAGACTGAAATATGGTCACATAATCTAATATATTCTCTATTCATAATATAGTCTATCTGCAAACTTCATGTTTTCCCCTTGGTCTTGAAGGAGAAAAAATTGTTATTATAGTTGTGATTTGTTACTCAAAATATATTTTTATTTTCACTTACGTAATTTATATTACATTCGTAAACAGGTACAGACTCTCTTAAGCAAGGTACAGTAACCTGAGGGACCTGGGGGTATGGTGACTCATTTAGCAAACAATTATCTCAGAAAGATTAGGGAATTAAACTGTTTCTGACAAAGCTATTGCTGAGTAAAAGATTATGTTCAGGTTTCTTTGAATGTCTTTGTTTTATTTCCAAAAAACATCACCAGTACCTGACAGAAAGGTCATTACATAAGAAACATTACAAGACAGTAGTGAGGGCAGGCTTAGAGCATGCCAAGTGCTTATTAATTTTTTTTTTTTAGAAGAAACTTATACAGCTCCATAGAAGGAAATTCTAGGTATTCCCTCTGTTTTAAACCATGAACAGTTTTTAGTCCTGAGTTCTAATATTCTTATCATTCACAAGGGAGTCAAAAACCAAGGAGATGGTGTTAAGCCTCATGACCTTGCTCTCCCATTGTCCAATTCCAAGAATTTGCCCATCCCACCCAGCAGAGTTCAGAGAAATACTGAAAGCTGCTGCTCACATTCATCCTTCTCTCTTTTACATATCACATCCTTGACCCATGAAAAGGCTGAAGTGCCAGTGAGGGAATGCCTGGGTCAGTTTTCCAGTAGTGTTATTTCTGAACTGTTTAGCAGAAAAGATACCTGAACCAAGTACCTTTAATTCAGTACCAATGCCCACCTGCTGAGCACTTGCTTAAAAATACTCTTTCGACTCAATTTTCACTAAGCTTATTACCAATAAAACTGTTTGTACGTTTGTTCAATATCATCTTAGGAACTTGAAAGGAGGTGATAGCATAGTGGGAATAGTTATATATAGTTCCTATCTACAGTAAGAGCTCTGCTAAATCATTATATTCTATATGTTCTTGCACTGCCACTTACTCAAATATATTGTTAAATTGAATTTAAAGTTTTGGTTTGTGATGTCTCTGTTATTGTGGTTCGTTGGGGTTGCTTCTTTGTTTGTTGTGGGTTGGTTCTTTGGCAGGGAGATGGTATAACTTCCATCCTGCCTGTTTGGAACTTCACTCATTCTGGTCACTTATATTTGTCCACAGTACAGTGTCAAGAAAGACCAGACAGAGGCATGACCTGGCTCATTCAGATACCCCTTATTCTGAAACAGAATTTACATGCAAACTAAATGTTAGGTTTTGCAAAAAACGTTGTTGACTCCTTCCAGTTCTATTTTGCACAGTTTTAAAAGTGAACATGGTCATTTCCTATCCTCTTGTCCCCCTTTCAGCAGTGCCTGAGCCTGCACAGCCGCTCAGCCTGAGCCCATGAGCAAGAGAGACATTTACAACAAAGACCAGAGTGCTTATCTGGCATAAATCATTGCAATTTAACCATCAGATGGTAGATACCAGTTTAGGATATGAGGACTTGTAATAACTCATAAACACAATTTCTGCGGGATGCCTTCGCTGCAATTTTCCCTGCTCCCTGATTACTAATTTGCCTCAATTTTTTTTGAGAAGTGAAAGCCAAATTGGCTGATATATTGGGATAGAAATGAATATGGGAGTAGCATGATACCAGACCAATAAGTGCCAGAGTTGGCAAGTAGATACCATGACTTAATTCTTTAATTATCTGTTCTGGAGAGCAGCACTGCTGAAGTCTGAATATCATAAAGCTCTTAGTGAAACTTGTCTGAAGTTGATTCATTTGGTTTCTTGTTGAGCTTGTTCCTCAAGGCTAATCTGCATCTTTAATTGTGTTTTATGTGCTTCAAGTACAGCTTACCAGCTTTTTTTCCTACCATTGCATAGGATGATTCAGCAGTATTTTACAGCTTTGAATAAATGCTCTGTTTATAATGTTACAATAAGCCTACATGGTAATTCAATTGTCATTCAAACAAGAAACTGAAGACTCAGTCTTCAAGCTCAAGGGCTTAGGGATGATTTCCATACTCTTATTTTCAAATACACAGAAGGGTGGGGAAGGTAGAACTCCCATCCAGCTGCGAGATTTCTATATCTTTAAAACAGAAGTGAATTCCTTGCTATTCTATTCTTGAAGAATTAAGATGTCTGCTAATTTGGGCCTCATGTAGATGAACTTTTAGATGTGCCAGAGAGACTTCTGCCATGCCAAAATAGTTCACTTAGCATAAAATGAAAGCCATCACCTCCAAAACTTTCAAATTCAGAATCTCCCTGTGTCTGGGAATACAGGAAAGGTACATGTTACTAATGTTTTTTTCTGTGCTCTGAACAAAAAATTGGCATATTTTTTTCCAGAGGATAAAAAATCCACTTCTTCTGTGCCCAATCCTGGTAAGCTTGCTTCTGTTTGTGTAGAACCATGACACTTTCCCCCCATGACTTGTGAGGGAGACAGTACTAGACTTATCTACCCTGTGCAGGTATCAGTGAGACGCTAGAGAAAACCACAGCTCCCTCACTACAGGACAGGGTAGAGCACATATTGATAGGGTACAGAGCATGTTCCATTTGCTTTGATCATGTGTTTACACATCTGTCTTAACCAAAGCAACGCACTTTGCAAAGCTGTACATGTAAAGCACCTGTGTGTACTCAAATGACTTCACAAGAGATAAAATGGATGCAAGGAAATATTTTGTTATAAAGCAGCCAGCCCTGAGCACACCACAGCAGGGCAGGGAACACAGATCCTCTCTGGTTTAATGCCATTCCTATGAATACTCTATTTTATGTGATATATGTGGACATTTATAAGAATCTGGTACATAAACATAAGACACATTTACTGCCAGAAGTCACAGAAAGACCTGGATAAGGTGGGAATGAAATAAAGTGTTCATTTTTAGGAGTACAAAACAATGTCCAGCTGAAACCAGTAGGAACATCCATAAAGTGATTTCCACTGTGTTTTTCTCACTCCTCAGAGGTCTCTGTCCACAGGTAAGGAAGTCTAAGACTGGGACTTTTGTCTTCTAATGACTACTGGATAACTTCCTTATTACTGAAGGTGAATTAGCACAAACCTGGTTAATCTCGGATGAAATTCATATTCTTTATAATCTTATGGTCCAAAACAAAAGAATTAAAATCTGTGAATGTTCCAGCCTTGCAAAAAGTGATAAAACATCATGTAAACACCCCTGAGCACAATCTATTACTTTTAATCCCTGCACAATACATTATTTTACTCCAGTGTAGACATACAACCCCTTTTTATATTTCTTTAGCTTTTTTAGAGTAATGCCATGTTAATCTGCTGAAGGTCAAGCTGAGGAAATGGAGGAAACAAAGGCAGTGCTGTTAGGAATCACACCACGTCCTGCTGGGCCCCCAAACCAATGGGCATTAACTGCAGATACAGGTGCTTGCCAGTTCATCAAGTTCTTTCACAAGCCTGGTATCTTATGTGTTGTTTCATTCAGTGTAATATTTAATAAGTTATTGGTGTGTAATTGTTTTCATATATTTTTTACAGTAATTACAGAAGGAGTGGGTGTAATCTGAATTCTTTCCCTGTGCTACTTCCCTGGGATCAGCCACAGTCGAGATAATTGTCTTTTATTATACTGGGCAGTAATCTGTGTGCAATTAATCACATTTTATCAAGGAGTAAAATTTGAATTTGTGTCTTTTAAAGAAGTGTTTGAGTTTCTTTCTCAGTGTCTCATTGGTAACTCTTCTTCGTAACTTTCATGGAAGTTTCATGACTCAGAGAAGCACCAGAGCACAGATCTGTTGACAGATTTGATTTCTTTAATTTCATTTAAATGGAATTCCTTTTCCAAACCTCTAGATAACACATTGTTAAGACACACCTTTCCATTATTAAATACCTCCTGCTTTTTCTTCAGTTGTGAAATAGTTACTTATTCCACCACAGTCCAAAAAATATACAAATTATTATAGGTAGGTATATAAATTATATAATATGGAAAACAAAAATCACAACTAAATTTATATATATATTAGAAATTACATTAGGTCACTAAGGACAATAGAAATTGTTTTTTCTGAGAACTCGATCAGACAAAACAGTTTTGTTCTAAATGTATGGACAAACAAATAATTTGTTCTGTGCCTTACATTACCAAAATTTTATTTAATCAACCTAATATTAGTTAAATTAATTATGTATTTACATAGGAATTCCTAAAATGGATGAATCAGCCTTATGGTTCATATTCCTCAAGTTGCATAATTTCTTTTTTTGACTATGCATGAGAATAGCCTGGCTGAATTGTTGGACTGTATTTCTTGAAAGCAGTGAGATAACCAGTGGCCAGGATAATGCAGAGTAGACAGATTTACACATCATTTCTTCCCTGCTTCTGCTCTTCAGAGGAGTATTTGTCACAGCACCATCCCCACCACTCAGAAAAATCCCCTGAATCTCTCACATTCCTGATTTGGTTACAGGGATAAACATCCAATATAGGGGTAGAAGTATTACAGCAATGGTGAAAGATCTAAAGCCACTGAAAAAAGTGATTAAGAGATATCAAATTATCTTTCCCCGGTTAAAAATTAATGGACCTTGTTTGAGGAAGAAAGGAGTGAAATATTTTATTTCTTATTACTTTGTCTCTTTGTTAAGCCTTGGATCTATTTTTTTTTAACTCTTTCCAGACATTAAATGAATTTTGCAAAGGTAGTTGGATCCAGGTTCTGGCCTGATTCTGATTCCTTGAGCAG
Organism: Trochalopteron elliotii; assembly: GCA_024734555.1. Taxonomy (NCBI): domain Eukaryota; kingdom Metazoa; phylum Chordata; class Aves; order Passeriformes; family Leiothrichidae; genus Trochalopteron; species Trochalopteron elliotii. The sequence continues at coordinate 3,138,113 of JANPWX010000060.1, read as the reverse complement.
GAGAACAAGGTGTCTTGTGGGAGTATTGAGGAGAAATGTGAAGACAGTCAAGAGATTCTAAAGCAAAGTGAAAAATATAAACAGATGCAAGAGTGAAAGATTTGGGTTTGTCTAAAAGAAGGGACAGTCAGAACAATTCACATACATGCACAGCAGTTTGCCTCAATGGACAATATGTTTTTCTCTGTGCTGGAAATGAGACAAAAATAATAACACTTCAATACATAAGATACAGGCCAGCCAGAGAAAAGATTTCATCTGAAAGGCTAATTGTTATTCAACTGCAGCAAAAAGGTGGTTTATGAGACCACCATTACTGTAAGAACAAGTTAGACAAATGTGTCTGAAATACTGAGAATGTCACACATCCATAGGGTTGGGCTGATTGTAGCCTAGAGTGAATCCTCCAAGTCTTTTCTAGATTCATTGCCTAAGATTTTGAATTGATCCTACTGGTAAAATGTAATACAAGGACTTAGGATCTCGTTGTGACCTAATTTCTTTTGTAAGTACCACTACATTAAGGGTCAGAGGTATACTGCATTACCAAAACATTGAGTAAATTAATTTTAATGCTCTAATTTCTTGAGGGTCTGCTCCATAATGGTATAGACAAGATTGGAATTCACTCTCCTCAAAAAAAGAGAGGTGCAGGAAAAGAACTTGCACCTTTGACTGACTGAGAAGACTATTTTTAAAAAATCAGCATTTTTTCATTCAGTTCTAGGAAAGATGGTTTATTATGATTATTTTTCAGTTCTGTGTGCATTTGATATATAAAAATCTTTGAGGTTTCCACAGCACTTATATTTGAATCTGCTGCCAGGTCAGTTCTTGTTCCAGCTGTCCAGTTCCAGCTCTGGTTCAGAGCCAAAGCTGCTGCATAAAGTTCAACCTGAAAAATCATATTTAGCTGGAACGGATTGGACATCAGAGAAGCTCTGTATGGGCAAGTCAGTGTGTGCAGACAGTATTAGCAGACAGGAATAGATGAACTTAGATGGTGCAGAAGCTATTTATAGAAAATTAAGTTACATTAGTAGCTCATCTGAGAGCAGCGGAGCGTTTCTGTTTGCCAAACATTTTGACTTGAGAGAAGCAAGGCTGGCTGAATTTTAAGGACAAAAAGAAAGTCAGGACAAGGTTCAGGAGCAGATTAGTAGAGAATGTCTCATCTAGGAGGAGAAACTTTAATGGTTACATTATTAATCCTTGATTACAGGTCTTTGTGATAAAAATGAAATGTGTCATGATGGCAGGGATTCCAAAAGAAGTGACACTCGCTATGCTGAGCACTGAACAACTTGTGCAAATACAAGTTTGAATAAAAAAATATTACCTGAATCTTGAGGACTTTACCCTCTAAGGAGGGTGAAAGGTCTTGAGGAGATGCCTGATAGCATCCATGGTCTGCTGGGCACATTCTCCCTGGTGACAGTGACTAGTGAGGTTACTCCTACATGAACTTTGCAAATGGACAACTGTTTTCAAGACTGACATGTAAAAATCCAAACAAAGGATAAATGACAAGTGTCAGAGTCAAAGGTAAACATGCATTTTTGTTATATCACTTCTGGTGAAGCACAGCATTAAAGGCTGGCAACTTCTGAAAAAATTGTAATTTCTTTTCAGTGGTGATAGAAGCCGTGAGCTTGCTAAAGCAACCCGGGATGCTCAGTGAGTGCATTTGCTTCCATTTTTATTCCTTGCAGCAGCTTTCCACAGAACACTCTGCAGACAGATATCTGAGGATCTTTTTTTTCCTCACAGAATACACCAGAGCTGGATGCTTGAGAAGAGAAAGTGCTAAAGGTTGACTTCAATGGGAATGTTCCCTGACGAAGGTGAAGAGTTGACCCAGAAAGGTTTGAGTGAGTTTCTGAACAAACTGAATTATCTTTTGTGTTTTGCAAACAGGGGTCACCTAAAAAAGTGCATAAGTTTAGCTCCCAGACCACATGTTTGAGTGAAACTATTTCATGTTATTCCTTTAAAAAAAATCCCTTCTATTTTACTTCCAAACTGCAGTGAAATGTTATACTCTAAATAAAAACTGTCTTTAACCCTGCATTTTGTAAATGTAGTGCATTAGCTGGGGAAGTTACTTGCTGTTTAGATTTTTATTAATTCTAAACTTACCTCTTTTCATGGAACTCTTTTGATTCCTCTTCTACTTGCATTTATTGGCACAGTAAGAACATGCTATTTTCTAAGTAATTGCTTCAAAGTTTGGGCCTTATCCTTTTATTACAGAACATTTGTATTGAGCAAAGTACCACAATCAAAATGAGGATACAAACTGTGTTTGATCATGAATAATAAAGACTTGTTTCTTCTTCCAAATTTAACTGTCTACATCCTGATTCTATAATATTCTTATCTATGAAAATATTAGTTTCCTTATTCTGAAATATTTATATATTTAATCTGCCTAAATTATCACAGCTTGTTTAGGATTATTTGATCATTATAGTTCATTTAGAGCAGCACTTAAAAATAGTTTCCAGAATCTCTGATATATTTGGAATATTTGGGCATATTTAAGAATGAAATTTTCTGTTTCATTGTGATGTAATCAATTTATGAGTCAATTTACTAAGTTAATTGCTTTGATTTCTCTTGCTTATGCATATATTTTCTCTTTAAAATTTTATATAGCAAATGAGCATGCAATATTTTTTGTCTATCTAATGTTAGCATCTGCAGTATATATATTATATGTTGATCTTAGATTGTTTTAATGCATTGATTGAAATCAATATTGAGTATTGAAAAGTCAAATAGTTAATAACCATTTATCAAAACAGAGAAATAGCCAATGTATATGTAATTTGGTCATGTTGTCATATTTAAATACTTTTCAGTACAGTTTAGCATGTTCCTGTTAATAATGAAAAACATCTTGTAATGGATTAAAGGTGACCAGTTCCAAGAAAAAGAAACATGGAGAGATGCACTGTAAAAAATGAGTTAATAACACAAAAATGTGGGAAATCATTTTCTAAAAGTCTGAATCTCAACTTGTGCTTTATAAATCATGACCCAGAAGTAACTGGGGATTCAGCCAGATCTCATTAATTGCAGAGGAAGAGAAACTATAAAGACTGAAATTTATGTAAAACCAGTTCACTGGTCTATTCTTTTATGGGAACTATTTGGAATCAATCTGTATCTGCAACTCTTCTCTGGGAAATGAGTCGAAGAGCTACAGCAGGTGCTTTAAAGTAATAAGGGATTTCCTGTGAAACCCAGTGGAGTGATGACTCACCAGTTTAATTATGGCCTTCTCTTGTAAAAGGAGGACCATCATTTGTAAAAGGCTCTTGTTGGGTAAATGAGTTCCAACAGAAAATCTTTGATAGGGAAAAGAAGATACCCATATTTTATTTTAAAGGGTATAAGATTTATTGGGAACATCTTCAGACTACTACAATGATTGGTGTTGTCTGGGTATCCCCAGAGTAACTGAATGGAGCAGCAGTAACTCTTCTTGTGCTGTCTGGCTTTGCTTTATTTTGAATTTCTGACTTATCTTTCAGTTCAGCTGTTTGATTTAATTCTAAATTATATATATCCCAGACAGACATTACCATAGTTCATACTATGAAGGATGGTTGGAGTGGGTTTGATTTGGTTTTTCCTTTAAAAAGACATAGCTAAAATTACAGTTAGTATTTCTTAATTTCACAATACCATTCATTTTTAGCAAGTTGCATGCCCCTGGGAAATAGGGCAGTCTTTTCAAATGGTGAATCACCTCCTGGGAATTTTACTATTTACTTGGAAAACCACCATTTTTCACCCCATAAAATGGGAGATAAGATCTTCCATATCCACTGTGTCTCTGCTGTAAGAAGAGACCCCCTCAGAACTGAGGCAACATTTCATCCTGACATGTGATAAAAATCCAGGGGAGCGTAATAGCTGAATCAGAAACACCCTTTACAATATTTATTGCAAAGTAGCCGTTTCTGGTGAAAAATCCATTGATGAAAGGGAGGGAGGTTCTGGTATTTAGGGTGTGGTAGACAAAAATCATTAGGCAAAATGGTTATTTTCAAGGTCAGATGGGTCATATAACCCAGCTCTCTGTTCATTTTCTAGGCTGGTTGGTTGTTTTCGTCTGAATTCTCTGCTCAGAAGTCATTAACATGATTTTGTGTCTGTCACTGTCTGGCACAATGCATCTTCTTGCTAAAAGGTAAACTTTCTGGAGGGAAAAGGAAATAAAAAAGACTCATAGCCAATATAAATCAAGTGAAAAGGGGGAAAAGAAAGCCACTTAGAAGAGTAGGTGTCATTGATTGACTGTAATTTTAAAGGGTCTTTCTTATGATTGACAAATTCCTGAGATGTTCATTAACTAATGGAATTATAGTGGCAAGTGACTGCTGTCTCCACAGAACATCAGGCTTAAAAGTGCAGAGGAATAATGGGTTTTTCTCTGCTGTGGATCAGCCTCCTCACTGTCTGGAGCTCACTCAAAGACACTGGAAAGGATCAAGGAAGTTTCACTGGTGAAATTCCTGTTTATGCTTTCCTCTTCCCCAGGAATTGCTGCTCAAAGCATCAAATGAAGCTTGAATTTAGAGGGTTAAACAATAGAGAAAGAGCACCTGGGCCTTAATATATTCAATTACCCAGAAAACAAAATCAGTTTTGTTTTTGTTAATAGCACTGAAATATGCATTACACTATTTTAATTAAAACAGTCTATTACACTTGCCATTCAGCTCATTCCTGCATATTCCCTTAGGGCAGTAGTCATGTACTGTGATAAAACATAATGAAAATAATTTATAAAGGAAACAATACAATAAATCAGTCTGATGCTTAATGAGCCTGCATTACAAGAATGGATACAATATTCTTTTTTAGAGTATGTAGTGCATTCTCCTCAAATGACTGGAAGAATGCCCTACAGCACTTAAAAAAACAGCACCTTGCTCCATCTCAGCATGCTTTTAAAGAACTGCACTTGCAGTTTAAGCAAATCTTGGCTCAACAAATAGAAATCTCTTTCATTTACACTAGGTTTTTGATTTTTCTGCTATTTTACCTTTAGTCAGATTCATCTGCCTCATAGGGACACCTGTAGAGACCACAGGGATTCAATTCATCTGCATACTTCAGCAGCCAGCTATTTGCTCACTGTATTCCAGAGACCCAAATTTTGTAGCTAAGAATAAAGCAAATCAGGGAGAATTCCCAGCTCCCCGTCAGAAAGATGCAAAAATAGCAGGAAAATTATTTCCATTATTATTATTTTTTGTATATTTATATGACACTTAAAGACCTTTCAAATTCAGCCAGTGATGGAATCTGTGAATTACCTTTACCTGAGAACTGCCAGGGAATATCTGCCATATATAATGTATATAATACAATGTTTCATTCAGGGACCAAGTCTGATTTGGTGCAGTATTTGCCATATCTGTGAAATGTGTCTGCATTTTGGTGCCTGCTGCAAGGTCTGCTACACTTGGAAAAATACTTCCTTAAGAATTTGATTAGTCATATATTTATAAGGGAATTCAATAGTTGTTGCAAATTAAATAGTCCAGAAGAACCAGGGCAGCACTAATGCAACCAGGGCAGCACTAATGCAACAGATGATACAACATAGCCCAAATACTTTGTGAGATGTGTCACTCAGGGTGACTTAACCATGAATCCTACTGGCACAGCCTAGAGGTATTCTGCTAAAGGTGTATTAAGCTGTTTTTCCAAGCAGGTGGATAAGAATTGAATAGGGGAAAAAAAGAAAAAAAAAAAAAAAAGGAAAAAAAAAAAAGAGTTCTGCCTAATACAGCTGAGTAAGTTGAGATTGGCTGTGAAATTGCAACATGTTTTTGTTCTTGTACTCCATCAGTAAATTGGGAGCAAATAAAAAGAGTGTGGAGGTGGTGAGATACAGAGAATTTATACAACAAATTTTCTCTGGGTATGGTGTTTCCCCTTTGTCGTTGGAGAGATGGAGTGGCTTGTGCATCACCTAATTTAAATAAAAATTATTTGATTAGATCTTTAACTTTCCTTTAGGAAAAAAAAAAGAAATAAAGAGAGTATCAAAATGCTTCTTGCAGAGACCTGAATTGGACTAGGAGGGGAACAAACATCCTCCACATGGTATTTTTTGAAATGTCTTTTGAACTATAACCAAAACTTTAGTGCACCTGGAAGTCCCATGTAATAGTTCAGGAATACAATTTACCATTCTGGTTATTTATTATTTTTATGGGGAAAAAAAGAACAGATAGCAAAGAATGGTTCAAGTATTATCAAATACCTAAATGCTGTCGGAGAGCAGTTCCAGAGCCGCTGGCTTTTTATGTTTTTTGCCTCCTCTCACACCAAACCACAAAACCACTCTGGAGGACAAGAGGAACATCTGGGACAAGCTGCTGACGCCGAGTTGCAAGAGCAATTCCCAAAGACTTCAGGCAGACAGACAGACAGACAGACACCCAGAGGAGCAGGGCTTGGCTGCCAGCCAGAACAGCCAGGCAGGAATCCTTTCCTAGGGAATCATCTGGTCAGAGCTGCATCAGCTCACACAAAGGCTGGAGCAAAGTGTAAATCCCAGCTCACACTGGGGGACAGATTTGGCAGGAGACAACAACCCGTGGCCCCCAGTGAGGCAGCAGCTACCCCAGACCAGCCTTGTCCTTTTGAGGAGCAGCTTCTCTGGCTGTTCAGCAATTTGCTGATGTGACTATTGCTGCAGGCAGTCTTTGCAGCCTCGGCCTCTGGTTTGGGAGAGAAACTGGAATGCCTTTGGAAACCTGCTGGCACAGAGCAGTTTTTTGTTTTTTCAGACATGGCAGGTTTTCAGCCATGTCTGAAAAATGCCCAGCTCTGCAGGTTACCTGCCTCAGGCAGGTTGGAAAGACAGGTTGACCATTCTGTGATTCTAGAAACCATTCCTTGCCTCAAATGTTTACTCCTTTAGCTAAGAGAGCCAAAAACTCCTGGCTGAATTAGGTGAGCAGATGTGCAATGGGCAGAAAAGGCTCCCAAAGTCTGGTAGGTGACAAAAACCTGCTGCATTTTCTCCTTCCTTATAGGAAGAAGATATAGATAGATAGATACAGATATATAGATATGGATATAAATATATAGATGGATTATATAGATAGATAAAAATGGTATAGATAGACATAGATATAGATGATAGATGATAGATGATAGATACAGATCTGGATGATATAGATATAGGTAGATATAGATATATTCCTGTTCTCATTGCTTCAACCATATGTGACTTTTTTCTAGGTGAATAATTTCTTTGCTTGACATAAACATTTCTGGGAAAGTGTGTTCATGTATGAAAAATGGCCCTAAATGTGAGTGATTTCAACTCTTAATTCTTGCCATATATTCTCCTCCTCCAACACACTCTTTTATGATTACCTCAGTGCTTTCAGTATGGAAATTAGCAACTCTCACCCACCTAAAACAGCACCATAAAACACACACACAAAAAAAAGAAAGCTGACCATTCCACTCAGTGTTCATTCATTTACAGATTAGTTTTATCATTCTAGACAAAGTGGAAGGCATTTGATGTCAGTTGTTTTCTCTTTTCATGATTAATACAGTTATTTTGGATAGAATAGAAATGAAGAAGAATACAAAACCTGCAGGTTCACTGAGAAGGCAACTAATTATCCCCAAAACTGAGCTTCTTTAGAGTACAATTAATGTTTAGGCATTTTGATCACATTTTTTGACACTCTTGGTCAATAAGACATAGTATTTGATGGACTATTCATTCAGGTATTCATATGCCTTATAGTATATTATTTGTTTTTGAGAATGAAGATTAATTAAGTCGTTTGTTTGTTTCTCTAAAAAAACCCTGGCTCTTCATTGCAAATATTCCATTTTATTTCATCCTTGCAAAAGTAGACAGAGGATACTCTGTTCAAAGGCCATAGAAAATTGTGTGAAATAATCTATACTGTAAATTTAATTTTAAGTTAATTGAAACATAAAAGATAAAATTACGGGATATGTCAACCTCTGTCAAGTCTTTATTGGACATGGGTGAACTGAAATTCATAACATGGTCAAATTTGGACTATTTTCAATAAGGAAGAAAAAAAAGGCAGATCTCTGATAAGTACACAGCAACCACTTTCAATCCAAATGTTGAAACTCAGAAGTCTAGAGCCTGTAGAAAGTCTATATTAAAGTCTTGGCCTTGTCAAAACATTTCTTAGGGTTATTTTTACACACCAGAAAATGTTTAAAGTGTGGCAGTTATCCTACAAAGCATTTCATTCTGAGAAGTATGGCAGTTTAACAAGCAACAGGAAAAATGGCTATTAATGGAAAGTTTAGGCAACCTTAAATTTAGGCATCACCATATGTGCACACTTGTAATACACACATATATGTGCTAATTTCTGTATAGATCCAGTTCAGCTCTTTGCTATAAACCGAAGTCAGTACCTGAATACAAAATATGACTGAGGAGAGATTTTTGGCCCATTTCCTCTTTGGGGCATCTCATTTTATAAAATAACCAACCTGTGAGAAACTTAGCTAGACCTTCACCATTCAGTAGCTTTTTAATTAAAAGCTTGAACCTTACTTTATACTCATTCATCATATTAGATTGGAGTGTTGATATAATGGGCATAGTTCCCCCTCAGACACATTAACAGAAGTGTTATGGAAGTGCAGGGTAAGGTGTGTGAAGATTTAAAGACGATGTTTTTCCTCTGGTGTGCTCTGCTTCTGCATGCTTTGCCTAATTCTGTGTATGGCACACTCTCCTTGCCTCAGGACCCACTTCTGTTCCATGTGATGACACTGCATGAGCCAGGTCTGGACAACAGGAGTGTGGCCAAGCTGAAGCAACTCTAAACCCAAGGCCATGGGAAATCCCTTTCTAGTTGGGGTTCATGGGAGTTTGCATGTTAATGAAGCTGTTCCATATAAGGTTATGTGTCTATGATTGGTCAGTTATGTTGTACAAATACAGTTTTGTTCCCAGTTGGAGCTTCTGATTGGACCCTTACCCTCAGACCCACCCTATATATTGTCATGTTTTCCTCAGTTCTGGGTCCTTGGTTGGTTGCCCCCACAGAGTTCTCCTGGGTACTGTGCATGGGTTTGGGGCACCGTTCCTTTTTTCTTTTACTCATTATTAAAGTGTTCTTTTCCTAGTGCCAGCCATTGCTCCTGCTCCTAATTATTTTCTTGCCACCCTCTGCCCTGAAGTCAGGGGCCCTAAAGGTTTGTCACGGCCCTCCTCACTGTGACACAGGAGAAAAGCAGCAGGACAGGGCCCCAGCAGGGTGTGTGAGCATCCCTTTGCCTCCAGCCTGGTGCCAGAGCCTCTCCCTGGCTTGGGGATGTGCTGGAGCTCAGAGGGTACAGCAGCTGTAGTGAGCCAGGCTGCAGCTCGAGCTGCACTTCACATCTTCCACAGCCTCACTTTCTCACACTGAAACCTTTCTCCTTGAGCTGCTGAAAGCCACATCCATGGCAGGATATGTCCTGTTTATCTGCACCAAATGTGGCTCCTTCACCAAGGGTCCTTCTGCCCCCAAAAACTGATAGTGAAGCTCCAGTGATTTCAGTGGTAGCAGGGCTGGTCTAACAAGTCTGGCTTCTATAAGAAATACAAGCCTCAGCCTCTGCTGGTATAAATCAACCTAAGTCCCCACTGGAACTGGGCTAATTTACACCAGAGCAGGATCTAACTTTACATATTCTTTTCTTTTTTGCTCCCTCCTACTGGCAAGAACCCAACAGCAAAGCTTTTTGTCCATTTGTTTCACTTTGTGTAAGGTCAGCTAAGGTTTTATGTAAAACAGATGGGCAGACTTAAAAATGATTTTTCACATTGCATTGAAAACCAGTAAAAAAGCAAAAGGGGGGAAAATTACTCTTTCTGTTCTTTCAAAGGTTGCTGCAATGACCTTTATTTTACCCAATGCCTCAATTTTAAAAAAGGAAAACAACCCCCTGTTTTTATTACAGTGAAGTTGTTTGCTCTGCTATTCATAGAGGTCTTAAGGAGATCAGCAAGAAAAAGAAAATTCCCAGTGGTTCATTGGCAGTTTGAAAATGGGAATATAGTGCCCAAGTTGTAAAATAAGGACTATATTTAAACATCCTTTAACTTATTGTGCTACATTTTTCTTCTCACAGCTCTGCAATTTTGTGGTAACTAATATTGTGGGACTGAGAGAGTATGCAGCCATACGGGTTACCTTCCTGGGAGGGAAAAAGGCGCAGCAATTCCTTCCTGGGAGGGAAAATGGCACAGCCTGTTCTTTTCTTCTTAAAACCAACAATAGCAACAACAAAATTTACCTAAGTGGGGCTTCATGTTTATAGAAACTCTCATTCTGAGGCACACAAAACAGAAGTGTGGATTTCCCAATGAATCAGGTCCTTTGTTTCTAATTAGGATTGCTATATTTAGGAATTTCCAGTTGTTTAAATGACTGTAGGCTGCAGAATTATCCATACTGCTCTGACATCCCTATAAGACAAAAAGCACCAAGGACAAGTCAGTCTGTGCAATCTGCAGAGGGATCTCTGTGTCCTTCCTCTGGAGCTTCAGCTCAGGTGATACATCCAGGAGAAACAGACAGGGGAGAGAGAGGCTAAAAACTGGCATCCAGAGGAGAGCTGTGAGTCCCAACCAAGCTCTGTAACCCCTGATCTGCAAATAATGACTGGTCAAGCAGGGACTGGCAGTACAGAGGAAAGGGATGACAGGAATGTCACAATGGACTTCAAGTACAAAGAAAGATACTGAAAAAAAGGAAGCTTACAACTTGTTATTTATGCTGTTAATTAATAGAACTAAAAATAACAGAGCTTACATTTTAGAAAAAAAGGTTAGGAGAAAAAAAAATCAGTTTAGATAGAGGGACCCACTGGGACAGACAATTCTAGTGGGGATGTCCTGATCCTGCCAATGTCTTTTCTTTGACAAACATCAGGTAGGAGTGACATTGGTAGGAATGTCATGGGCTCAGGTCATTCTGTCCTGGGCATGAGGAATGGGCTGAGCTGAACTCACAAGGCCTTTTCAGCCTTGATTTATAAGTTGAATGCGTATATATATATCATATCCAAATAACACACTTGGTTGCAAAAACTTATGCCTGTAACCATGAGAATTCTGTGACTTCAGGGGAGTTTTGAATGGACAAAGGTGCTATCAGGAAGTCTGTCCAGGCATTGACTTCATACTATATATAATGACCAAATTAAACTTTTGGTTATGCATATGTATATATTTCACATAAATTTTGAAACTTTAAAAAAGGCAAGTAAAAATGTCAGTGAATTAATGGCCATAATACCAAATATTTTACCAAATTTGTATGATTGTTCAAATATTTCAAAGCACTTAATGTATTTTCAAACAAAATCATTTTGTGACTTTTTGCCAGGTACCCATATGTCATCTAGTTTTGTGCTTGCTGAATACTGTTTAGCCAGTTCAGACATTCCTGTCATTTTTAGCTCAGAACTAGCTACATGCAATCTTATCCTGATGGATCAATTGACTGTGTATTTATTTGCAATCTAGTGTTAAAGAAAGGAAAAAAAAAAAAAAAGCTTGAAGAGATGTTGGGAAGTTGAGACAAATTGATGGCTTAGTAAGTGTTTCATTCATTGAACTCGACAGAAATAGAGGAGTCTCAGAATGAAGGAAGCCAATCTGACCACGTAACTTAAAACTGGCTCACTCATAATTACTTGGAGGGAAAAAAGGCAGGGGAAACTGTATATTGGAGCTTGAGGGCCTTTTCAGAACAGGAATGTGACAGTCATTTAAACTGGAAAAAAATCATCAAGACGATTTTCATTTGAGTTTACATTCAAACATTTCAGAAAACAAATAGCCTTTAAACTTTTCAAAATGCTTGGGGTACTTCAAAATTAAAATACTTTGATGTATTTAGGCAAATTGAATCCAGGATGCCTCTGCAGGGGCAGGAGAAGTAATAAAGCTGCTGACTGCTTGCAGTGGTTGAATGTTTAGTCTACAAGCCTAACAATGGTTCTGCAAAGCAAAGTGAGAATGATTTTTATTGCAGATGGCCATGATGGTTTAAGTTAGGACTGAAATCTGCACTTTGACATGCTTATGAAACTGAATATTTGGCTACCTTCATATTTTACTGAAATAAAGATAACAACCTTAACCACAAATAATTTGAATTGATGCTTTGGCACTTTACAAAGGAATTGAGATGAGCTTTTTTTATACCTTTTTTTTTTTTTCTGAAATTAATTATTGCATTCTGGTTATCTCAATCTGATATCTGTACTTATTTAAGGACACTACCTCCAGATTCAATCCAAAATATCTGCTACTAAAGTAGTCCACAGGACTCAGGAGAGGGCTATTTTCATCCTACTTTCATCATATTTATTATGCATAGGTGAGGGAAAGTCTGTAGGTAGGCTTTATCTGCCTTGAAAAGGCAGATGTCCTTTCAAGGACAGATAAAGCAGGAATATGAAAAGTTATTAGTGAATACTCATTATTATTTCCCCTATGAATTTAAAGAAACTTTTAAAAATTATGTTAATTTAATTGCTAATTTTGATTTATTGCCTCCCAGCTTAGTATCTCAGAATTTAGAAAGAGCTTGCTACTACTGTAAGAAGCTCAGCATTGCTTTTAGGGATTTTAATTTTACAGTTGCAAAGAAATTGCACCATTTCCCTCAACAAACAGAAACAACTGATTTCTTATACAGGAAGCTAAGAAAACAGACAAACATGAAAGGACACCATCTGTTAATTCAAAATTAATTTCTGCATATATACACTGCAAGACTCCATAGCCAAGTCCTTGTAACAGCCATGTCAAACTGATTGTCCCAGGTGTTGAAAAAAATGGTCTTGTCCTTCCAAAAATCATGAATATTGCGTTTAAAGAATCTTATTTTTTAAATAATAAAATGTGTGTTCTTTTTAATTGCCTTTCACTTTCCAGCTTTTAGAATGCACTTGGGTCATGTTTTTACACTTTTCCATTAAGCCAAAAGAAAAAGAAATTAATTTTTCTAAAATGACACCCAAGGGTCTCACATAATCACATTACCCTAGGAAATGGGACTTGAGGAGAAATAACAAACATTGTGAAACATTTGATAAAAACGTGGAAGCAAGAAACTACAAAATATTAGTAAAATAAGAGTGTTCTAAAACAGAAGTCCCTACTGATGCTGGGACAACAGAAGGTCACCAGACTGAAAACAAGCCTTTCCCAGCTGTGTGCTTATGAAATCAAACAGGTGCCATGTCTAAAATGTCTGGGATACTCCTGATACAGAGATGTTACAAGTAATAATTAGTCTGTGATCCAGAGAGATAATTCTGGGGGGCTTTGATAAGAAACAAACAAATAAAAGGAATCATCTGCATCTTGTTAGTCTTCAGAGAGAAAACACACAGACATTACTCAATCTCTGGACTTCCAAAAGAAAGGGAAACAGCAGAAAAAACACAAAGCAAGCAAAGACTGGGGACTGGTGGGGAAAATTTAAGTGAAAAAAGTACAAATCTAACTATGGTGCTGTCAGCATCTAACCATCCAGGCTGATGTATCTTGCTGAAAAAATAATCCTATCTAGTGAATTACATGTATTCAGGACTCCTCTCTTAATTACTTATCAGCTTATATAGTGGTTGCTGCTGCTGCTGCTGAAGTTGGTAGTGTTAATACAAATTAGTAAGAGAGCCAATGCTACTGCTTTGTGTTGAGATTTTCTGATTTCTTTATGCAATTCATTTCCCCAGTTGTCTGGTGAACTGAACCTACCCTCCCTAGGCTGTGATTATGGACCTTAGGGTTTTCATTCCCAGGCATTCTCCAGCATCCCTGTAGACTAGAGGGCTTCACTTGTGCACCAGCTCATTGCAAGATCTTTGGAACACTGAAATGGTGGCCTATAAAACAGCTGAATGAGATCTAATCCAAAGGTTACCCAAAGGAAATGTTTGTAGAGGCCTTTGATCACTAGAAACAGGCTGTCCTGAATGTGGAAAAACTGGAATTCAAGAAATCAGTCAAATTTCTAATGTCAAAGCAGGCTCATCTGACTAAATAATTCCTTATTGTATAGTTACATGTTGTTTCTAATAATCCATTATCAAGACTTATATTGGTAGCTCCATTTTCAAATTAGCACCTAGAGGAATATAAGAACCTTTTCTCTACACCTGAGGCTTGATTGCAAATTGCCTTCCCATTTAATTTATTGTGGTTACCCAGATGTGATCCTTTTTTAAACATCACAACTGGCCTAAATTTAATTGCTTTGACACAAGTGCAAAGTCAGACTGAGCCCAAAAGCTGCATTATCACTACTCTGAATCTGCCCCAGGGAATGGTCATTTGCACTGTGCTGTGGACTGCCTGGTGTCAGCTCAGCCATCCAGAACAGTCCTGGTCAGTCCTGCTGAACAGAAACACAACAGCCAAGGAGCCTGGCCTTATGTTCAGCCACTGCTCAATGCACAAATTTGATCACACCCAAGTGATGTTTGTAGCTCAGGCAGGACCAGCCAGGACCAGCACTTTGCAGAGGGCTCTTAGGGAAGGAAGAGCCCTTTGCAAACTTTTCAGCTGGGTCCTTTGCTCCATGACAGCTGCTCTGGCAATTCCCTCTTCTCCTGACCTTGTGGTCTACCCCACTATGCTTCAGAGATCTTTGGGAAGGGAGACAATTACACCTAATGTGTTTGGACAAGCCTAACAAGTGTGCAAATTAATAAGAATGGGATATTTTGGTCTGTATTTCCCTTTACAAATGTTGTCCTGCATTTATGCAGCCTGCACATCTGCTTACCTACTCTAACTAATGATAATGGATCTAGCAGGATGAGGAGAACACAATATTCCCTCCAGTGATATTTTGGGGATGAGGCAGGGAGAGCTCCTTCCTCCGCTGAAAGTTAGGAGCCTTAGCCAACTCCTTAAAACAGGGGATGGATTTCTTATGTAATTCTCCTCTTCAGACACAGGAGGAAGAAATATCCACCAATCCATGAATGTAAGCACCTGGGAGCTGGGAAGAGCACAGCAGGTCACCCCTGGCAATACTCACATTTAAACTGCGTGAGCACATTTTCTGATTTATTATAAAATGGAGCAGCACTTCTGGCTCTGGTATTAAAAACAAAATAAGCATGATGAATACAAACAGCTCACGGCCACAGGTGTGTGGTATTCTTCATGTGACAGTGATGTCTGTAAAGCAGCCTTCATTTCAACTTCTAACATTGCATTTCTCTTTCTAAAGCAGTCCTTGAACAGTTTTTAGCTAAACTACAGGAAGCAAAAGAAGAAAAGGTACTTTAATAATACATTGCTTCATTAAAAAATCGTTCAAATGTTTCTGCAATCCCATTCAGTGGAATTTATGAGTAAATGAATGCCAAATTAAGAAAAGTTCCCATATTCCATTGTTTGTGCATCTCATTACATGAGCATTTCATAGCTTTTTAATATTCACTCTGAGGCAGAAAGCATCTGTAGTCGTGGAAAAATTTATAGCCCGATCTCTGACTGAAAACACAGTGTACATCTTTTCTCCCTGGAAACACAGTGTACATCTTTTCTCCCTGGAAAACAAATTCCCTCTTTTCACCTGAGCACAAATGGCAGCACGGTAGCACAAGGTGCAGGTGTTGTAAGACAGCAAATGTACATGGAGAGAATCTCCACAGAAAAGCAGCATTTCCAGGAAGGTTTCTGATGTGGCTTATCAGCTGTGTTCAGCAGTATTGCAGTACTTGGACTGTGCTCCTGGAAGCTGTCAGGACTCTTTCCTGAAGGGTTCAACACTAAATTTTGATAATGTGGATATAAATAAAGTGTTTCTGTTTTTTGCAGGTTTTTTGCAAGGGCTCTCTGTGAAGCCTGGAGGATGGGCAGCCATATGAAGTCTTCAAAAAAGGAGTAGAATCCTCCATGTATTTGCATAATTCTCTGTCAAATCTTACATCTATGATAAATTTTGGCATACCTTGTGCTAGTATTCACAAGGGCCCCCTCTTTCCTGTTCTTTGTCCCCTACAACAGCACACATTTTCTTAAAAATGAAAGAAGAAGTACAAATCAAAATTAATAATTTCTCTCTGTCTAAAATCTTTCTTTTATGGGGGAAAAGACATTGGTTTTCTTCAGCTCTCACTATGACCTAATGCTAGAATTGAAGCTGCTTCTCATCACAATTTTAATATTTATTACCTCTACATATAAGATATATGACTTCTAGATTATTAGATTATCCTGTAAATCATTGCAACTGATTTAATTGTATTACATTTCCTTAAATTGTATAGTACTTTTCACCCTGTGCAGAACCCTTTTGCACAAGCCACAATGTAAAAGATGCTATAAAGTTTTTAAGAGCCTCTTTCAAACATTGCTGTGAGTAGAAAACACTGAGGATTCATGTAGTGAGTGCTAAAATATAGATTACACAAAGTTGGTGGGTGTATGAATTTGGTATGTGCATGTCTGTCAGAACTGCAGGGCTTTCATTAGTTCATTACTGATCTTTATTAATTTAACAAGGCCTCTTCGAAATTCCCAACATTTCTCTTTTTGGAACACAGACCTCTTGATGCCACTTCAAATATTTGGAGGGGCACTGCATTTTCTATCAGAGGAAACAATAAGTATCAAACCTTAATAAGCTGCTGAATATTTCAGCACTTGTGAAATATGAACTCATGGAATCAGAGCTGCTGTTTGCAATTTGCTGTCAGGTACAAAGGGATTGTTCTCATATATTTGGCATTACAGTCAGCTAATCCTTGTCTGATTTTTGTGTGTCACAAGCCAGCGAAATAAAACTATGGGATGTTGTTTTATGAGCAATGCAATAATAAATTCCCAAAGAAGGTTTTTTCTTAAACCCAAGCCTGCAAGTAACAGCTTGAGGAATGCTTTCTGGAATCATAGTCATTATAACTTGGGCCCAGTTTCCACAGGAATAAGATCTGAAACAGTATCTCCACGCTAAACCTTTAGGCTGGGGTTCAGAATATGCTTATTCTTTTTAGTATGTAGAGGATATTTTTGGTTTATTGTATTAATAGAAAAACATAGTGAAAGATGATTATGAGTTTTACTCTTGTAAATCCTGGGTATTTTGCTCAAAATTTGTAGGATGTTTGGAAAAGAACATTTTGATTTTCTGATTCTAGTGTTTGTGGAGAACTTGTCCATTTTAGATTTTGTTTAGCTTAGTAATAATATTATCAGTAACAATCTGTATACTGGCTTAAGTTTAGAGGACCAAAATCCAAAGGCTCCAAGACAAAGCTTTCTTGAAACATCCCCATGTTCAATAAAGTCAGTGGTGTTACAAAAGTATAGAACTTAAATTTTAGAGAAAAAGAAAGAAAAAACAGGTTTTAGTTCACTGTATAAACATCTGGATGATTCCCAGATGACATGCTGGAGAAAGAAGCTTGTGGTGCTTTGTTAGAGATGTATTAACTAATGCTATTGTCTTGTACATCTATTAGAGAGCATGAGAAATTTCATTTCAGAGAGATATTAATGGTCTCTAAAATTAATTTATTTTACCTAATTTTCCCTTACTTTAAGGGGTTCCTTCTTTCCCAGTGTTGTGAAATGTTTCCCACCTTGATTAACAGGTCACAAAGACTTTAGGGAATGGATAGACACGAGTGGCAGCAGTAGCAGCAATTGGTATCTCAGCCTTAGTGGGAAGGTAAGGTCAGGCAAAAACATAAAGCATGGATAAGTATCTGACATAAAGAGGCCTCGCAGAGTACAGAAGATGAAAATGATTCCTTAGTGAAATGGATCTTGAAACATGAGCCTGGTACTGCGGCACAGTATTTGGTGAGGAGAGGAAATTAAATTTTACTTTTAAATTTTAGATCATGTATCTTTTAAAAAAGAGATTTACTGATAAGATGGGTATAGAACATGGTAGTGGATGGGCTTTTAAATGAAAGACATTCACAGGCTCATATTTTAATGTGCCATGCCTGAGATAATACATTATACCAGAGGTCCCCAAATTATTTCACAGCACTGATCATCTTTTAAGTGAAACAGGAATTTCTGGGACCACTTTCCCTATGGATTACATTCCAGCTCCCAGCCATGTGTGTGCACCCTAAGCCTCTCACATTCACCAGTGTGGAGCCATGGACCAAAGGAGCCATTCACCAACACTTCTAAAACAAATGTAACCCCTGCTCTTGTTCTGTTTCAAACATGCAATTCCACGTAGCAATTAATTACTTATTCCTTCAAGTAATTAACTGCTAAGTGCCAAAGAACTGTTGTAGTACTGTATGTAGAAGTAACAAAATTACTCAAAGGTTTTAGGAAAGTCTTCAAAAAAGCAATTATTGTTAGTTGTAGTCAAAATTATTTGTTATATTAATTACCAGTAATCTCTGCCTAGACATAATTAGACTGGAAGCAATTTTATAGTGGTGCAATGTAATTATGTCATTAATATGAAAAATAACAGATTATTTTACTTTAATTTGATGTATTATATGTTTAAGAGCTTTCCAATTAAAGAACAAAGCATTGAGTTAAAGAACAAAGTGTGCACCAAGTTTTGGGATAATTTCTCACAGCATTAGCATGTTTAGGCAGATATTAAGATCTGTACATTTACATTCTTGTTGAGTTCTTATAAATATGACCTGAACCTAAGTTTTCAATAAACTTCCACTTTGGACCTGAATTAATTGCTCTCCTATTAAGAGTAGTTCTAAACTCTTGTGAAAATTTTACTCCTACAAATTCTTGTGGAATGTACCTTTCAGAGATACTCATGCTCATCTCAATAAGAGTGATCTGATGAACAACATAACTTATTCACATTTGTAATTAGTGGGTTTTTTTAGTTTTCTGGTGTTTGGTTTTCTGTTTTTTCTAACATTTCAGCATTACCTCAGCTCAGGCTTATCAATAAGCAAACATTTGTTGTAGTCCACTGATGTCTGTTCTGTCTTCTTCTTTTTCCAATATTTTTCATGGTGACAATAAATAAATGCCCAAGGGATTTTCCAAATTTAAGTTCAAACCAGCAAAGAAAAAAGGTGATTTCAGAACATAATCATAAAATGTGAACTAGCGATATGGAATGTTTCTCTTTGGGAAAAAACCCAAACAAACAAACAAAAAAGTTCCAGTTTTTTAATAAAATTAAAGTACAAATCACAAAGGAAAAATATTTTGCTGAAAATTTTTCATGAACTTTTTTGGAGTCAGGCAGTTTGTGAAACACATTTTCAAATTAGGTTTCACCTTCAGCAGTGAATAATAATATTTCTGATAAGTGATTTAACATCATTTAGACAAAGTTTTTCATCTTTTTATGTTTTATTTTTTTATGTACTACGGGGTTTTGTTCTACAGACTATCATTAATAATCAGATAATTTCATAAGCACAAGCCCACAACAGAAAGATTAGCCATCTCAGATAATTTTTTATCACCTATAATAGCACCATTTTTATGAGAATTCACTGATAAGAAGTGTGAAAATATACTCTACATGATTATTAAGGAGCTACTTTCATTTGTATCATAGTATTACTTCAATTTCTTGCCAGAGTGTTTTGACAGAGGCTCTTCTGCTGAGGAATGGAACAATAACTGCAATAATGGAATAATTCTGGGTATATAAATACCCAGAATCCATATCAAGAACTCTCCCTTGCTGTTCCCAGACCATTCTTCAGAGACCCTGTGGACGAGAGGTTTTTGTTGTGTTCTCTAACCTGAGCAGCCACTGGCCAGGCTTTCCTGAGTGTCTGCAAGCACCTCATACAAATAAAGGCTGACTCTTTCACGAGTCACTGGCATATAAAGGAAGGATGCAAATTAGGGTTTGTGCAGCCGTAGATGCATCACTTCAGTGATGAAATTATTTCCAGGGTTTTCATGTGCAAAATGTTCCAGCCTCTTTTAAAAGGGGTGGTATATATAGAAGAAATTCATGTAATCCCCTCTTTTCCAAAATCTTTTTGTTTAAAATAAATACTTCTTGTTTCTGCTAAAGCATCTGCTAAACCTGCAGATAAGACACAGTGTAGGTACTGTTTTCCATCTTAGGAAGATTCCACCTGAGCAAATTATTTCCAGGTACCTCAATTTCTGAAATGTATGATATGTTCCTACTCTCATTTTGATTGTCAAAAAAAAAACCAACAAAAAATCAACCAACCAACCAAAAAAATCCCCAGAATCCTGCACATATTTGGCTTAGTTCCTCCATTATTCACTGCAGAGTACTCATGAGAGATCTAAGTTACATTTACTGGAATCTGAGGAGTCTGAAAATCATTTCCATTTCAGTGTTGAAATAAAAAAAAAAAAAAAAAACCTACTCTGTAATTGTCTTTAGCTTTTAGGTAGCTCATGGCTTTTCTAAGTGAATAGCTCATTTTGAATGTGATTGAGATTTTTACGGGAAATTAGTACCATTTGTTTGTTAAGTAACTTTCAAATTAGAAGTTGTGGTAAAAATGGAGTCAATTTATGGAGCATTTCAGGTTTTGATTTTTTTCCCCTCTCATATTTAGTGATAATGACAAATCCCTTTTTAATGAAGTTTTAAAATGAAAGCCAATCTCAAGTGGCTTTTTTTATCACCTATTTACTTTAGATCAAAACTCTTATTGTCCTGAACCACAAGCATTATGCAGACTAAAAATGCCATATTAAATCTGTCATTTTAATCCCAAGCCATGGATTGCACCATAATTTATTGGATAAAATTATAGTAACAAATAGCAGTGATGATGTAACACTATATTTCAACATGTTTTACAGCACCACAATGTTATTCTAGTGATTATACTGTAGTTGGAATAAATATTACTAAATTTGAGACAGATTTATTATGGTTTTAGACTTTCTTTTACTCGGTCCAGGAAACAGAGGATTCACACACTAACTCTTATTAACATTAATGAGCGTTAATTGCTTATCTCCCTTGTGTACCATGAGGAGTTTCCATCCCTCTGGCTGTCCTGTATGTTAGCACCTTTTAAGGTTTGGTTTGGGACTAGATCGTCCCTCCAGTTTCAGCACTGTGTGAAAGCAGGCACTGAGCCAGAAAAACATTTCAATCCTTCTTCCCTTCATCTCTCCTGCCCTTGAGAGCCCATCCACGAGCAGTCACTTGGGTGAGAGGAGCCAGGCCAAACCACGTGCCGTCTTTCTGCAGCTCTGATGCTCTCCTGGGTGACAAAAGGGCAAAATGCACAGGCAGATCCAAGCCAGCCCAGCCTTCCTACCCCTCGTCCCAGCTGCAGAGAGCCAGGAGGGACCTAAGGGGCTGGAGAGTCTCATTTTGCTTTAATGCCATAAAGGTAAGGTCTGATTCCTCATTATGTACACCCTGAAAAGATAGCTCCAGGTTTGGAACAAGTAGATTGTTATCAGAGAAATTTGATTGTCTGTCGGAAATGAACTCAAACCACACTTTTGGTGAGATGCTGAACAGTGGGAGAAACTTGCACTCTCCTACTGACTGGTCATTGATTTCTATCATTCTTGCAGTCAGAGACATCACCCTGTGATGTTGAGGAGAACCATTTATGGCATTTTCAGCCAGTCCCAAAACAGCAGAGGAGAATCAAACTCCCAAGAGAATCTGTTCCTATGTCAGCAGCCCAGTCCTGCAGGCTGCCATGGCTCTGGCTGTTCAAGGCATGAGGCTGGCAATAAGCATTTGGATTTCTGACCTGCTTGCCAGTATCTCTGAGGAAGAAAAGGCTGAATCCTGTTTCATCTGTACCAGTGCATACCATTTACTTCAATTACCTTGGCCTGACATAGCTGATTTCCTTTGATGTTTACACTCTGATACCAATACATTACAGGAATGGCTCTATCTGGCCTGTGAAAAGTTTTCTTCCACAATATAAAGTCTATGCTTAACTTCTGTTCCCATATTTACTTTTTAAATAATTTTTAACATCTCAGAAAATAGTATCTTTTAAATACAGTCCCCTGCAAACCTAATTGGTGAGGTTTAGCCCTGTGCTCCAGCCAGAATCCCACACTGAGTGCTTAATGGAAATGATATTTCTGGGTGATATTTCTCCATTATGAGTTAAAGCTTTGAGAGCTTCGGAGTACTTTGGGGCAACAGAAGGGAGAAAAGTATGGAAAACAGTTTCAGCTTTTTGGTTTGGAACCTGTTTTGCTGTAATTTTGAGACACGATCTAACCTACAGATAATTGATCATAATGAAAAAAATGCATTAATGAAAGTAATTGACAAAAGCCAGTACACCTGTCAAAGAAGAGAAACCTTGAAAAGGAATGGTGAGCTTTTGAAGGTCAAGGCTCAGTGTGGTGTAATCCCTACCATCTGTGTTCAGGCTGGTGCTATTCTCAGACTGTCATATACACTCTCTTCTTTGAAAATAACAGACAAGGGAAAAAAGGCTTACCCGACAGGGCGCCTAAATGTAGTTAGTTTTATAGAAAATGAAAAAGCACCACTGTATAAACTTAAGATGACCCTTAATTTTCCTTCCCCTTGACCTACACACGTCCACAATTGGTTTCAGAGCAGCAGTGACACTAGGAATGAAAATAACTAAGGGGCCAATAAAATGTAACAGTTATAACTGTGAGTTGGAATAGTAGGCAACCATACCCAATTCAATCAGCCAAGCATGGGATTGCCCTGCAAAGTCACTAACCTGATCAAGAAATTTCAGCCTTTCCTTCAGCTGAGAGAGGTTCTTGCCTTGAACCTACAAAAAGCTGTGGGCAGACTGTGTGCCCACACCAAATTTGCAACCCACAGTTCCCTATCCTTTTGGATTTTTGGGATGTCCTGCTCCCTAAACTTCTGGACATTCTCAGACAGCAGGGGCAGCCTGACACACGTGTGTGGGGGATTAGTGGCTGGGAGCACATTTGTATGGATCTGCAGAGCCCAGACACAAATTCTCAGCCAATGCCCACTGCCTCACAGTCCATAAGCAGAGGGTTACAAGAGGCAGCCTGGATGTCCAGCTCCTGATAGAGAATGCTCAGAATAAAAGAAGCTGTGTTCATGGCCCTGTGTTTTCTCAACGCCAGCTACCAGATATCAGAGCAATCAGCCTCCTGCAGACTTGGCTTAGAATGTTGCTTGGGTGGCTTAGAAAGTATGAAGAGAGTCTTCTTCACCCACAAAATAGCCTAGCTCGCTGACAGGTCACTTTGTGTGGTCCAGAGTTCAGATCCCTCAGGCAGACGAGGAAATTGAATTCAGGTTTCCCACACACTGACAGGATATATTAATCACAGCGTTATTATATTAAATAAGGGCATTAGCTCCTCCATGGCAGTTCTGCTTTGAAAGGAAAGATTTAGAAGTCCAGCTCCAGAAGCTGGAATGGAAACTCCAATTGCCTCCTCCAGACATCCTTGTAGCATCTGAACACGAAGTCCTGATGAAGTATAACATTTAACACACAAGTTTGTTTTTGTTAAATCATCAAATGCAGAGGTAGCTGCCTGCTTGCTTGTTTTGTTTCGTATTTTTATTTTTTCAAACATCCACATACATCCCCAGGGAGCCTCGTTGGGAAGTTGCTCCTTCCAGAAGATGGACAGGTATCTGTAGTGATCAAGCATTTGCTCTTCAGGTTTCAACCCCTGCAAGTTTCTTTCCAACTCTATTCTAGATTATTTCACACCAAAAATTCAAGGATGTGACAAATTTTCAAAACCTTTACAAAATTCCCAAATTTTCTAATTTACTTTCAAAATACAGTGGATACATGGAGACTGCCACTTGGAGACTTTTTTGTTTTAGACATTTTTTCTATGAGAAAGGTTCATCTATTAAAATAATGATAAAGGAATTTTTACAGACCTTTTTACTGCAGAGTGCAGACAAATGAAACTACAAAGCACAACCAAACAGATCCCCCCAGACATCAGGTTTCATGTACTTTGTGGGAAATGGTGTCTGTGAAAAGCTGCTATTTCTGTTATTTTTGAGTCACGGAAATGGTGTGACTAAAAGAAAAGGTATAAATACTATATATGTCATATATACTCCTTGCTCCTGAGAAGAAAAAAAAAAAAAAAAAAAATCTGCCTCTGTGCACAAAAACAGAACACACCACATAAAACATCCTTCTGTTAAATACACATTCCTGGGAAAACAACCACCATAAAAATAACGTATAAAAAAATAATAGTGTTCCACAAATGTCTAATTAAAAAGGTTCTCCACCTCTTTGGAAGAAACACATTTTATTTGCCCTCATTAAGGTAACCTAACCACTGTGCTTCACCCTTCCCTGCCTGCATGATGTAATCAACACAGTCTCTGAAAACTGCAAACAAGAGGCAAAGAATCACCTTTCTCTCACTGAGCTGTAACTGCCTAATCACCTTTAAGCATATACCTCAATTAATGATTCAAACGACATCCTGTTGACCCCATGTCATCTAATTCTACAGTATATACAAAAGTTCAGAACTGAATCTACCTTGAAGGGCAGTTCCAGAGAATCTTCACTAATACCTTTTCCTTGCTATTCACACTCACTCAAAGTAAACATTTATCTTACTATTTTTAGCTTTGACCTGGATGCACTCTCTGGTGATAGAATGGAACCTCTCACTCAGAATTGCAAGCAGGCAATTCTGGCAACTCTTCTTCTTGTTTGCATTAATTACCTTTTTTAATTAATTCCATTTCTTTACCTTTTTCTCCACTGTATGTGTCTCAGGATGTGGTTTGCTTGCACTGAGGCTGCATAAGCCAGGTCAGAGAAACTGAGGGAGCCTGAGGCTGCATTAACACCCAGGAACATCCAGAGCCCAGCTCACAGCTGCTCCCATGGCCAGCTGTGCAGGAAGGACCTCATCACCAAAGGGTGCTAGACCTCAACACCTTGGAGAAAACCTGGAGTTGGTACAAAAGGTGAGAAGTGTTACCAGGTCAAGGAATACTTTTGCTGGGATACTCAACTGGACAGTAATAGGAGAAGAGACATGACAAAAAAACACTGAAATCTCTTGATTTATGGCTGTTGAAGCTGTATAAAGGAATGAAAACTCCAGAATATAAATAAAGATTCTAAAGAATACACAGCTTTGGACTTCACTTTACTAATAAGAAAAAAAGAAAAAGAAAAGGGGAATAAAAAGTAAAATTGAAATCTAAAATTGAGATGGAAATGCAATGAAGCCTTACTAGTCTGAAACTCAGTGCCCAGTGGCAAAAATATGGAAAGATGCAGAAAGAAAGAAATGAGGAAGACAATCCTAAAACTCTGAAAAATTTTTATTGAAATGCATAAATAAATATTTTTGTGTTATAGACTGCAAAAACATCCTATTTTGAAATTTCCAGAGTTTGGTATTTTATGCACTGGCTTGCCAATCTCAAGGCACACCTGAAAAAATAAAGTGAGGAAGAAGTAAAAACATTCATAGTGGGAGCATTTCCATGCAGAGAGAGTGAAAGAAGCCAGATGACAAACAAAGCTACGAAAGCAGTAGAGATTTCCATTTGCAATGATGCTCTTCATCCTTTAAGAAAAGAATCTGACAGTGGCTGGGAATAACTTTCTCTGCTCACAATTCTAAGCAGTTTGTGTCAACATTTTTTTTCTTGTAATCCTCAGGGTAATACATTTTTTCTCCTACAAGAGGTAGGTCAACATGTAGTGAGTGCAGAATTTCTAAATTACAGCATTATTGATATGTTGCTAGGACTATCTCCTACATTTTAATTAGCTGCACAGCAAAGAGAAGGAGCTGCTTCTTTGCCTTGTGCATCTTCTGAAATGAAGCATTCTACAAAAATGAGGGAGGATCTCAAGGAGCAGAGATCATGGTGTGCTCTGTGTGCAGGGGCAGGACATACTCTGAAGTACTGCTCCTACATTTCAATTTGTCACTATTGTTTTGGTTCTCAAGTCCCCTCTGCTTTTTTTCCAAAGCCACTGGAGAGCCAACAGGAGTCACAAGACAACACACTTGCTGAGCAGGACTGCACAGTCCCATGCTTGGGCTGACAAGGTGGCAGTAGATATGTTTCATTCAGTACATCTCTATAAATTGCACAAAACAATGTCTGGGGAGCCTTGGTAATGAATACATCAACTTTTACCCTGCACTGTAAAAACAGCTGTAAGGAAATGATTTCTATGCTGCAGAGGGGGTACACAGGCTAAAAAGAAAACACAACACTTGCCAGAAAAATAATGCCCTGCTCCATCAGAGAGATGAGAGAGAAAGATAAAGTGCTCTGTTTGTGCTACACCGTTGTATTGGGTTTGCGTGGCAAGGTTTGGGGAGCAGGGAACCACAGGGGTGAGTTCTCTGAGGAGGTGCCAGGAGCTTCCCCTGTGCCCAAAGAACACAAGAAGACAGAGCCACTGCTGGCCAAGGCTCAGCCCCTCAGCAACAGTGGCAGCACCTCTGGGATAGTGTATTAAGGAAGGGGGGAAAAGCCTGCACAGCTGCACCTGGGGAGAGGAGTGAGGATGTGGGAGAGTAAAAGTCCTGCAGGCCCCCAGGTCACTGCAGAAAAAGGGGCAGGAGGATGTCCAGGCAGTGGAGATGGGATTCCCCTGCAGCCCATGGTACAGCCTGTGGTGAGGCAGCTGTGTCCCTGCAGCCCCTGGAGCTCCATGGGGGGCAGAGATCCACCCACAGCCCCTGGAGCTCCATGGGGGGCAGAGATCCACCCACAGCCCCTGGAGCTCCATGGGGGGCAGAGATCCACCCACAGCCCCTGGAGCTCCACGGGGGGCAGAGATCCACCCACAGCCCACGGAGGTCCATGAGGATACAGAGACCCACCTGCAGGCTTTGGAGGGCCCCACTCTGGAGCACAGGGGATGCCCTAATAGACTGTGACCCCACTGGGGTGAGCACTCTGGATCAGTTTTGCTGGCAAGGACTTGTGAGTGACCCTGTGGGGAACCCACAGTGGAGCAGTCTGTTCCTAAAGGACTGTATCCCATGGAAGGGACTTACAGTGGAGCAGTTCATGAAGAACTGCAGCCTCTGGAATGGACTTTTATTGGAGAAGTTAATGGAGAACTCTT
The DNA here is from genome assembly GCA_024734555.1 of Trochalopteron elliotii. Classification (NCBI taxonomy): domain Eukaryota; kingdom Metazoa; phylum Chordata; class Aves; order Passeriformes; family Leiothrichidae; genus Trochalopteron; species Trochalopteron elliotii. The sequence continues at coordinate 3,111,023 of JANPWX010000060.1, read as the reverse complement.
TCCCATAGGAGGGACCCCACACCAGAGCAGTGAAAGAGGAATGAGGAGTCCTGTCCCTGAGGAGGAAGCAGTGGAAGACATAATGTGTGATAAACTGACCAAAACCTCCATTCCCATCCCCCTGTGTCACTCCCAGGGAGGAGGCAATAAGAATGGGAAGTTAAGCTGGGAAGAAAGGAGGGTTGGGAGAAGGTGTCATAAGATTTGGGGTTTTTTTCTATTGTTCTGCACTGATTTGATTGGTACTAAATTCAATTAATTTTTCTCTGAGTCGAGTCTGCTTTCCCTGTGTTGATAACTGCTGAGGTATCTCTCCCAGTCCTTATCTAAACCCAGGAGAATTTTGTTATATTTTCTCTCCCCTGTCCAGCTGATAGAGCAGCTTGGTGGGCACCTGGTTTCCATCTGAATTGAAGCAGACTATAAACCCTTCCCCTCATTATCAGGGGGCAAATATCAACACAGATACATGCAGTTCCTATTTTTCATGTGATGCTGCTTGCAACCTCAGTGGAAACTGATTGAGGAAGTTCTTTCACTTAAATAGAAAAGCTGGAGGAAACAAATGAGAAAGAACTGTCATGTGATCTATTGTTACCTCTCAGAGTTATAATCTTAATTTGCAAAATGCAGCATAAAAACCTCCCTGATTCTGGTTAGTGCTTTTATCCAACAGCAGCAAGACAGCAGTGTCTGAGCAGCCCATGGTCCCCATCTTGCTTATTCTTTGTCAGGTGCCAGTTCAATCTCTGCAATTTTTGTGCTGCACTCTGATGTTTCCTGAGTCTGATGGAACTGGGAATGGGTATCGTTGGGATAACTCAGAAACAGCAGGAGTTTTGTGCATTTCACTCTCTGGATTCTTGAATTTCTCAGCTGAAGTCCAGTTTTCAGCTAGCCACAGCTGAGCTGAGGACAAAAATAACCACATAGCCTACGATTTGAGTTTTGATTGAAACAGCTTTCTGATTTATTTGTCTCAGATAGGATTCTTGTACAGATCCAGGCATCAGGAATAGCAGAAGCGTCTGAGATGGGGAATTACGTGACCTGTCCACCAGCAGAGCTGCTCCATTGTACATATTTATGGAGCTAAGCTGAGCCCTCAGGGTAAAAGTGAACAAAGGATAGACTGTTTTTCTCCTAAAGCATCTGGGTGTAAGTCTTATTTTGCCAGCAACCGTGGTGTTTATGGGCATGTTTTACTGGAAACCTGCTGCTTCTCACAACGTTTCCTGAGTGACTGTCTTAGTAAAACTGCATCTGGAAATGACAAGCACACAGCTGTAAATCTGAAAAGCAGTGTGCAGCCCTAATAGCTAGCAGCTACAGCACAGCTGTCCTGCTGAATGTTGGAAAGATTTACAAAGACAAAGCAGAGCAATGAATACGTTTCTGAGCGCTCTGTGATCACGTTACACCTCTTCCTCTTCCCAGATTTTTTTGTTGCAGACATAGAAGGGACGATCACTGCTCTTGGAGCGAATGCCTTAGGCAGGTAACCTATTACTGCTGACCAGCCTCAGGCACCCAGAATTTCTGCCCTGTACCTATCTTCCAAAGCAGTGGCTAATGTTGTATTATATCATCTTTCATTTTCACCTGAGTTGGATCCATGACAAGAGCAACACCAGGAAAATGAGCTAGCTTAAAAAAAAAAATACTGCTACAGTGGTGTGCAGTATTTAGAGCATTGCAGGGAGTATTCATGCAGTGGGATCATCATAAAAGAGATACACAAAGGGGAAGAGATGAAGGAGATTTATTCTTCTCATTGTCATGTGCCCTAAGCTGTGGAATCCTGTGACCACTCCGGGTCTCCTGAAGCTCTGAGGTGCGAGGAAGCAGGGGCAGGAGGTGCAGTGGAAACAACCAACACACCTTGCAGAAATACTGACTTGGCTGGCAGGAGGAATTGCTGCTCCACTGGACCAGTCATTGCCAGGGAGGACTGGGGACTGAAGCCAAAGGTGTTGGAGTATGAACAACATGGCAAATTGCCCAGGATTGTAAAGAAATAGAGTAGCTCTCTTCTGTGTAAAAATCTAGGTGATAAAGTACTCATTAAAAAACTCCACCTCAGTATTTGAATAATAATATTAATAGTAAAATTACTAAAAAATAAAAAAAGGGTCTTTTCCATTTCTCAGGCAGGAAGTTCTAATTCTCTAATTCAAAATATCTTTTCTTTCAAATGCCCTGGAGTTTTGCTAAAAAGCATAATATCTAAAAATACTAGAATCCTTAAACAAACCATCTCACTTGAGCTAAGCATTTTTGCAATTCCTGCAGAAACTCACACTTAAACATATTAATATGTAGAGGTGTGTTTGTGAAAAACCAGGTGTTACTGATTTTAAAATGGATTGTTTGCTTAAAACTAGTGTTAATTTTATGCATATATCTACATACACACACAAGTACTTAAAGTCTGTGAGTCCATGCTTGGTTTTGGATTTGCAATGGCAGAAAACCAATAATTCACTAAATCTCTTTCTGAAGATGATGCTGTTGGATGTGTACTTAAACCTGAGCACCTGAGCATAAACCTTGAGTTTGCTAATTTTGCATCTGCTTATTAATTCATACCTTTTGCAGACTTTAGAGAAGGCTGAATACAAACTTGGGAAATTCATCTAGCCCCTCTTTCTGTGAGCCCAGATCTCTAGATTTTCGATAGTTTTACCTGAAGATATGTCAATAGCTTCATGAAATTAAATAAGCCTCCAGCCAGAATTCATCTTTACACAGAAGCAACGACATGGTTCCTTTATAGATTATACATTGCCGTGCTATGTCCCTGTTTACTCCTTTATCTGTTCTCTGTTTCTGGCATTTTTCCCATTTTACATGACTATGTTTTGCCTACCTAAGTCACCTCAGGGTGTTCCCATGGAAGGAATCCCACGGTAGAGCAGGCTGCTGAAGTTGCCCAGCTCAGCATGCTTTGTTCCCTTTTAAAATAGTGTAGATGGGGGTAAATGGGGCCCTTGAGAACCACAGCTCTGGGGAGAAGGAACAGAAATGTCTCTCCTCCTTGACAGTTTATACATCTCCTATAACAGGGAATATGTTTCCATGCCCACAGAAACATGATTTTTCCTTTTTTTTTTTTCCCAGTTTCTCTGCCTCTCCCCCTTCCCTCTTGTAACCTTGATTTTACCCTTAGATTTTAAAATAATAGCTATTTAGGATTTGGGAATAGTCAGCAGCCACCCCAAAATACCCATCAGGATTAAATCCACTAAAAGCCTTTCCTCTCAGTGAGGCACAAAGCTGCTGGGTGGAGGTGTTGGTTTGTGTTTCTCTGCAGTGCCATTCCTCTGCTCTACCCCCAGTTAAACAGCCACGATAATGCTCCTCACTCAGCTTGTTTGAAGATTAAATTAGCTGCTATTAGTTCAGCTCTTTGAAGATGTACCCAAAGTGGTAAGTGCTAAGTAGTATTAAATGAATTTTAGTCATTAGGCCCTGGAGAAGTTTCGGATCAGTGTTGGAGCCATGGTGCAGTCTGGTGCCCAGAGCACCCCTGGCTCAGCACTGCCAGGTGCCACACTAGAGCCTCTGTCCTTAAACACTGTCCCCTCAAAGGCATTTAAAGGACCAGGCTGCAAACTGACTTTAAAGAGCAATCCTTGGTCTTCACAATTAAGAGAAGCTTTCATTTTCCTGGTGCTATCTCAGAAAATTTCTGTCTCCTTTTTAACAGAACTTTAAAGAAGAAAATCACCTGCGTGATTTATTAAGCCGAACTTTGATTTAATTTAAAATAAAGAGAAGCTGTCATGCTGTCTTTCAAATTTAAAGGAAAATGGGCAACTACAATTTCCATTAAATTACTCCAGATTGTAGAGGGTGTAACAGAGGTGAGATTTGGGTCCTTATTCAAGCCCTCTAGTGGTAGTTGTCCTGTTTGTTAACATGGGAAATTGCCTCATTACTAAACTATATTATTTGGAATCTTTCACAAGATATTAGAAGCATCTGCCATTAGAAGCAGGGAGAGGAATAAAGAAATTGTTAGAAAGGTAAGTATTTCTATGCAGAAATAATTGTGAATTAAACATGCAGACTAGTAGAAATTCTAAATGCCAGATGAAATAAACAGAAAAGGCAGAAAGTGACACACTAAGCAGATTACAAGGCCTGTCCTCTGGGGCTGACAGGTGGTATGGACTGAAAATGCTTCTGCAAAGTCAAAGCTGACCCAGTTCTCCTACAGTCAGGGTCAGAGTGTCTAAAACTCAGGATTTGAGTACTCTGGTACTGTGGAGAAGCTCTCAGAGAATGTGCTGCACCGGCCACACAGGGAAACAGCACCTTTCATTCCTCTGGGCTGCATTTCTGCCACTACTCTCCAGCCACTATATTGCTATTTCAGTGTGTTTCTTAGACTTTCTTTCCTCTGTTAAGTCCTCTTTCAAGGCTAATTTTCTAATGGCGCAATCCAAGGCAGCAGAGACAACACAGAAGCATTTCAGTGAAAATATTGCTGAAATTAGGAAAAAAAAATAGGCTCAAGATTAGGGGAAAAAAATCACGGCAATAAAATCAGTATAGGTAGGACTGCTCCTGTTGTAACGTGTTATATAATGGCTGCCTTTTGAAGAAAGAAACTGTTTAAAAAAGTAATGCTAAATTTAAGCTTAAATCAGTTTTTATAAATGCAAGACAACATTACAGTTTGTTTCTAGAAGCAATTTCAGGGTTTTAACAATAAAACTGACCTGTCCAGAACCTGTCAAATAGCCAGCCTGCCTGACTCAGCCCCCAGGTTAATGGATCATCTATTATGTTCTGCACAGGACTGTACCTGAAGCTATTTTACTTGTTAAATGGCTAAATAGTAGCTGATATGCCTGGCAGTGCATTCAGTGTTTCTCAAGAATACCTCTCCCAGAATTTTCTGGCAGATAAAAGCTTCACTCTGATGGTTCTAAGTGTTTCTTCAGCATCTCCTCTTAACCATCTAGAGGATTTTCTGGAGTGCTTACATGAATAGAGGTGCTTGTTAGAAGTACTCATTTCAAGGAAGTGTTTTGTGAGTGAAACAAGAATTATAATAGACAGTCAAGAGATCCTTTGGGGAAATGGGGTTGGTGGGAACAGGCAGAACATCTCTGCTGAATAAAACATTTTTTAAAGGAATGTCAAAACTAAGCAAAACAAGAGATCTCTTCCAGGAGGGGATGGTCTTCACCCTGGATACTTTCCCATTACTTTCCTCATGTTCCATGAGAACTCCAAAGTGTCTGAATCATTTTTGGACTATCTCAGAAAAGTGTTTAAGACATTTATTTGTATTCTAAGCATTTGATAGAGTAATCTTTAGAAAGGCAAAGTAATAGAGTGGCCCTGCTTAGTACAGTCCTGAAAATTAGAATAATAAAATGTATGTTGCTTTGTTTGCAGTTATGGTATTATACAAATAAGACAGAGCAAACAAAGAAATATGCACCACTTACTAGTATAAGGTTCTCTGAAAATTGTCCTTTGTGAGAAGGATGATCACTAGGTAATGTATAGGCCGTGTCCAATAAAAATGTACAATGAACACACTGTGTGGCAGAGTTTAATTTCCTGGCTCTTGTGGAAATTAAATCTCAGCTTTAATAAAACTGTGCTGTTGCACAAAAGGCACCACGAAGCAGTGTGATGCAATGGCTGCAATGCAAGCTGAGTGCACAGAATTATGGTCTTTTCCTGGATCTACCACTGGCTTCCAAAATCATTTCGTACATGTCACTTCTACAGCTCAATTTCCTCCTTGATAAAAATGGGACTAACAATGGTTTCTCACCTTTGACACCCCTGGATGAAAAGTGCTTAGTATTATTAATTCATGAATTTATCAACCTCAAGCAGAGTTGTGACCTTGAAAATGGAGAAGAGTTCCAGAGTCTGCAAGGGCTTCTGGGGAGATCATTAGAGCTATTTATTTTACCAGGCAAGCACATGGCTGTTAAAGTGATGTTGCAGGGCTGAGGAGGAGATGCAGTGTCACACATCAGATAAGGGGATGGTTTTCATGCCCAGACACACAGAATTATGGAGACATGGCACTGAGCAAATGTTGGATAAGTCCATCATATCCAAGTGGAAGGGCTGCTCCCCTCCTGGGAGATACAGAACAAAGTTTTGAAAAACTCTCCATGCTTCAGTGCTATATCTTATGGATTAGTTATGGCAATCAGTCACAACTATTGATCAGCGTGGCAGTACACGGGGACTCACAGTAAAACCTCCTTCTCAGTACAGATCCCTTGGGAACATTTTTCTTTTTTAAGGTATTAAAATGATCAAGAAAACTGAGGCTGTGTTTTGTTAATCTTTACTAAAGAATGGCAAACCCAAGACAATTCATCATTTGAGGTCCAAAATTCTCTCTAAGAACATTTTTCATATGGAAGTCAGCCTTAGTCCATTGATATTTCATAAGTCTATGTAAGAATAGCCCAATAGTTTGCCTTACCAAAATATTCAGTGCTTTATTAACTTGCCTTTTTGCCTTGTTGCAAAGAGAATTGGAAAGCCCTGAGTGAGTTTCAGCTGAGGGTTCTGCAGTTTCCACTCTGCTCTGCAATTTCCTTTGTGCTCCTTTAGCCGATGTTAATTGTGCACCACTGCTGTCACTGGAGCACGTGTCCCCTGCTGCACTGAATCACCAGAAAGCAGCTCTCCCAGTCCATCTGTGACAGCTCCAAGTGCAGAGGAAACACTCCTTGTGGATACACTGATTGGATGTGGCAGGGGATAAGTGGGCTGGCAGCAGTGGCTTTGTGCATTTTAATAACTGACGAAAAAAGGAGGTGGGAATGACTTTCAGGAAGTGGAACAGAGAATGTAAATTTTCTCTTCTCAACTAACCAAACATGCTTGTGCTTAAGTTGCATTTTAAAGGATCAGAAATTTAGCTGGGACAATGAAAACTGCATGCATCTCTTATAAAATACTTATACTACACCTCAAAGTAACTTGTATAACAGATCTTAATACAGATGATACACATTTTACCATATAAAATACACCAATGTGCTGCAAAAAAATTTGCTCAGGGCTTTCTTCTTGTTGTTGTTTTGTCTTGTTCTTAGTGGAGATTAGCGATGCAGAGTAGTAGCTTTTTAAGATTAGAGAATGCAGATAAAGTGAAAGAAAAGTGCAATCAAGCAAAATTCTTATCAGGGTTGCGCATACAGTGTCTGTATAGGTAAACAGATGTAAGAACATAACCTTTGGAGCTACAGATATGTTCTTAAATCTAATATACACAACGTGGGTTTTGTCCAACAAATAAGTAGGTATCATATAATGTGTATCATATAATCATACAGTGTGTAATGACATATAGAGATTAACACATGACACATTTCTTCTTACAGTCTTAGATCATGTGCCTGAAACTGGAAAGAAATTTTGGATATCAAGAGAAAATAATACAGAAAATAATGCAAAAAATAATTTCTTTTCTTCTCTAAACTCTCTGAGCCTTCCATAGAGATCAGACTGAGATTTCAGCAACTTTCCTCACAGAAGTGAGGATCACAATACTTAAATGGAACAGATGCCAGTGGGACTCTCAGTTAAGAACGTTCTGCCTCATAGGGAAAATCGTGACCCTATGGATTTTTCAGTTACAATGAAGTTATGACTTAGTGAATCCTAAAATACCCTGGTGCCCTGTTAAGCTGCTGTTAAGTATTTATGTTCCATTTTGAGCTACTGACCAGCTCGATGTGGAGGTGATCAAGCTTCTCTGGGTGCTAAGGGTTGCTCCCTTAAACAGTTAAGACTGTTTATTTTTTGCTTTGTCTCCTTGACATGAAGGAGTTTAGGACACTTTGAACGGAAAAAGAATTGGAATTATGAGACAACATTTTCTTCTGGGGAAGTAAAAAAAGTTGAAGAGAGATACAATATTTTTTCCACTTTTTCCCAAATCATGCATTTAGTAACCTTTAATAAACAACAATAAAAAAATTTCCCAGCAAATGGAAGAAAAAAGACAAGCATAGCTGTTCATAAAACCATGTCAAAACTCTTCCTGATTTTTTCACGTTTGATTGGCAACATCTGACCAAAGCTATAAAGATAGTATATGTGCCATAATCTTTAGCCTTTCAGTCTGAATTGACTGTAGAAGATTCACTTTAATTTAAAACATAAACAAATCTCTTATCTATCTTGCCTGTTTTGGAAGATCAGTGCAAACATAACTTAATAACTAATATAGCAATAAAACTTCTGCAAGGAGAAATTTATAGTACATTAATCTTTAGATTCTGTATTTGGACTGGAAATGATTACATGATAATGGAGTAAATGCTTTGCTAAGTGAATGCAAACTTAAATACTGTATATATCAAATGTGGACATGCTGAAGAATAAATCTGCACTACAGATTAATTAATTTACAGAAAGAACTTTCTTAAATGAAAGCTTCTGAAATAATAAGTCCAGGGAAGTGAGTAGGCCATCATTAAAGGGCAGGAAGCAAATTCAATGTGGATCTATTAAATGAGAGACAGCAAAGTTTTCTATTGAAACAGTGAAAAAATAGCTACAGCCATCAAAGTTTCCCTCTCCCAGGAAGGAATCAACTCTTTATGCAGCCTGGAGGTGTTGCCAAACTTATTTATTAAACGGTGGGGTTACCTGAATACAGAAGACTGCAGATTCTGTAGAAATATTCCTTCCACAAGGATGAGAGTGCATGCAAAGTACATCCCAAGATGTTCACTCACTACCCACCACTTCAAAGTCAAACTCTGTGTCAGATTTAGTCTGCAATGCATCCTTCATCTTTTTTTTTGAGAAAATCTATGTAACTCTACCGCCAAATGTGATTCTGCACATGAAGTCGTAGCTGGATGCAAATAGAGATTGTCAGAGATCAAGAGGGAATTAAACCCTTGCCACATGGTTTGCTCTAATGCAGTACCAGCACTGAGGGCCATTTCTGTAACTCCAAGTCAGCTGTGACCCTCAAAATCTTATGGATAGCTTGAGCAAGAAAGCCACAAACACATTCCTTGTGCTATTTCGTTCCTATCTTCTCAAAGCACTTCTATGCTAATTGAACTGGAGGGAAAAAAAAAAGAAAGAAAAGTAATTCCCTTCTTCCATTCCGGGGATTTTCAGTTAAAATTAAACCTGGTTAAGCTGCAGCAAATATCTACTCTGTAGAACTGAAACAGGGGAAATAGGTTATTTTAAAATGAGAGTTGATGGTGGCCCATCTTTAAGATGTCATGGGTTGAATGGCAAGGTTTTGGTAGTGGGGAAGCTACAAGAGTGATTTCTCTGAGAAGGTGCCAGAAGTTTCCCCTGTGTCCAGCAGAACCAATGGCAGTTTATATGGAAAAGACCTCCTTCCAATGTGTTAAAGTGCATTTTAAAGAGACAGGCCCAAGCATTTCAATGGATTAAGCATTGCTTCACTCACTGTTGCCCAATCTCTCATTCTGAAAATTGAGCTGTGCCATTTATGTCAGTTCAGCTGCGCAACACCAGGCACAGCCTCCTGTTTTTGTAAAAGTAGATTTTCCTGACTGATGGCCCTCCATCACAATGAGCTGCTCACTTCCACTGATAAGGGTACGTATTGCAGGAAGAAAACCAGCAGGGTGTTTGTTGGCAAATAGTGTTTCCCAGTTTGAGGAAACAGCTGGGGAAGACGACTGTCAGACAGGTTTAAGGAGCACAGAACAGACAGGAGTAGCAGGAAAGGTGAGGAAACACGACCTCCACTCCACCCAAACCACAGGACACCCACATTAATTTTCTGATATTTACAGATGAAATAGGAATTAACTCTTCCCAGCTCATTTCTGTTTTCCTGCCTGCCCTAAATCTGTGACCTGTGGCTGCAGCTTCTGCACAGGCTCAGGAAATCCCAGCCAAACTATCTCTCTTGCCCAAACCTTGAGTTCTCCCAGAGCACACCAGTTGAGCTGCAAGGCACGGCCATGTCCATACTTGGGCACACTGGGAATAGGAGTCCAAGGAATGAAAAGGTGATGAAATAAAAGCATGAAATGAAAAGGGTAAAGAGAAAGAATGTTATAAATTAAGAATAAAGATAAATAATGGAAAAAAACCCCTCTTCCCCAGACTGTCCAGAAAAGTTTTGTGAAGCTTAGCTTTGGAAAAAATCTTAATGAGAATATAAAACCTCAAATTATGAGCCCAAAAGCGTTCTTATAATCTTGAATTAGTTTTTCAATAGAGAAGTGAAAATTTGAAAGAGCAGTGTTAATTAACATCCTAATGTCATGCCAGTTCTGGTATGTGTATGAATTACTGCCACAAACCCCAGAGCAAGAGCTATGCTCTTATCTCTCTGATAATACTCACACATTTCTTTCCTGATATTTTTTGGTAATGGTGAGAAAGCTGTCATCCTATGTATTCATAAAAGAGAGCTGAATGTGGTAAATAGATGGTCCCTTGGTGTCAAAACTTTTGCAAATATTGCTATTATTTCCCTGTTAATAAATGTCTTGGTTGGGATTTTCAAAAGAAAACTCTTTTACAAAAGTCATGTTCTGCATGACTTCATCATTCTGCATGTTCATGACTTCATCATCTGCATGTTCTTCATCATTGGCCTCATTTTCCACACACCAAACTTAAGCAATTTGCAGTCAAAAAGCATAATTTGCATTAACTTGCCATGAACCATTTATGGATTCCTCCTGAACTGGAGTCATATTAAGTCAACACAAAGCTATTCTGGAGGTAAAATCATAAATGATGCATGCCTATAGGAGACAGGATAAAACACCTTACTTATTTACAGTTTTTCCTCCCAGTAACTTTTCTTTCTATTTTCTTTCTCCCTCTTGATCTACTTCCAAGAGCTAAGTCTTTTGGAAAATAATTTTAAGTGTGGCAGCTCGTTTGTATTTGGACTTTTAGAACTGACTCCTGATATTCTGTGCTCAGGCGGGAGGAAATGAGTGATAGGGATATTAAGGGCCAGGGATACTGAAGGCTCTTCAAGGTATCCAAGTAATTTTGAAAAATCTAGGGCAACCACAGCTGGTTGACACCCTTCAGTTCATCTTGCACCCTTGTAGTTCATCTTACAGACCCTTTGAAATGATCCTCCATCCCTTTCAAGTCACAAGGTCCCCATTTATTTAAGCTGTGCAGGATCAACCCCATGAGGCTAAAGCATACGCCAAAAAGCTGTCAGTAGCTAATAGCCAGGACATGTGACAGCAACACTTAATTCCCTGGGTGAATATGGGGGTTCACCTGGCATGAATAAGAATTATGACTTCAGAGAGGGCTTTTCTGATAAAACCTCTGATATGTATCAACTACAGTCACTTTGATTTTTAGTTCTAAGCAAGAGACTCCCAGGCACATTTGCACCTTCCCTCAGCTATCCCACGCAGTGCCAATATCCTGTTCTTTCCAAATTGCTTTTCATAAATTAAGGTGGGGCTAATTTAGCAAACTGTGCATTGGAAAGGCTTTTCAGAGTAAGGAAAATTTTTCCATAAAGTGATTTTTCAAACATGCCTTCATAAAAAAGTGTCAGAGAAAAAATATTTTAAGGGGCCATGTTTGTGAAAAAACCCCACATTTTTAATGGCACATGGTGGCCAACAGCAACACTGGCTGAGGCTGGGACACTGCAGCAGAGCAGAGGCTGCTGCTCTCCTAACGACTCCAAGTCTATGATGAACACAAATTTAAGTGAGGAATTTGAGACTATTATTAGCTTTCATCAGTCTCTCCGTGGCTTATTCATGGAATCTGGACAGATCCCAGCAGCATGGTTTCTCAGCCCTCATTAGGCTCTGCAAAATGAGCCTCCCGTACTTGAAAATACCTACTTGGCAGAGATTCTCTCTCCTCTCTCTTCTTTCAGTGGGTGTTTTGTTGCAATATTCAGGGTTCATATTGGGCCAGATCCCTTTTCAGAGGAAGGGCTGAACCACGCTCCCATCTCGCCTGTAGCAGCGACGGGAAGGCTGCTCATGTCATTATTTCTTACAGCTGCACACATAACACAACTGAAAATGTCTGCATAAAGCCAAGTTCACATTCAAACACCATGAAAACTCCAGCAGGAGTACCTTTGTCACTGTGTGCCCTCTCCCTCTTGGATACACACACTGCACCAGGCTTGCTGGCTTGCAAACACACAGAGCCAGTGACCTGTGAAAATGTTCCTGATCTTTCAAACATGAGCTCTGCTCTGCCAGCCTTTAATCAAACAGAAAGATCATCTATGTAATGAACCATCCACAAAAGGCTTTTATTTAGAACACACAAACACGTGTGTCACTTTCTGCTCATAATACCCAACATACCAGCACAAAAGCAAATTCGTGTGGATGAGGTGGCAAAGGAATAGTCCTTCAAGAGGTTAGTGCAATGTTAAATTCACTTGAATTAGCCAGAAGGAGCTAAGTTTGGGATGCTCAGTCTCCTGACTGAAAAGCTTAGCTGTAGGTCAGCCAGACATGACTTGGGTTAACAACCTAGCATCCAAAAATAATTGTTTTGTCTGCTAGGAAAATAGACCCACTGAAGTCAGGAATGGTTTCTGTTTTGAAGAATGGGCAGCAGTAGTGCCAGATGACAATCCTCTCTTGGTTGGATGCTGGTTTCTTTCTTCCAAGTGTTTAATGAACCTTTAAAGTAATTCCCAGTTTTTCTAACCCTTCACATTTGATTTTCCCAAATTCTTCAGCTTCAGGGAGATATTTGGTATTTCTACTTACTAAAATTGCAAGGTATTTTCAATACTAACAGTTTTATTTCACTCTTCATCCTTCTCTGACACAATTTTTGTTACACCTTTCCCGTCAGTTAGACTTACTGAAGCATGGTGTCCTCATAGGAGAAGCTTCTTTGCCTAAATCAATGACAGACAAAGTAGAAAGCCAGATCAGTTAATTGATATTACTGACAGGAACTCTAATCTCTAAAGACTAATATATGAGGTTTTCGTGAGGGATTTTTGTCATGTAGCAATCTTTTTAATTCCTTCCAGATTTTAAATGAGTTGGTTACCAAAAATTTGAGCTTTGTAAGTGTTTTTTGGTGTATTTTTATGTCCATGAAGAACAGAAAAACAGGAACATTGATGTTAATGGGGGATTCAGTTGGCATTGATTACAACCACAATCAAGGTTTAGAGCTCTGCCTCACGGATGTCTTACAAAATAAGCAAAGCTTTCTAAATGTTTCATAGAAAATATCCAAAATAAAGCAGTAGTATGTCATAAGTGTACATTTTTTTTGTTCTTTGCAAACCCAGTAATAAGAGTTAGCATCGTTAAAAACATGCAATTAGGGTTTCTCTTCAGTAGTATTCTGTTCATTATTGCGAAAATAAAAACAAATCATGCAAAGTGGACCTGAAAGACTATAAATATCACTGTTAATTCTGAGATATTCCACTTTTCTGGTGGCAAGGATTAAGAGTTGTGACTTTGCTATGTCTCAATGGAAAGTTTGATATTAAACAGTTATCATTAGGCAGCACCAAGAAAACCGCTTGTTCTCACATATTTTCCTTTCCATAAACCAGGGAGCCAGAACTTTTCCATCGAAAAAGGAAGAGGAAATAAATGGATTTCATATAAAACCACTGAACATTTTTGGTCAGACCTCAATTATTTTCAAAAGCTTCCTGGAGTGGTAGTGGTTCTGTTTCAAATTAGGGAGATGTCCAAGAGGCACACAACAGATTGGGATGTGCCTTCCTCAGAGCACAGGGATGCTGCTGTCCCAGGCAGATCCAGTTAACTCTGGAAATAGAAAACACACGAATAAGTTTAACATTAATATAACCAAGGGATGCAGGTGTTGGTTTCATCTGCTCTGTTTTCCTAGACAATATCTGATTTGTCTGTTTCAAAACCACTGACTTGGAAAAGGTTGGCTTGTCCAGGCACAGTTTCTTCTTTTCCTATGAAGCCTAGATTTTATGCAACATATCTGAAATCAGCTACTTCCCAGTGTTTAAATTTGCTGCTACTCCCAGAAAAATTATATTGCTTATTATTCTGTGATGTTGAATAGCTGATCTACTGCTGAACTCATTCATCAGCCTACCTTAGATTTTAATAGGGGAACCCAGCTGTGCTGCCACCAAAATTCATGTCACAACTCCCAATGATGGACATTGCTGGTTACCAAGGAATACAGTCTGCTTATAGCAGATGCCTTTGGAATCATTAGGAGCTTTGTACACATATATTTATATAATGTATAGCATTAATTTCTTAGCAGTAGTAGACATGAACCTAAATATTGCCATCCCAAAGCCACAGCAATCAATAATAATGATGAATGAATTATTAACATAGAACTTAATTCAGGAGGCACTGCTTATGGAATCTTCACAAGGTGGCTGTGAATTATTCAAACATGCACTGGTACACGGAAAACAATGTGTATGTAGCATTGTTCAAATACTCAGAATTCAAGCTGTCTTTTTTTTGGCCAAATTAATCACAAGTTTCCCTATGGAATGAGCATGCTAAGGCTTATCCTATAAATCTTCCACAGGCAAACATAATCATGGAGTGACAGAATCACAGAATCATTTAGGTTTAAAGATATTTTTAAGATCATGAAGTCCAAACATTGACCCAGCACTGCCAAGTCCACCACTAAACCATACCCCTAAGCATCATATCTATGGGTGTTTTAAGCACTTCCAGAGATAATGACTCCACCATTTCCTTGGACAACCTGTTCCAATTTTTGATAACCCTTCCTGTGAAGAAATGTTTCCAAATATCCAAACTAAACTTCCTCTGGCACAACTTGAGGCCGTTTCCTCTTGTCCTGTGTTGCTACCTGGGAGAAGAGGCTGACCCCCACCTGGCTACACACTTCTTTCAGGTATTAATGTTAATGATTAGCTAGGAGAATGATTAGCTCCCCCCTGAGTTTCCTTTTCTCCAGGCTAAACACCCCAGCTCCCTCAGCCAGCCTTGTGCTCAAGAGCCTTCCCCAGCTCCATTCCCTTCTCTGGACTTACTCCAGCCCCTCAATGTTTTTCTTACAGTGAAATGACAAAAACTGAACAAAATATTCAGGATGCAGCTTCACCACTGCTTATTACTGGATTTAATTCCCTTTTTCTCTGGATCTGGTAACAACTTTTAGAACTTCCTTTTGCTATTCTGGTCCTTTGCAGATTGTTTTTTTTCTTGGACAGACTTTAAATAAAGTCAGCTACTGTAGTCAGAAATTTTCTCTTACCTGATGGTGTGACACATGACAGGAGAAGGAGGGAAGTACCCCAAAATTGTCATTCTTCTTTTTCTTCCTTCTTTGTTTCCTCACTGGAGTTGTACTCCACAATAAAACCCCTATTGAGAACCTTTCTAATCCAGTTCACAGGTCCACCTCTAAAGCTGGAAGCTCTGGCTCAAACAGCTAATTAGAGAACTTACCTTCTGTAGTCTCCTGTACCCTGTAGTTTGCTAACCCTAGTCAGCTTTGCCCATTTGAATGCTTCCCCACATCCTTCATTCTAACTAAGCTGACATTTTGTCAGGCTGAGCAGCTTCTTACCTTCCTTTCAGTCAAACTTGATAATTTGATCACAGAGTCAAGATACAATTACTCTGCAGGCAGGAACTGAAAGCTTTCTACAGTTTACTTAGTCCAAAAAATACCAGAATTTGAAAAAAATTTTAGAATGGGTGAGATTATCATATAAGTGAAAGGTAAGAAAATTTTTAAGAAACAAACAAGAAAATTCTTGTTCTGAACCCATTTTCAGTTCAGATACCCATTTCATTTTATTAATCTTACACTTTTATCAAAGAGGAATACAGCTCTAGAGAGGAATACAGTTCTAAAATTTGTCTGTGAATCTTCTTATTTCCATATACTTTCTTTTAGAGAAAGACAGTTCCAATCAGAATCATACCTCAGAGGGAAAACTGCTGAAGAGATCAGCACTATTTAGTAGCCAGGTTTAGTTTTTTCTTATTGAATGTCAGTATAAAATAATTTTGATTGGGTTTTTTTGAACTGTTGAAGATCAGCAAGTCCCCTGCTTCCCTAAAATAGCCTCCGGAATCTCAGAAAATCTGAGATAAAAATTTAGAGCAGTTGATTTGCATCATTTCTGCAGAGGAATGAGACATTCACTACCCTTTTTTTGCCAGAGAAGGACAGAGCTTTCAGACAATTGACTTCATCTATGCAGATTACTGACAAGGGATGATAAAAGGTCACTCCAAAAGGTGTCCCTTCAGGCCATGTGGTCTTGAGTGGTCCTGTCCACAACTTACTTGCTATAGTCCACTGCTTTTAGGTACATATGAAAAGGGCTTTGTGCAAAGCTCATATTAAGACATCTCTGCATGACCTTCCTTTACTTTTTTCAAAGGTTTTGGACAGCCCTCATCTATGTGGCAAAGGTCAAATGGGAAACATCTTGAAAAGAGCTACTGAAGCAACAAGGGAATGTAAACCTTTGTGCTCTTCTGCTCTCAGCCATGAAGCTACTGTACCTTATGAGTAAGTTCATGGTTCTTTGTTCCTTTGAGACTATTTATTAAAAAATAAGCCTTTGAAAGCCCTCTTTATTTTCAGTTTGAATCATATAATTAAGGGGAGGAGGTGGAAGCACACTTAAAATATTTTCACTGGAGTCACCTTTGTTAGTTGAGGGGAAGGATCTGTATTTACAAGAGATGAAATACAGGTCTGTGAAGCATAATCACAGAGAATGTATTGGTATTTGAAAATGACCACTCTACTGAAAAACTTTACCTTGACTTACATTTTATTATAGAAATCTGACAGTTCAGAAGGCTTGATCACTTGTGAAGCTTTTCATACTGCATTTCTATTCTCTTTCAGCATCCAAAACAAACAGAAAAAGACACAAATCATTCCAAGTCTGCTCAGATTCATAGGTTTTAGCAGAATATTGCCTTGTTTTTCATAGTTTGAGATCTTACTGATTGCCTTGATATGCCCTCATATCAATTCTTTTTCAGAGCAATCAGTTTTCCTGTTACAAGACCTGCTACCACTTCACTCTCAATTTCAGAAGAAACCTTCTGAACCTCTTTGAGATAAGCAAGCAATAATATGTCACACCCAAAGAAATTACAGGAAATATGCTGTTATTAAAGATACCCAGAGAAGGTCAGCTCTGAAAACAAGAAAACAAACAGCATTTCCATCCCTGGCCTACCTCCAATGTTGAAGGCAGAGAATGTTAAGCACTTCACCAGGCAGGGAAAAGCTGCTGCCCCAGGCTGAGGGCACCTTGCAGTCCAGTACAGAGGGCTGTCCTCATGGGACAGACAGAAGTGACCATGGAACAGACTGTAGGGGACAGGCTCTGTCCTCCCCTGGCCAAGTGCCACCAGCCTGGTTACCACAGGGCTCAATTTTCTGGTTTAAATGGAACCTTGCTGTGCCAAGTAAGGAATAGATTTAGAAACATCTGTATTAAAGGGACAGATTTCTTTTGAAATCCCATTTCTGTACCTTTCAAACAAATTAATGGTGTCATGTGAAGAACAGGCTGCCATTTGAAAAATAGAGATAGGCCTTTTTGTAATTTGCATAATATACAGTGGTATTTGTGATTTCCATTTTGTAACTCACACAGAGAATATTTACTTGGTGTAATGTTAAATGTGAGCTCTGTGAAATATTGCAGTTTGAGAAATCTGTCAAGAAATTGTATTCATCTCAAAAATCAAGCTGAAAAAACCATGATCTTGCTTTTAGGAATTTGCCTGTGCCAATAACTCGAATTCTTTTTCTAGTATAAAAAGCAGGATGTGCCTATTTAGTATAACATGATCATAATGTTATCTAACAGAAGTCCACAGAACACATGAAACATTTGTCTTACAGTCCCTAGGTGAGCACATTATCATTTTCTTCTTGTCATTCAACACTGAGCATGTTAGATAACAACCTATAATAGAATTTAATATAATGGTTTCTGCAGTCAATACTGGGATGAAGATTGAGATTTTTCTAATGGGATCTGAGTAGCCAAATCCCCTGGGCAGCATGGATGATCACATCAGCCTTAAAATTCAGTCGAGCGAAAAAATAGTGTCAACACAATTTTGATACTGGAAAACAATTGTTGCCTTTGCTACCTTAAAATGAAAATTCTCACATAGAAATATGTATTTAACAGGAGATTTTTGAGAGAAATATTCTTTCCTCAAATAATTTTTTTTAAAGAAATATCTTTCCCATTTACTGAATAGCGCTTCAAGCTTTTGCATCTGCCCTCCTATTTCTATCATGCTAATAAAAATAAAATGGCAAAGAAGCAAACCAAAAATAATTCTGAAATTAATTTTTTTAAAAAATTTTTTCTTTTGCCTCGTTTAAATGGGAAGAGGAAAGGAGGCTTTCTTAGTGGCACGTTAGAAAGGTGATTCTGCACCTCTCTCACAAAATTTCTGGGCTCATGAAGCAGCACTGAACACCAAGGCAGAGGAAACCTGACAACTTCTCATGAACCCCACCTGCTTAACCCAAGACAAGTACAAAAAATAGACCCACCAAGGGGTTTTTGGTGGAAAAAGGAATAGAGCTTTTCTGTTACAATTTACAACATGAGTGTGCCTGGGGCTGTACCAACACTGCTCAGGCAGCAAATCCACTGTGCAATTAGCTACCAAAAGATTGCAGATCCAGGCTTTGACTTCAGGCATCCATGAGGAACCAAACATCCTCTTTGCCTCTTTGATCCAGCCCTTAAAAATAAGCAGGTGATGATAGTACAGTCCTACCTATTGTTGCCTTTCCTTATAAAACAGTCAGTCACTCTAACAGAATTCAATCTGATAAGCCAACTTTTATCCTCAACTTTTCTGCTTCAATTAATCTGTAATAACTAAAACTCTCAAGGCAGCTGAAAACCAGTCAGGAATGATCTTTCAAGTACACTAACATCTGATTCCTGGGAAACGAACTGTAATTATTAAAAATAGCTTTCCAGTTGAGTCCATATACTGACAGGAGGCAAATATACATTAGGAAGTTAATTTAAAAGTGCTAGGGACATGGAACCATAATCATAAATTGATTTATTTGAATTTAAATGTCCCTCTGCACATTATAGCTCACTTTTACTGGTCTGTGTATAAAAACATCTTACTATCAGTATTTTAATAATGCAAAGATGCAATCAAAGTTGTGCCACTTGAAAATTTGGAATTATTCATATTACTTGTTGCAAAAGTAAGCATCACACAAAAAGCTGTATAAATTTTTATTTACTTGCCATGTATAATATATAAACAATAGTGTTTCTATTCTATTATGAATAAATACACACTATAATATATAAATCTCTACATATATGT
The DNA here is from genome assembly GCA_024734555.1 of Trochalopteron elliotii. Lineage (NCBI taxonomy): Eukaryota > Metazoa > Chordata > Aves > Passeriformes > Leiothrichidae > Trochalopteron > Trochalopteron elliotii. Next base: position 3,091,680 of record JANPWX010000060.1, on the reverse strand, counting down.
ATTTTTGTTGAGACCTCACTTTGAGACTGGAAAAATACAAACACCCTGTTGTAAAAATGATGTCTTCCAGTAAGACCTTACAGTATAAATAGAAAATAAAGACAAGGAATGGAAAAAAAAGGAAGCCTTGTTATGAACACTTTATGATCTGAGGCATTGAGGGAGTAAAAGATTTTCCCTACCACACCATAAGAAGCTTCCGACAGAAATAAAAATCAAACCAGAGCTCTTAAAATGCAGACTTGTGCTCTAACCACATGGCCAAAATGTCTGTAAAATATTAAAGGTTTGGTAGGAAATGGTGTTGTGAATTAACATGAAGAGTTGCTAATGCAATAATCGAGTTTATTTTGCATATTTGCTTTCTGAATTCCTGGGCATAGCAAAACTCTTCAGGGAGTGGGTGACTATGCCAACAAAAAGAGTGTGCAAGTATCTTTCAGAGACATTTTTCAAATCACATGGTTTATTTATTTTTTTCCACTGACCTTCCTGAAGGTTACTTAGTGCTGACATGCTATTGTTGAATGGTTTTCTATGAGAGAGGGAACAAAATAAAATCTGGATTAATGAAAAAATAATTTGCTTGAAGACTGTGTACCACAGGAAACAAGACTGTCTCTTACCAATTCAAAAGCGTTTTGAATCTGGAGAAAAACAAATAAAAATAAAAGAGAAGGGTTCTGGAAGGTAGGAGTACCCATAAGTGTCAGTTCTACCACACCATGAGCTAAAACACCAACAGACACCATTGTGACTAACACTGCAAATTAAATGCAGCTACCAAAACATTTCCTGGCTAATCTTTGGCTATGTTACATTTGACCCACATTACTGAAATGCTGTTCCAAACTGAGTCATGTCTTATGGCCACCTCACAGGTTAGTCCAAGCAAAAAACATCATTAATACCAGTGGTGAGTTGTACTAAAATAAAATAAGTAAATGGAACCAGCCCCTTCCCCCTCTTTGTCACATACACACACAAAACCCAGACCAAAGCCCACTGCTGCAGATGAGCTCCACATGGCTGTTAAGCCATGCATCCTCTGTACACATGGGCCAGAGCCAAGCCACAGCTGAGCAAAGTCCCTGTCCAGCTTTCTCCTGACAGAGCAGCCAGGTTGCTCCTCAGGCTTCTCCTGGATTTGGCTGTATGCACCTTCAATTCCCCTCCATGGACTCCAAAACCAGAGCAAAATTTTATTATCATGAAATGGAAAGAAAAGAATTACAGGAAGCATTAAAAGGCTGGGAGTAACCAAACTTAAAATAATTTTTTTTTCAGTTTAATTATTGTGCTGCTACAGTGCATTACTTTGCCTTCTGAGTACAGTGCTGAGAGTATGAAAAAAAATCCCCAAAATGATACAATGGAAGTGCAGGAGAAGGAGGAATGGAAACCAGATGTTGAAAAAAAGTAGAAGTAAGAGTATAATTTGTGGCACCACACAGTTATCCTTCACAGTCTCAAGCCTCACTTGCCTCACCAGGTCAGTGTAACACAATTGTTGTCTGTAAAATCACAGTAATCTTGGTTTTACACCTATCTCATTCCTCCGGGTTGTAGCTCTTTTCAGCCAAAATAACTTCTCTCACAGCACACCACAACAGGGATCAACTCCTCCTACATGCATCACTACCATTCCCAGTTATTTTATGTTCAGATTAATTTGCAGACTTCTTGGAAAAGAATAACACTAAAAACCAGCAGGTTTTTAGTGTTTGTAGCACATGTTTGTCGATCTGACAGTGTACAAACAATGTAATCTTAAAGGGCCATATTTTCCCCAGCCTTTTATGCAGGGCTGAAGGGGTTTCAACTCCTCTTCACTCCCACTTTCTCACACAAGGATCCCAGTCCTGTAAGTTGCTTCTTGTAGAGAGCCTAAAGTATCATACTCTAACAATAAATTAATCTGAGTAACATCTTAAAGCCTATGTGTTGGGGAATATTTTAGCAGTTGATTTTAAGCATTCCTCAGCTTATTATTTTTAAGTTCCTCATCAAAGCCTCCTGTCCTACAAATGAGGGGGGTTTTCAGTGGGGATAGGTTTAATGTTATCCCCTACTTTTGGTGCTTAAGTGAAAGATTTGTTTATGAAATAATTTTGGGGGATTTAAGGAGAACTCGTCACAGAACTAGATATGATTCTGAGAAGTCCAGGAGTAGCATGCATAAATCACTGCAGGACACAATTCTGCAAAAGTGGCTGATTGCCCACCAGGCCTTACAATGAGCAAAGAAAGAAACAAATCTGTTTTTCTCTTCAAGCTCAGCAAATAATTAAACCATCAGAGTTAAGAAAAGTATCTATCATTGAAAAAAAATCTATCTCAATGTTCTGTCTTGTTCAAAAGTAGGCATAAAATACATATACTTGCCACTTAGCACATATAACCTATCCTCAGATGTCCTATGCATTTCCACAATTAACTAGAATTGCTAATACAAGCATACAATGCTAAAGGATGCATACAACATACCTCAATAAAAGCCTGAGGCAGGCTGATAATGGTCCTTAATTTTATGAGCAGTCTTGAGACATTTAATAAAACTCTTACTCTTTCCTCCAGCAGTAACCATAGCTTAATAACAAAAATCATTAAACTTATTGTAGAACCATTCAGTAGATGTAGCACATTAACTTCTTGTGCATGTAAACTCACTCCAGAAGAAGGAAAAATGGGATTTGCCATTATTTTAACACCAGCCTTCTCCAACTCTCTCCAAAATTTTCTCCTTGTCTTTCACAATAGTAACAGATTTTGTCATTTTTCTGCCTATCTTCTGTTTCAAGATCAGCTCTAGTCCTAGCACAAAACTTTATGATTTCCATTACAAAAGTTCACCTTTTATCCTTACGACTCATATTTTTGCCTCACATGGTCTTTTGATGAATTACTGTACTTTAACTTCCTCACTTCCCTTTTTCTCCAGTCTCTTGTGATTATACCTCTCAAAAACCTTTTGAAATGTAAACAAGTTGTAGAGTCAGAATGCCTTCCTTTCCACTGCTGCATGGATTTCTTCCACCTACACTAACAAACAGTGCAGCATGATGTTCTTGAGCTGAACCTGTGGTAATACATCAACTTTAAGGACATGATTTTGAAAAATTTCAATTCATAAACATGGTAGGTTTTCATTACATAGGAGACATGCACTAAACTGGGTTTAGTTTCTGTATATGATAAAGAGCTGATTAAAATATAGAAATTAAAACCTCCTAAACAGATGGAATTTCTACTTACTGTCACTCATAGGGATGTAGGTATCTGCATGTGTATGTAGAAGTGTATCACATTTTAATCAGCCATGGTTCCTCCTGCAAAATGAGAATTTATTACAGGGAAATGAATGCTCTCAGACTGACCATCAATCTTTAACCAGTATCATAAGTTACTGCTTCTTCTTTGGTAGAAAAAAGGAAAGTTGCTCTTGGCATTTGTTCTTAATTCTTGTTTTATGGAGGTCCAATATCCAAAAATGCAGACTTTTCTTCTTCCTCCTTTGATTATAGGGTAAACTCTATTACATCCATATTTGCATCTTCTCCCCTATCCCATATCAAATGTTACAGCTCAAAGACATCTCTGACAGAGATCTGGCCTCTCAGTCTTTTAAAGTGAATTATTAGTCAATTATTCTTTTGTGGAAGGAGTGGCTTTTTGCTATTTGACATCTGGCAGTCATTTAAAGCACTGGCAACTCCTCATTCAGAACACTACACATATCTGATTTACTTTCAATGTTTTCTTGGTCTAAATAGCCACCCTATTGCTTTTCTTGGCAAAAAAAAAAAAAAAAAATCTGTTGGGTGGAGCTAGATTTCCACTGCTAGATTTTCACTTTACTTCAAGCTATAACAGATCCTTTAGAAGTATCTAATGTGCAAAATCTGTTGTTTATACAGATCTGCAGCTGGCTTTGTCCCAGTTGCTCAAGAGTGATATCTAAACATAAAATAATCTCTGTATAAACTGTGGGTTTGTAAAATATGTAAGTGCTCTGTGTTTGTTCAGCCCAGGTCACTTGCTGAAAATGAAGGTTATGCCTGGGTGATAACCATCAGATGTTGGTTCAGAAGGGAATCCAAATTTTTCCAAAGTTTAATTATGCTCAAGTCACAAGGACATGAGATGGGGACAGGTTGGGTGGAATTTGAAAGCGCATGCAAAAATTTCCCCACGGTAACTGCACTTCCTTGAATTCTGTGACTTGAAGTCAAGTAAAGTAAACAGCATTTAAAGACATTCCTAATTATGAGATTGCACCCTTGGAGTCATTAGAGCTGCAATCAGGAACAATGCCTCTTTTCTGCTCACACAGAGCAATGATCCTGCCCTAATGATCCTGCTCTAATGATTAACTGCTGCTGAAGGGTAACACAAGACAAGGTTAGAACCGTTTTCAGGCAATGACATACCTGTGTCTCTTGAACAGCACAGCTTATCACATTAAGGGTCCTGTCTTGCAAAAAGTGAGTAAAGCTGTAGTTATTTCAGTTTTGGTACAAGGTAACCTCACCTATCAGCTACAAAATCCCACTCTGACATTGCATTTGGGGTTTGAGGAGTTAATCTTAGGACAGCAGAAGCATATTATTTACATCAAGATTTAGAAAAGCATCTTCTTATATTAGAGAGCTAATGTGAAAGCTAAGGGAAATATTACCTGAAAAAAATGACAGAAGTGGTCTAGTTTTAATGCCTGCTTTATAGGAAAATCAACTAGAAAGGCCAGTGGGTCATTTTTGGCAAAATTATTATTTTAGGCTTTTCAGTGCCTTCAATCAGCTATAACGAAATGCATCACCCCTACTTCAGCTACTTAGATTACCCCTTGCCAGAGCACATTCCCTGCTGTTAGCACAGCTCACTGATCAAAAATAGCACATACAGCTCAGCAAAGTTAATAATTTCTTTTCTGATCCCTTCCCATAATCTTCTGCAAGCTCCAGAAACCAGAATCTCCTCTCATGGAGGTGCCACTGTGTAAAATATGGGGCCCCATTTCCTTAGTACACCCCATAAATGAACATGTCAACACAGCACCCTGCAGTGGTACAACTCCATGTGCTGAGCTCTGGTATGGAATTTCTCTTTCTTCCAAGTTACCCTGGGACTGGAACCTTCTCCTCAAAGCCTTTCCCTCTAAAACCCCCTCCTGCCATGGAGTGTGTCCACTACAGCAACAAAAAATATTTGGGTGGCATCGGGTCATCAGCATGATCTTGTGGAAGTTTAACATCTTCATTCATATAATAAAACCCTGAGATTCCTTGAAATTTATCATTCTTTGAATCTTCGTACAATCTTTCCCTTTGCCTAGTTGAATATTGAAAAGTTCAGAGCATAGCTGTTCTAATAAAGAACTTCAACTTAGTTTGTGCCAATCTTCTCTTCCAAGTTGCACCACTTCAATCCTCTTAGTGTCCTTTCTGAGCTCAAATTCTTGTACATTAAATTATTGCAAAATATTCTGTGCAGTCATTGGGAGTACAGGTGATTTAACCAAAACCTCAGGTCATGTTGTCTCAGTGGTGTCAAGGCTGTGTGTGTGCTCAGGGGCAGTTTTCTGTGTGCCAGAGCTGGGAGCAGGGCAGTGGTGAGCTCTCCACAGCACGTGTGGCTCAGGTAACGTGTTGCTGAAACACTCCAGCTCCCCTGCTCTTCTAGCCAGCCCTTCTCCTGTCTCTAGGAAGTTGTGTGGCAAAGCAATGCATTGCTTGTCCTTCTACAGCAATAATAAATAGTATTTGTTGCCTTTGCTATTGGAACTTGTTTCCCACACTCTGTTTTTTAACTTTCCACAAAATGATACCCACAGGGTGCAATGGCTTCATTCCAGTGGTTCACCTGCATCTATATTTGCAACCCTTTGGGATAAGACATTGATCTCTCTTCTATGTCCTCCCTGCCTGCTGGAGTGATTTGCTCTTGAGGGAGCAGGAGGCTGAAGCTGACCCAAATTTTGTTTCCATTTCCCAGTTAGGTTCAGAGTCAAGGTTACTTGAACGACAATAACTATAATTTTTGCCGTGTCATAAGTTTAAGTATTTTGGGGGGTTTTCCTAAGAGGTTCTCAAGTTTGCTTTTATAGGATTTGAAATATTACAGCATTTCTCTAAGGATTCATGCAGGGGGTAGAAAAGGCTGAAGCAATCAATAAATTGTCTCAAAAGAAAAAAAGGAGGGGGAGAATATATCTTCTTTAACCTAGGGAATTTTGGGATCAGGTAGATTGTTTCTTAGTGAGTAAGAGAGTCAAGATTACAGTTGAGTTCCCTCTTTGGGAATTTCTAATATTCTCAGGTGGCTGTGGTTAATTCTGTGTTTTTAGTTCGACTCTTCAGCCAGTAGCTGGCACAATTTCAAACAACAGAAACAGACAACTCTCAAGCAAAAATACAAGATTGACCATGGTAATCAACACATAGCAAATATAATTAGAGTTCAGTGCTTGGATCAGGCAGAGAGCAGCATCCTGCCATGGCAAATGTGCCTGTTGGGACAGCTGCTGCACCTGACAGCCTGTCCTTTGCCAGCTCCTGCCTGCCTCTCCTCCCCACCACCCCCAGCCCCTCTTGCTGCCCTTGGAACTGTGATGTGTGCCTGTTGAGAGGGGGCCAGGCCATCTGCACCAGTTCTGCAGGCTGCCTCTGCAGAAGTGCTCAGACCTCACAATGGAGTCCTGATTTTCCAGAGGCTCTGGCACCTATTCAGCCATCTCACTGCAGCCTACCAACATTTTCAGAAGTGCTTGGCCATGAGCAGTTCCTGTTGACGTGAAGCATGTCTGTGTGCTTATCTACAGCTGTCCCCTCTTCTGCAGGTCCTTTAGGCACTTCCTTTGCTCGTGCCTGTGTCAGCACAATGACCTCTCCCACTGTCAGGCACATCTTCAGGATGGGAGGTCCCACCCAGGGCAGAAATCAGAGTCCCAGCAGCTGGTGAGGTCTGCTCTGCCTCACTGGGGCTCTACCAGCAAATGTGGCACAGCCCCAGATGCAGAGCAGTCCCAGGGGTCCCTCACAGAGCCCTGGGATTATGGATGGAAGGATCCAGGACACTTCTCCCAGTGCTTTTAAATGAGTGAGCCAGATCTCAGGATAGGAGGGGGGAAAGAATGCAAGGTGGAATTCTTATGTGTGAATCACAGGCTCAGCATTTCACATGTACAAGTGGGTCTGTAAACAGCAGAGACAGCACCAGTTAAACACTGGCTGCCTCGAACTGGTTGCACCTTTGCTCTTTATAGGAAGACTTGATGGCATTTTGAAAATGGTAGTTTACCTTCAGGTGAGGTTCACAACAAATTGTCCACATTAATCTCCTCTTTGCCATGCTCCATGCAGATTTTCTTCAAGCTTGTACTATGGGTGTAGGACACAGGACTCTCTCCCCAGATTTCTGAACATTGCTCAGATAAAGGCAGCTTCTCCAGAAATTAATCTGGATGGAAATATTCCTGTTTTGTAAACATTTTCTCTGTATTTGTTAGGAGTGAGATTGCCACCTACCTAAACAGAAGCAGAAGGAAGTAAAGCCAAATTCCCTACTCATAGGTAAAATGGACATAGGCCACTACATTATTGTTTAGATAAAATGTTTTCCTTACAAATGTGTCTCTCCTAATGTTCCCTTCAAACTGCAATTAGCAATTAGTTTGATAATTCAGGTATAATGATGATTTGCCTTCATGCTTTTTCACCATGCACTGTAGTTTGGAAAATGCCAGTGCAACTCACAAGAAACAGAGGGAATGCATGGATCCACTCTGAGAAGAGGATCAGGAAAGTGGGTACACTGGTAAATCTATTGGAACATCCCACTACACTAACTGAGCCAGGCTGCAGGACACTAAGTCTGCTGAGGAGCAGAAATACTAAACGACAAGACATAAACAACAAAATCATTTACCCCTGAGTCAGTTGGAAAAAATCTAAACCAATTTTGTCTTCTGAAAAGCCATTTACTTGCCTTCATCTTTGCATTTTCAAAGGTTATCCTTTTGTACAATAAGTAAAAGAAACCTTCTTAAAAATGATTAATCTGACAGTGTTATTTTTAACTTTCACAACATCCCATGCTGTTATGACAAGCAGAGCACAGTTCAAAAGAAAGGAATGTTTCTATCAAAGTATTCCACACAAAGAGTATAGAGCCCAGCATGGAATAACTAATAGCCCAAACTACATCAATAGTGGGTTTTTTTAAAGTTCTTCAACCCGAGATGCATTCAGGTGTATCAAGCTGTGATCCAAATCTTTTCTATGCATACAGTGTCCCTCTGTTTGACTTAATACTTGACTTTTTTCTAAGCATATCATATAGCAACACAGAGGTGGGTTTTTTGAAGGGCTCCCCATTCAGCACCATCAAAATGTGGCTTCAGAAATGCCTTTACTTGTAACATGTATTTGCTGATGATTGTTCAAATGTGCTACTAAAAAAGGGGTGCAAATTGAAAAGCAATCGTAGACGATGGTCCTTTCAGTACGGCCTGCTTGAAAATAGTCATCAGTTTGAAGGAATTTTGAGGGCCAAGTATCATTCAGAGTGGATTATAAAGGATAGCAAGCAGGAGCCTGAGCAACAGAGGGAAGCTCTTCATGCAAGGAGTTGCTGGGTCAGGCCATGTTCTGTCCAGGGACCATGCAGGTCCTTGACATCTGAGGTTGTCCTGCCAAAATCAGCTCTAAAAATTCAATTTATTTCAGTAGGAATGTAACATAATTTTGTCATGTAAAGCCTTAAAAATTGAAAACCATTCCTTGATTTTGTGCTTAAGCTTATGTTCAAACCACATGGACAGTAGGACAAATGCTAGAGCTCCACACTTGGCTGCGGTGCCACATTACCTTCCTAATGTGCTCAGCTATGTTCAGTTGAACATAAGGAAGTCGTGATCACCACTACTAACTAAGCAATCACAAAACATGCAGATGATCTTCCTTGAAATATCTCCATTCTTTTTCTCATGACAATGCTCACTTTCTATCTGTGCAGTTCTGAAGGTTTATCCAAATCCCGGGGAATCAGTCAATTCTGTTTCATCTCAGGGCCCATTTCTACTCTGACTAGCAGCACTCTATTAGAAAAAAAAAAAGCAAGTTGCAGCACTACAACATGTCAAATGAAGTTCTATATTTTTAGCTCTTCAATCATAATATCTTTTCAGCATTAAAAAGAGCAAAAGCAGTAATAAAATTTTCCTAAAACTAACATAAGAAAAAGGGGACTCTAAAGAAAATGGGTTTAGTTATTGTTTATGAACACATAAAACATCAATATTTTGCTTCCTTACTTGTTTTTATAACCAGTTCCACAAAAACAGAATCAGGAAATGAAGTTATGGATTCCAAAAGTGAAAGTGGCAAAGAGACTCAAGCTGCAGATTATTTCTTCCCTGCATTACTTTTCCTCACTTCCCCTCTCCCAGACAGCCAATTTTTTTACACTGGAAATCATTCCAAAATGCGTCAAAGAGATCACATACTAATGCACCATGACTTACAAAAATAAGGAAATGTTAATTTCTTTGTTAACATGTTATTGCCAGGAATACATTTCCAGTGCAGCATTAAATCAAGAATTATCAGAATTGTTTTCTTATTGTCCTGATGCTCAGGTAGAGAGTAGTTTGACTGGCCAATAGATAACTCCTTTCAAAGAAAGCTGCAGTGGTGCCCAATCAGCACCTCATTCCAGACCTGCAGCAGCACTGCACTACTAGAAAGTATTCCAGAAGTTTTTAGTGTTTCCATAAGTGTTTTAGGCCACATGAAATCTAATTGTGCAAAAAGAAGCCCTTGCCTGTGGGTTTTAAAGACAATGGCATTTCAGACAAAAGGAATAAATGTAAGGCTGGCTAAGGACTTTTAGGAACTTACACAGTTTGGGGAACAGAGGTGAGCTCAGGTGACTTGTATGTGCAAGGATGTACGGAGGAGATGCACAGGATAGTCAGAAATCCCTGGAGACCACGAGAGGCTACATGCTCTTGCTCTTGCCACATGTTCCAGGCAAAGCCATGGGGTGATTTTCGGCCAGAAACTCCTCCCCATGTCAGCCTAGCAGCGTTTGCAGTTGCCCTTCCCCAGATCCAATGTACCCTCTATGCTTTCCGCTATCAGAAATAAATGAAATTTACCCCTGTGACAGCACATGAAAGGATGTGTGTTTTCTTTCACAAGTAGTGAAGCCTTGGAAAGGAAGGCTGGATATTTGGGATCCTGGAAGCAATCCAGAAGGAGGACATCTCCTGAGGCTAATGCAGTTATGATCCCATTTTGGCTGGCTGTGTGAGGAGAAGGGATCATCTAACTCCGGGGAGTACTTGGCAAAGGTTACAATCCTAAGTCTGTACAACACTGGGTCAAGTCAGACACTGATTTGGTTAGTCAGTGAGTTTGTGTAGGAGTAGTTAGAGCAGAGGGGTAGTCCTGACACTGATGAATCTGCAATCAGGGCGAGGGCTGGGAGTTCAAACACAAAGACAGGCTCTGGCACAGAGACCAACTGCATAGGACACACCTCTGCACTTCTGCAGAGCAGCTTGCTGAATCAAAGCTGAGGTAGTTTATTTCATGGATTATACATGTATTTAATTAAATTTCTAGATAAATATTTGTAGCAATAAGTTTTTGAAGTACTGCAAAGTTACATTGTATTAAACATTTATTGCAATCTTATGAAATATTCCTTGTGTTAAATATTTACTGTTATTTTGAAGATATTGGAATTGAGCTTATTATAAACATGGCACAAATGCAAAGCCATCTTTCTCAGAGCAATATACTTCCTGAGTTGCTTTTAGACTTATTTCCTGATGGATATTTGCCATTAACATACTATGACTTTTTCCTTTATGAGAAAAGGCTCTAGCTCAAGCTAAGAGAAAGTTGTAATTTAAAAGATAGTTTCCACAGTGCTCAGCATTCTCACAATAAAAACAGTTTTCTTACTGCAGCTACTGTATTAAATATTTATATTGATGTTTATTTTGTAAACAAAGAAACTGAATTAAGCTAACATAGGAAGAGCCCATGATGTGTTTTAATATCTATATTTGGTTTATGCCTATTTGTTGTGGCCTTTTATGCAATTGATTCAAAGGATGGTGTTAAATAATAAGTAACATTTTTAAAATTACATGGAAGTATTTTCGTGTATTTGCTGAAGAAGATCAATTTTTTAAAAAAAATAAAACTACAAGTACATACCGTGGAGAATATCCAGTCCATAACTATTTTACATGCAGTTAAAGAAGTGAAATTACTAGTATATGTTTGGTTTCCTTGAAGACAGCATTGTCACAGTTTCCTTTGGAGTTTGACCTAAAAGCCTTGACATGTTAAGACTAGAGAAAGCAAAAGGCTTTTGGTCTGACATTTTTTGTGATATTTTCTGCCTGATCAATAATTGAACAGTCCAGCCAACTTGAAGGTGCTCTGTGTAGGACAACCACTCACATTTATTTGGTTCATTATGTTTCTGAGGTTATCTTGGGATTTCTAGAAAGTTTGTTTCCTATAAACACTCCTGGTGCTTGCAACTGCACAAAATAATGTGTTCTGGCTGGAGAGCACCTGGACTGTGTGGGCTGGAGTGGGGAATTAGGGAAGAGTAGTCACCTGACCAGACTTTACAGCCCTAGGATTTGTACACATCAGTTTCTTTGGCATCTTTTGGACAGAAGGGTCTTACCCTGACAGGGGTAACTGCTCTGCATCCCTTTGACATCAGTGTTAACACAGTCACCACTTCACAGGGCCTTATGAAATGTCTGGCCATTCTTAATCCACAGAGCACTTAGAAGGTGTCTCCCTGCCAGTTTTCTCAGTCATCCCTTCAGTGCAGGTCGAAAGGTTGAATTTTTTTCTTCCTGATTATCTGAGGAATCTGACACTAAAAAGGCAAAGGAAATAAAAAATCAACCAAGAAATGCAATAAGGACAAACTGAGGAACTGAAGCATTTATTATTCTTCAGATAAGGTCAGTAAAGACTATCAATGCACTGACTGTTATCAGAGAAAAGGTGCTTGTGTTTTCCTGTCTAGTTAAAGCTGTCAGAGCTTGGGATATAATGCACATTCCTCAAGCTCAGTTATCAACACAACTCAGATAGACTTGTATATTTTTGTGCTCCTGCTTCAGCATCATAGTGGTCTTTTGCTGTACGTTCTTTAGATTTTACACACATCTGTTGGACATGTCAAACATTAGTTTAATGTTCTTAGATCTGCGTTCCCTCTCTTTTCAATCTGATGCTTAGTGAAGTATCAAAACAACTGCAGTTACATGCTTCTCCAAAGCTGACTTGAAAGAGGAAAATTAAACTTTAAAGATGTACCAAACCTGGGATGAAGTAAATTGCTCCAGAATTAGCATACACCATTTTTCAAGGTCTGAGATAAAGACAGTCCTTGTGTACTATGTACATTACCTGTATGACTACAAAACTCTTACATAAATGCTTTCAAAAACAAGAACAAATTTTTTATTCAGTGAGCAGTAAGCAACGTGAAATGTTTCTTTTTGGGAAGTTAGAATAATGTTTGCCCGAAAATCCTGCATATCTAGAGAATCAGTCTCAAAGTTCTTACATGCCTCTTGGTACAAAGTTCAAGTAACTTAAAGGGGAATTTCAGTGAATGTTCTCAGAATCATTGTGTGCCATATTTATGCACATTCAATTACATGTATAGTTTCTAATTAATGCATAAATAATGATCCCTTGTTGTAAAATGTTATTTGAATTCCCCAAGTACTTGTTGATGGCAGTTGGTTCATCTTGCTCAGTGTTGTCTTTGATGCCATTTTGCTGAATTCCACTAAAGTAAATGAAGGCCCATTTCCCATTAATATAGAAGTCAATCACATGGGCCTCATGCACCATCCAGTGCATCCAAAGAGCACCATAATCTTCTAAAATAAGAATAATGGCTTGGGTTTTATGGTGCTTTATGTGTTTTTGACCCCCAGCTAATCCTTGGGAAGACCCAAAGTCCTGTTTCTACCTTCAAGCACTCCTTTGCTTGTGTCCCAATTTGCCAAAGAAATGCTTGTTCTTTCAAAAAGAATGTTTAGGCTAAACCAGAAATCTGCCCAACAAGAGTTAGCAGACACCACCTGCTCTGTATAGAACATGAAGACAGAGGATTTTCTTCAGCTGAACGAAAGCTACAGAAAAATATATTAACAAAATCATAGGCATTGCGTAGGTATGGCACAGCACATTGGCAAGCTGCTGAATTTTTATTTGTGCAATGTTTTACTGACCATATTAAAATAAGAATCATTCATTTCCATTGACTATCAAACAAGACTTTTTTTAGCAAGCTGTAATCTTCAGTCATTCAAAAATAGCCATTGCTTCTGAAGGAAAGCCAGTTTTATTATGGAAAAAAGTGCCAGCTGGGCTCTTGAATGTACTTCTCAGATTTCAGTAATATCCTTTTGTTAAGAAAGGTATCCTTCCTGCCCCACAGACTTCATTTACCTAGGAGTGAAAGAAGTCTTATCATGTTGAATTAGTCAGCTTCAAGGTCTGCTCAGGAAAAAAATCATTGCTGAAACTAACATGAACTGCACTATAAACAAGGAATTCTGATCCTGCTCTAAGTTCAAGACACTCCAGGAACTTTAGAAGAAATATATGAGCATAGGCTTGAAACTGCTCTCTGTCTACTGACCAAGGACTTCTGGGTAATTCCTTGGAATTTTAAAGTTCAACAACAGCCTCACTGACTAGCCTGGCATCAGTGTCAGTGGTTTGCTTTAGTTACACTTTATTCTCATCATCCTCACATGAAACCGCCCAGGACCACCCAAAAAACACTTCATTGTATATCGTGCATGAATGTTAAAGCAATCCATGGTATAAATTGAAATATCAATCTGTGATCCCAATCTTTATGCATCAGTCCACTGACTGACAAGTTTGAGGTTTGGGGTTGTTTTAGTATTTTGTTATCCACATGTAAAACCACAAAGTTCCCACATGTCCTCATTATTCACCTATTGGAAAAAAACCTACATAATTACTGAAATATAAATTTCATACTACGTATTTCCATCAAAATCTAATTCATGAGCTAAAAAGTATGCAATGTGTTGGTGAGGTTCTTACCTTGCAGAACAAAAACACCAGAGCCTTTCCAGTCCCAGGGATACACACTTAGCCCACCAGAGAACCAGAGGAGCTTGGACTTTTTCTGAGGAAACAGCCAGGGCACTGAGGTACAGGTAACTGGCTCCCTTTGGAGTGACAGGATCCTGGGGGACTTGGGACCTAGAAAAAGGTATGTAAGCACCAAACATCACACTAACTTGTCTTTAAGTCTAATCCTTGAACTTTTGACTACCAAAGTCTGAATTCATGGCTTTATATCATGAAATATTTGACTTCTAATTTTTATTGCTTTGTCTTGATGCATAAAAAGACAGACTTTTTGGTAGTTCTGCTTTCTTGGATGCACTGGCACAATTGCTAAGGTTAGTTATGGATCTTCTATTGGTTAAGCCTTGGACAAGGACCTTTCTACCCTGAATGGAGGAAGTTTCTCAATAGAGAGAAGACACAGCCTCTCCTCAGGCAGCTCATTATCCAGATGTAGGAAATAAAGTGGCATGCTGAATAAAATAAAAATGCTGTACATTGTCTTCAAACTGGTTCCTGAAATATATTTAAAGATAAAAGGGGTCATACTTTGTCCTGCTGTATTCAGAACATATCAACAATTAATGGGATGGCAGGATTTATGCAGATGAGTATTTTTACATATATTTGTTTTAAACTTTACATGCTTAATTCTCCTTCTGACTCACTCTACAGTGAATTGCAGAAGGAAAAGTCAACTCCAGTGATAAATTGCATAAGATACAATGAAGAGTATTCACTCCAAAAATGCTAATAGTGAAACCACCATGTTCCAAACACTTCTGTAACTAAGCCTCAAGGAAACAGCTCTTACTGAACAATGTTGTTATTCAACATCAGACTCAGCATCAGAAACATTGGCAGTCAGGCAGTTCCTGCAGTGCTGATGTGCTGATAAAGTCATTTTTGCTTTTGGCTGGGCCAGGGCCCTAAAATAACATCACTGGCACTCAGAGGTAAACTCATGACTGTGAAGGTAAAAGATAACACTGTTCCTATTATATCCCAATTTTCAACACATGTCACTTTATGTACTCAGAGTTCAGCTTCCCCATAAAGGAGCCAACAGGCAGAGCACTGCTCTGAATTCACTTATTGCTTCCAAGTAGATCCCAAATAAATATGACACACTCCTATTGTCTTTCTCCTTAGTCATGAATCCTGTCTCTTTCCTGCAAAAGCACGAGGAAATAATATACTGCCAAGTAGTTTTGCCTGATCCTAAGAATGCTTTAGAAATAAATTTGTTCATCCACAGTAGATAACATATACTCCTGGCAGTCTTACAATGGCTTATGGTATGAAAAACTTAATCATGAGAAACACAGCTAACAGTGAAATTACATTAGCTTGGACAATGTTTTACATAATCCTCAACTGCCTGATCAGACATATTAGGTTTGTTTTAGACTCTGATTTTCAGAAAATACCAGATGCAGCCTTTTCCCCCAAACTAATTTCTGGTATCTCTTTTGAGATCCATCAAAATTCACCTTGCCCAAGTCAGTTTAGAACTGAGATACCAGTACTAGTGTGAAAACTATGGTGCTCCTTTTCTGAAAACAAGTAGAATAAGGCATATAAAAAAAAAAAACAGCTTAAGAGAGCTCATTAATGCAGAAAATTAATGCACTCCTGGTATTTTTCCATAAAGTCCTTGATCTGATGGTGATGAGATACTAAGGACTGCTTAGTTCAGAGTACCAGAGCTGACTAAGAAATGTGATACTGTCTAGAGTCTTTCCAGAAGCTGACTAGACAACCAATCTCTCAAAGTACTTAGAAGAAAGACAACTGCTAGCAACACTTTGCAAGTTTTCTTTCTTAACTGAATGTCTAAAAGAAATACATGTCATACACATAAAAATAAAATCAGAAAGAGAAAATAAAGGTAAAGAGTGAGATAAAGAATTTCCTAAAACTTTCTGTCAAGCTTCTATACACTGTTTTTCCTGTAGTGCTCAGTCTATGGTTCTGCATCTTGAAATATGGCACTTTTCAGAGCACTAACTTGGTGTTAGTGAAAATGAAAATTGTAATTAAAATACATTATCTCAGTAAAATGAGATTTCTTATGTTTTGCTTGCATCGTGTCCTGAAATAACCAGTAGAGTAAAAAGAAAATTCTCTGCACTGTCTGCCCAAAAGAATGTTCTTTTTTGTTAGCACAGTTCAAGAGAGATATCTGTGCACTTGACTGAGCATTTAATATCGGGAAAGTTTTTTAAAGTTTTCTGTTGCAGAGAAGAGATTGCTCAGAAAGTTTCATCATTGCAAAGATGCATAACTACATGAATTACTTGCCAGCAACAAGAAAGGGGGAAACCTTGGGTGAAATTGAATGAGATAGAGCAATAGAGGAGCAAATGGAAGATGCTGGAAGATAAACAAGTGTTTAAAAAGTCTGCTTGCTGCACACAGGGCTTCAGAGCCAACCCCTGCAATACTGGCAGTAGCACAACAAAATCCTGCAAGTGCACAAGTGTGGAGAAAAGACTGCACTCTACACTGGAGCCCAGGCTCAGCAAGAACTATCCAGCTTGATTCCAAACTTTTTAACATTCAAAGCAAGGATAAAAGATCATCTTGGACATATAAAATACACAGAATTTTACTCTCAGCCAAGTTTAGGGAGCTCTGTATAGAAATGGGTAGAGAAGACAGAGAGCATTTTCTGGCTGGCACAGGCTGAGATTTTGGGGCTGCTGCAGATGGTTCCTGGGCTGCTGCAGTGTGCAGAGCACACACATTCCTCCTCCACAGGGCCCTTGATGCTGCCCCAGGAGCCCTGTGAGCACCTTGGGGCCTGTGTTTGCCATAAAGGCAGAAAACACACCAAAGCAGGTGCTGGGAGATGAGTTGATGCTCCATATCTCAGGATTGCTTTTAATAAGAGCAGACAAGGCGGGGGAAGGAGGGGGGCAGGCTGTGAAGGGAAAATCACACAGCTAATTGAGGAAAAGATTTTCTTTTAATTCCAAACAACCTTGAAGAAACACGATGCCAGTTTAGCTGACGATAACACTAAATGCTGGTTAAGGGGAGGGAAAATAGTTGTAAATACAAAGTGAGAGCAATGAAGTTCAGGGTGACTTGAGTAGATCAGGAGCACAGAATTTTAAGCAACTGCAGTTCCAAGATGAAAGCAGGTATGTAGTGAGGCAAGAAAAGAAATTTGAAATTGTCCTCTGTTGCAAAACACTACACATGAAAAGGCCCTTAGCCTGTTCATGAATGTCTTCTTCATGCCTTCCACATGCTGCTCAGTGGCAGAAAAACCTCATCCAGCATGAGCTGAACAAAAGATGCATGCAAAAACAGACTCAGGGGAGTAAGTCTAATTCTATAAAACTGAGTGAAGATTCATTTGAAGTGCAATAAGAAATATCAGAGAGAACATAATTTCTCTTATGATGAATAGTAGAAATAACAAGGCTGTTAAGGGGAAAGGTATTTATTTGGGAGAAATATATAGTGGAGTACATAAATGATAATGCATAAGGGAGGTGGGAAAAGCTACTTATGTGTCCTAACCCATGTAAATGTTTCTATATAAGCACAAAGCAGACCTTCAGACCACAAGCGACATTTTTGATAATATCCAGAGTACAAAAGACATGTAGAATTTGATGGATAAAAGTGAAATATAAGAATATAAATCTAATAATTTGTCCAGCTCTCTGAAATTTATCAGTGCATAAGTTGAAATACGGTACCTAACATAAATTAATGTGACACTAAAATATTACACAAATTAATATTTTGCTATGATGGGAAAGCAAATCTACAGTTTCACTGAAATGGATTGTTTTCCATTAGCTTTCCTTTTTCTTAGCAAATAAATAAAGGCAGTAGAAAACTGCAAGCTCAGACACTTTAAGATTTTATTAACCACACAATTACTTATGGTATTTGTGAAGAAACTAGCAGAGACATCCATAGAAAATGCCAAATAACCTTAAATTATTCCAACACTTACCTATATAGTCCATCTCTCTCCAACACCACATTTAGTTAGATTTATACCTGCAGTACAGTAATACCAAAGGCTTTTAATTTCATTGTGTTGCATAAAATTAGTTGCAGTGCTTTTCATCATCTCATGTTATGAATGATGGAAGGGGACAGACACAGTATTTAAAATGCTGACTGAATAAACCCCATGAGTTATTGCAGCCACATATTACAAGCAGAAAAGTAGGGCTAAGACTGAGAGACTTTATTCAGACTTAATTTTGGAGACTGTAATGCAACATGTCTTATTTGCAGCTGTATAAAAAGGCAAGATTTATGTCTTCGAAACTTGGCATCTGACATACTGGTCAAATCCCTAGAGATGAGCAAAGGGATTTTTTGGAATGAGATTATCAACATATTTAATGTCCTGAATCTGTATACATCATAAGAATAAACTTTAGCATTTAAGGGATTATTTAAAACATCTGGTCTCTCCTTTGGTTTGCAGAGTCCACGTTTGGGAGTTTGTGATCAACAACTGGAAGGCAAACAGACGTGGGAGCTCCAAACCAGTGCCCAGGGCATGATGCCCATGCTGAGCTGGCTGGGAGGACATGGACAAAGCCAGTCTTTGATCACCAAACATTGCAAGAGCCATGAAAGGCAGTGGGGGCTGGGGTGGAGGAGGAAAGGGCTCCAAAGTAACTATTTCAGTAAAATATATGGAGTTCCCAAAGGTTCAGAATTAACACATTTAACTGTCTTTTTCCTATGGAGTTTTAATTATTACACTTTTACAAGCTCTTGTGACTCATAAGCAGCATTACTACATATAGACCATACCATACTACCAAGTCGAGTTGTTAGGATGTTCCACCTTAAATCATTAAAAATAAATGCAGCTGCTCTTTCTTACTGCTTGATACAATTTGTCAAGTATCCTCTTTGTGTGTGGGAACAAACTACTATCAGATTTAGATTTCAGAATTACACAATAAAGAATTTAGATATATATATCAAAAAACTAATAAACAAATATATATATATATATAATATTCTGCCACAGACAGCAGAAAAAAAATGTGTCTATATAAATATATATATATATATATATATATATATACATATATTCTTTTTCTTTTTATCGTCACTAGTGAGGCAGAAAAGAAAACCAACAAGTTTTTGAATCAAAAATTTTTAAGTTTAGTCATAATATTCATGCAGAATGTTCATTAGACACTGGGAAGGGGCTGGTGAATCCAAGCATCATTAGACTTACCAACAATATCCGAGATAGTAACCCTTCAAAAATTATTATCATAGTAAAAGCAGAAATAAAACCAGCAGCCCTGTTTGCTTCATCCCAATCTACCAAAAATCCACCAATCTGTCTGAAGAATGTGAATATATAATCTGTCAAGATACAAAAGATCATGTCCAAATTATTTGTTTTGATTAATTTCCTTCTGCAGCAAGAAATCTACAGCTTGTATACATGGACCAAGTCCCACAGGTCATTCATATTTACAATTCTTTTTTCTTAAGTAATGTCTCATGTCCCATCACGCACAAGTGATAAACAGCACTTGTCAAACACCCAATTGGCAATTCACTTTTTGACTTCAAGGGTCACACTGCAAGCACCTGGAGTTAAATTCCTCAGAAAACTCTGCCAGCCCTCTATTCCATTTGCAGTTACATTGGTGTAATTCAGACAAGGAGAAATCTAAATCTGTTCTGAGCAGTATGAAAATGGTACTACTGTGAAACACCCACGTGCACCAGGCTCTATTTAACAATCTGTGCTCTATTTCAGAGATTCATGGTGGGAAAAATAATGGGGAGGGTGTCATCAGTCCTGAAGGTAATTTAAAAGTTATTTACATGCCATAGACGAAGACTTGGCAACGGTATAATGCAGATATCTGTGTTGGATCTTTAAAAAATGAAAAATGCCAAATCTAGCATAAGATGCATGTTGGTGGAAGATGGTCACCAACCTCATTATAAAGGCTGATACCTGCAAAGCCTGAACTCTCCTTGGTAAAGGAAGCTATGGAGCTTAAACTGTGACCTTTTGGGGCATTTTTCTTATAAAGGTCACTATTTTGTGGCAACACTGCAAAATCAGTTGGTTCATCTGGCTTATTAAAATGCTGATGTCACATGGACCAGGGCAGGATATCTTTATCAAATATTGTTAAAGTCCCACTGTTTTCTAGGAACCGTAATTGATGAAGTGTGAAAGAACCAGTTCCCTCAATTCTGCCTGATTTCTCATTAATTTATTTCTTTGGCTGATTGGCAGCTGCCCAGTTCAGCAGTGCTTGTGTTATCATGCAAAGTCAAAACCTATGGGCTGAGCTTGCCAAGAAAGGTTTGAATAAGGAGGTGGGAGAATGGGCAGAAAGGGCCTTTGTTCTACACCAAAATTAAATTAAACTAAAACATTAATTTCCCCTGAAAGTAAATTTTCTCCTAATGCCTTTCTCATAGAAACCTTCAATATTTGTGAAACACCACTTGGAACACAGGCCTTGCATGAGATGATTAGTTTTCTAAATTGAAAAACAATTTTTTGTCTTTGTTTCTTCATTTTCTAATATTATTTCTATCAGTAGTTCAACATGACAGATTGGGTATGTAAACTGAAAGGGAATTACAGACATTCTCACTCCTGAAAAGATGTAAAACAAGAATTTCATGTGAAGAGTAACACTCATGGGAGCATAAATATCAGTTCTGTGAAGATGCACAGACAATATATTCAGGGAACTTGCTGTGTTACTAAGAAACCTCTTCATTAAAGGGACACATTTGTTTGGATTAGACTCTGCCAGTTGAACACAAAGTCTTCTTTCTGAGAAATCCCCTTCATTTCCTGACATTTGTAAAGTGCTATAAAATGCTAATTGGTTGCATCAGCAAACAATTAACATTCTGTTCAGTTTTATTCTCAATGCAAAAATTGTAATAGGAAATAAAATGTCATGCAGCAAAGGGATAGCTGAAGACTGTAACGAGAGGCAGTCATATCTTCTTTTACAGGTTCAGTTGACCGGCATGTGACCAGGTAAACTGCCCTTCCAGATATCCACAGTCTTAGCAGCCAAAAACAATAAACATTTCTGCTTCTGACAAGTTGACTCTGGCCAGCAAAGTCTGCTGCTGGAAAAAAAAATTAATATTCTAATAAAAAATCTGTCATTGATTAGGTTTTTTTTTAAACCTCTGTGTTTCTACCATTTCTTGCTCACCCACAGAGAGGCCTCAGCTGATCACCAGTTTGCTTCTTTGCCCCAAATTTTGCTTCCTCTTGTCAGGTCTATCCTTTCCTCTCTCCACCACCAAACCTTGGAAAGAGAAGACTGTCTGCTCTACTGTGCTTTAGTACAAGATGCCTTTCATAGCTCCGCTAGGCTAAATACTACAGAGTTCAAGCACAACATGGTATTTGAATTAAACTAACATGTAAAAACATTTCTGGATAAAAAATACTTTATTGCCACCAATTTAAAACCATAAACATACTTTGAATCCAATTCAATATATTTCTTATTTGTCCCTGATTCTCTCTTGTTATTATTATTAGAAGGCATAAATTTCCAGCAAGGCTTGTGCTTGACAAGGCTCCATTATTTGCACATGACAAGGTTTATCAAAAACAGTTGGATTTTTATGAGGAGTCTTTTATGTTTCCTTCATAAAATATAAATAAATGAAAAGGATTAGATGGAGGAAGCAGAGCATAATTCATCACCAATGTGAAGCAGAAGGAGCAGGCTGCAGATGGATGGACTGAAGAACAACATGGTGACTGGAAATCGTTCTCTCTCAAATGTCGGGGAGCAAAGAGCACAATAAAGGAACATTGACTTTTCTTGCCATTTCAAGGGGTCCCTAAATGTACAAAGTACAGAATCTTCCCGAAATGCAAACCCACACACAAAACAGTAGTACAGCTCTCCACTTTTTTGGCTGATATGTTTTTCATGGCTACAGAATAAGTTAGAAGACCAGAATCTTGAAATTAAATTTGCTCCCTTTAGTTAAAGAATAATTAGGAGGAAAAAACCTTTTAAGTTGGCAGTGCCTCTGTTCACCATTACCTTCATGTCAGTCAGGAAAAAATCCATTAAATTGCCTTATATTCCCATAAAAACTGGTGGTGGAGACAACAGCTCACATTTTTTTCCCAACCAAAGGTAAAAAGTCATCCTGCAATCCTAAAGCAAGCCCATGGGATTACTTCTGCCTGCCACATATGCTATGCCACAGGAAGAAACTCCCAGAATGGGGTTGTTCTTTTACACAAGATAATGGCATACACAAATTAGGCACATGGTAATTGTGTTTATTTGGAAAGAATTTACAGAGCAAGCCACAAAAGTCTGATAAGAAAAGGGGTCACAAGCATCAAGTATTGAATGGCTCCAAAACCTTTTCAAGCCCAGTCCCCTCTTTCCAGCACAACTGAATTTCCATTTCTCTTGAAACTTTAAAATTTGGGAGTTCACTTATTGTCCAACTCAGAATGAAAATATTTTTGCATATGGTAAAAATTCTAATGTTTGTTTTCAGTAAGGTGAATACAAAAGCCAACATGCACACACAAAATTTCAATATAGCAGAAAGTCAAGACACTTTATTATCAAAAAAGAGTAATAATATATTCATAACCATCTATTTATGCACATTTTCCTGCTGAATTTCATCAAAGTCATTATTTTCTCATTTTCTCTTTTGGTGAAACTTCAGTGAAAAACTTCTCAAAATGTTACAGTTTGAAGTGGGAATTTCCATGAACTTTACTGAAATATGAGCTGATGGTCATCATAGTTATTTAGGGTGGAAACCATGCAGTTCTTAGATGCAAGTGCTATGCAAATCCCTTTGCAGATGTATTATGAATATACTATCTTAGATTAGACCATTGTGGGGTTCTGTGTATTTTTTCCAAAACAAGTAAGAAGACCCTCCCCTAAACTGATCTCTTACTACCCCATAACCTTACCCATAAAAACTTCTGGTCTTTATCTATATGAGGTGTGCCTTTCTTCTCACACCTACACAGGACTCTGCCTGTCAGTACTAAATCTGTTTCCAGCAACAAAGGAGTCGAGGGAGAATGTCCTTAGAGACAAAGTGAATTATCCAGAATAAGTATGAAAGCTTAAGTTAAAATAATGGCTTACAGAATGATGGGTACAAGATGGAAAGAGACTGTCTCAAGGAGATAAATTTTGCTAACAGTTTTTCCACAGTCAAAAGGCATATATTATATTTAAACAACCCTCTGATTCAATTGAGTGAGAGCTGCAGTAGAAATCCAATAGAGAAACATTTTCTGGTACTTTTGCATCACATGCTCAAAGCAGGAGTTAAACCACAAGTGTTAATGTGCAAGCTAAAGAAAAACATTTTATTGCTATATTTTAGAATTAGCTCAGAAAAAAACTAATGTTTTCTTCTTTAATATAGTCATTTTTGATCTGGATCCTACAAGTTTTGTGCATGTGATTTGCCATACCAGCAAAGCTGAGATTGCACTAGGGTTTGCAGGACCTGTGCCTTACGTTGCAAGTTCTTCATGCAATTTTCAACTAGTGCTAAAGAGAGAAATAATTAATTGGACATGGGAGAGATTCAGGTGTCACTTAAGGTAAACTCATTCCCAGGAATTTCTTTTGATGCAGGTTATGCAGCATTGCACTGCATTGACTAACTAAATCTCTGCATTAATCAAGTCTATCTTTTATTCATGGGTCTGAACATTTTCATTTGTTGGAAATGAATTGTGACCTCCTGGTACCTCTCCCTCTACCAGGCCACGTATTAAATGTGTTTTATATGCCCTGATTTAATCAAGTTGCACAAATCTGACTCAGATGATAGAATCTGACCAGATAACCTTATTATTTGTTTTGGACTGTTGACTAAATCTTTGGCACACCCTGTCCTGGATTATAGGATGGATCAAAACAGGAGAAAAAATGGGGCTATGAAATGATATTTCAACACATGGGAGAGCACCCACATCTGATCTGCAGACATGCTGGTTATAAACACATGGCAAAACCCAGCTCTAGGCAGCATGGGAAGGCTTTCCTATGTGCCATACACAGAGGCATTACATTTACTCTTGTTTCACCCTCTGATCATTCAAAACATGATGCTGCTACTATTTAGCCCCTCATGTTTCTGGATGTAGAGCAACGATTTTCATGAAATCAAAATTAACGAACTCATGGGGTACTGACTTTTAAAGCAACATTCAATGAAGACATATTAGAGGTATTAATGGCTGCAATCTGGGACTCATTCCCATTCAAATGAAGCAGCTAATTAATTGAGAGAAGTCAGCAGACAGAGTCCAGCAAAAAATAATTGTTATTCTACAGGTGACTAGAGCTGTCCTTGTGACTCTTTAATAAAAGAGGGACCTCAGTCACCATCTCTAGTTTCAGCCTCTGCTGACATTCTGTACGTCGAGAAAGTGCCATATGTGATGTCTCTGGAACATCTGGGATCCCTGGGGCAGAGAGTGAAATGCAGAAGTGACAGGGGAGATCTGATTTATGCACTTACTGTCTCCCCTGCATTTGGCATTAACAGATTGTGCCCACTCCTCACCTTGTACCAGAGACAAATACCAACCACTGAATCACCAAAAGAGGGAACAGAGGAGTAAAGTTAAACCAGAGCAGGCTCAAGGCTCCTCTGTGCTCTGCACATAGATTTGTCACAGCAAGAAGGTGTTAGATAAAAGTATTATAGCATGGGCAGAGCATGTTTGGAACACAGTGGAACAGAGAAAAGGTCAGGCAGAATTAAGTGGACAAAAGAAGCACAAAGAGACAAGTGGACAACTACTTCTGTCACTGAGAAGGACTAGAAGGGATCAGTTCTGAGGATCCACAGCTAAACCAGTTGTTTTTTTCTATTTGAATTCAGCTGAAGTGGTTTTCCAGAGGCAGCTCAGTGCATTGCACAAGGTAAGCATTACAATTCCAGGACACAGGGGACCTGGACTGACCCAGCTTGTACAAGTTCTCCTCAGACATATGGACTCATTGCTGAACAGGACTAACCAGATTCACAGGAAGCAGGTTGCAGGTGCTGCATACACCATCATCACCTATTGCAGGAGGCATTTGCTATCTCTGAATAACACAGTTCATGTGCAACTCCTGGGCCATGTCCCCTCCTGTGCCCATCCTGCCACACTGGTAACAAGGTCACCTAACAACAAGTAGGACTCAGAGCAGGAAAACTGAAAGCTTCATAAAAATGTTTGTCCTGTGAGCTGAGTTCCCCCTGCCTCAGTCGGCCACAGGAGTACAGGAAGAATCTGGATCCACTCTTGTGCATTTCTTCTGAATCCTCATCACATCAATGTCTTTATTACACACCAGGATGAGCCACCTCTGAGACTGCCTCTCTGTTTGTGGCTGTGATTTGTCACTGCTTTCATTCTTAATAACAGGTTCACAGATTGAATCAGGGAATACAGAAAAATATCTCACACCATCTGTTTAGAAGGTATATTTCACACCCTAGGGCTGATTCAAGAGCTAGTAAAGAGGTGACAGCTTTAGTCTAGCTCTTAAGGTCTTCCTGTATTGCTTTAATGGTAACTAAAAGCAGCCTTTAGCTCCAAAATTTTACCACAGTCTGAAAGGCAGAGGTGATAGTCATATATTAGGGCTCAAATTCTTCCCCACAAATCACAGAAGGTGTCAGTTCATTCCTTGCATAGTCTGTTGTTTAAGGGGGATTCCTTATCAGCTGATACATTGTCATGGATGGGATGGGATTCCTACACACTCTAAATCAAATCCATGTGTATGTACTGAAAACAAATATTTGATGTACACACATCCATTTGATGTATGCACATCAAATCTGAGAACATTACTAATTATTACTATTATTATCATAATCATCACCATCATCCTGCTTACTGAGAAACATAAAATAACATATTCTATTACTTAGAAATACCAAATCATCAAACCCAAAGAAATAAGTAAGAACAAGACACTCATAAAAAAAAAAAATCCATAAGATAATTGATCAGAACATCTCTATTTTCTGTCCAAAAAAATTGCTTTTCATTTCTAAGGAGTGATTAACATTTTGCAAATTTTGTACACAGCTGTATTTGGTCTGTGGACACATTTCCATAACCTGAAAATGTGTTTTTAAATAAATGAACTGTGGTTGTTTTCATTAACAGTCTGCTAAACTGGGATCATTTGCCAGAATACCAAGAAAATATTTGATTTAGGACAGTGATTGCTCACCTTGGAAACACAGTTGTGCACTAAAGACATCCAGTCATGGCGAAGTCATCTGTCCCAACAAGACAGCTTGCTTTGCATATTGCTCCTACTCTAAATGTGCCAAAGGAATTTCTGAACAAGCCAACCAGAATCCAAGAAGCTCTGGTCTACTGAGAGCCATGGCAATACTCAGCTTCAAATGAGGGCAGATTTGATTTACTGATGCTCTGTCTGCCAGACAGAAGCTGTATGAGAGACAACTAACACACAAAGCTTTGTAAAATGCTCTTCTTAAAAGCAAGCTTCCAAGGGGGAAGTTAAAAAAAAAAAAAAAAAAAAGCCCTATAATAATAGTTGTTCAATTAAAAATTTGTTCAGGTAACACTTTGCAAGCTGCTGAACAGCTGTTCCACAGTGGCTCAGAAAGCTGCCATTGCAATTTGCCCACTCCTAAAAACCCTCTTCTACACAAGCAAACTTAAGGGAAAGTGCAATTGGTTCAGAGTGTGTTCTAGTTTGGTTTGGAATTTGACAATTTAACATCATCACTATAAGCCTGTTGAACAGAGTGTTGCTTTCATTGCCTCCTCTTTTCCTGAAACCTGAATCAGGACAACCCTGAAATAAAGTTTAACCACAGCAGTATCGCCCTGCTGTTCATTTATTCAAGTTTGTATGGGCTTGCTTGGAAGGCTGTGCTCATATATCAAGCCTGGAGACTTGGCTTAAGAAGACACATAAATAAATGGCATGTGCTCCCCCCAGCTTCTGGCTGGAGGGAAACCATCAAGTGCTTTGAAGTCTCTTTTAAAAAATAGAAATACCTGATTCGAAGTGCAAATATGCAGATTAGAATTCCTCAGGTATTAAGCTCTTCTGGCTCACAAATTGTTTGTGTTTGAATGCAGTCTAAAGGAGAGGAAAATAAAAAGAGCTATACCATAACACTTTTTGACACAATTTTGGAAGCCATTCAAAATTCCTGGGTTTTTCACCTCACAAGGAGTCCTTTTAGCATATGTTGGAAGCTGTTGTTTGATATCAGTAGATTTTATGTTAATTATCTGCAAAGAACAAACTATGTAGTCATAATTTTTACAAGAATTTTAATTACCTGTCAAATTATCTTGTGTTTCACCTAGGGCAGGTGTGAGGGTATTTTTTGCCTTACTTTTGGTGCTGTTCTCAAATTTTAGTTGCCAACATTTAAGAAATGTTAATGATGCTACTGAACACTAAAGGTCAGACAATGAGCTTGTGTAAATTATCACAGCTCTGTTGATTTCTGCACTTCTACTGATTTACAGTTACTGAGGACCTTAAGATCCTGGCACAGCAATTTATTAATCTTGGCTATAGATTTTATTCCATACATTCAGCTGTTTAGAAGTACTTACAGGGTGAAGTGAAAATACAGGTTGATGCAGTGAATACCAGTCAATATGAAAAAAAACAACTTCTCACATTTATTTCCACTTGCATTCATGGCTACTTAATTCTGACCACAGTTTTGGGGGCGGGGGAGGTTGGGGGTTATTTTCTATTTTTAATATGAACACACATAAAAAGGTGAACTTCAGTTTAAACCCTTCAAATCTTCAACCACAGAATGAACAAGGCTTCAACTAGCAAGCTGCAAACTCACTGGTTTTGATTTGCACACCCCTACACTTGGAGTATCAGACCAATCTGTAATTTTAGTATAAAATCATCATACAACAAGCTCACAACTGAGGCAATATATTAAAAAAACAGAGTAGATAAACTCTTTGGAAGAACTTAAATGCCATTACATTTCAGCAAAAGTTCCAAATATTCAGTTTTATCCTCTTTCCTAGTTTCATCCTTGTTCCTGGCTTCATCCTGGTTCCTGGTTTCATCCTGTGTGACTCATCCAAAGATGTGGGGTTATCCTCATGCAGGACATCTGAGTCTGTGCTTTGTGTTGGGTGATGATTCCAGCCCCAGGTCAAAGTCCGGTGCACTGACCAGAGTGACCACAGCCTCTGTTCCCTGTCTGCTGATCCCATTTGAAATGAGGGTTCTCCAGGGCAGGGCCACCAAGCCTTCCTAAATGAGTCTGAGTTTTAATGGCAGGTCTCAGCCACCTGTATGACACAGTTACCTATGAGAAAATTCCTCTTTATTTGCTCTTCAGCAGGAAGTAGAGGAGCAACACAGAACTCTGCTAAGCAAAACAGTGAATCATCTGAAAAAAAACAAGCAGACATGTAAAGACTGTTGGCTAATAATTCTGCATGAGAGCCAGACTTTCTTGAAATGGTCATCTAAAAAGATCATAAGATAAATCAGTATAGCCTAAAGAATATTAGCTCTTCTGGGATTAAAAACAAATCAGAGATTTTGCCATCAGGAATAAAATTTAAAACAATTCCCCTGAAATATTCGTAAGAATGGGACAGAATATAAAATGGCAATGATAACTTCCCTTTTACATCAGGATAGACAGAAAATGATAGTGAATTTTCTCTCCTACTCTCATCAAATAATGAGAGTTCAACTAGAAAAGAAAATCAGCCATTCAGTGTGAGGTGCTGTAAAGTCACTGATTTGAGTCTGGCAGAAGAAGGATTTGAATGTAGATACCTGACAAGTAAGACAAATGTTTTACTTGAGAGGTTAAGGAGGAATAGGGTAGGAGCACACTCACAAATTTATTTCTGGAGAAAAGAAAGTAGAGTTTTGATGAAAATATTCTAACAAAAGTTTTGGCCAAGAAATATATATTTTCTAATTGAAAAAGACAGCCATCCAACCCTTAAGCCCCATATACTTCTGCTGTTGTCATTATTTTTGAGAAATGTCCAACTAACCCTAGTTCTGAAGCACCAGAGCACACATGTGCACCTCTACAGCCCTTTTCAGTGAATTACTTCCTGCCAGCCTGAAAGCTCAGTGTCAGTGCTTCTGGGTGGAAACACCTATTGCAGTGGGCTAAGACTAGATAAAGAAATCAGATCTTTGAGTATTCTAGTTTGAAGCCTTTTACTTGTGTGTCTGTCACAAGATCTTTCCTATCCTACAAAAGGTGGAGGAGATCATCAAAGACTGTAGGATGATTCAGGTGGGGAAGGAGCAGTCACTGCTTCTGCATTTGGACATGGACGGTGGGTCTGTAAGATTTCTGCCTCCCTTATTGCCTTAGCAGAATGTCATTGCATTATTGGCTTGTGTCAAAAAAGGAAATTAGGGTAGAATTCATTTTTATCATCACAATTAGCTTTTCTAAAGAATATTCAAAGTTATATTTAATGTTTTAAGTCCCCAGATGAAAGCTGGAGGAATCAATTATCTGTCTTGCCCTTTTTGTTGATTTCAGTTTCTTTATCCCCAGCTTAGGAATAATAGCCTGCAGCAGGCTGTGGTAATATAAAATGTATTGGTTCCCCCAGTACAAGGATATTTTTAAATAAAGAGCAATAATACCAAGAAGAATGTGCTCAGCAAAGAAACAATGACTCTGGGTGAATATGTTGGTGTTTTTAAATGGGCCCTGGTGCTAAAGATACACACAGTATGCTGTGAGTAGGATTTCATAACACAACTTCAAGATCAATGAAGGCAATCACTTCTTTTTCTGAAGGCATCAGAAATCCTGGAGGAGAAAACATGTTAAAAGTAAGCAAATGGGTTATGGAAAGGATCAAAGCTCAGATGGATTCCTAAAATATATTTTTCAAGAGAATTGTCAGTTTTAGTTCAGAATGATACTAAAATAGTTTTAAAAGCTGAACAGTGATAAACTTCATGTTTTAGAATTAGATAATTTCAAGGGGACTTTGGTTAGAAAAGTGTAAAGAGCTTGAAAA
This sequence comes from Trochalopteron elliotii, assembly GCA_024734555.1. Taxonomy (NCBI): domain Eukaryota; kingdom Metazoa; phylum Chordata; class Aves; order Passeriformes; family Leiothrichidae; genus Trochalopteron; species Trochalopteron elliotii. The sequence goes on along the minus strand of JANPWX010000060.1, from coordinate 3,061,437 downwards.
ACTTATTTCACAACTTTCAGAATCTGGGAACGTAATTTTGTGAGAGATGTCCCATATGTCCCTCTGCGACAAGCCCTGCCCTACCTGCTGGCTGTGTACTCTGGCACCACCTCTGCATCTTGTAAACAAACTTGGTAATTCTTGGTACTTGGTACCAAGAGGTACTTGGACTTCTGTTTCTGTCCCTAACCAGGATCTGTAGGAATTTGGAATACGCATTTTGAACCAGGTTCTCTGTCCCCTCCCCCAGGGAAGGCACAAAGCTGCATTTTGCACTCTCTGCTCAGGGAAGCAGCAGGAATCCATGAGACATGGACAATCTGACTGTTCTATTACTGTTGTCAGAGCCATGAACAATTTTTGACTCTTCTCTTCAGTGTTCTCACCCTACAGGTGAGATAAGGCAGGCCTCTTTCCTGTCTCCCCCAAAGATATGCAACACAAGGGCTGTGATGGCAGTTTATTTTACCCTAGCTACCTTTAGTCCTTAATCTGCATAAGTGTGACCAAACAATGGAAGTGCACATCATCCCCTGGTACCCATGACAATCTGCTGGAGCTCTCCTTTTATTTCTATCAGTTTTAGATGAATAACACATTGGTCAGACTTCCATGCTTCCCACTTTCATTCACACCTTGTCCTCCCAAAGCTCCTGCTGTGGGACAAGGTGGCACAAGGAAATTTAGGTATAGTCACATGTCATGTTATCACAGTATAATAGTGCAAAATTAAAGCAAAAAACTGTCATTTAAAACTAAAGTAATTTAAACAAAAAAAGCTGGAAGCTCTGATGTAAAGATAAAAACAGATTGGAGCATAAAAAAGTTTGAGCTGTACCAGACTGTGGATGCTCAGTGAAAGGTAGAAAAGAGAGGGAAGACACCAATTAATCCTTCCCCAATGCACTTCCAGCCTATTGGAGTAGTTGAATACATTCTACCAGTAATAGTCTCTTTAAATGAAATGCTGTTCTACACTTAGAGAGACACCAGGAAAATACAGCAACAGCAATTTGATCGTAATTATTTCAAGGAAACCCCAAGAGTAAACTAAACCTCTGCCATATGACAAAATGTCAAATATGCACAGGACGAATCCAGGGAAGGAAGATGGGGAGAGGTTAACTCATCTGGGCACAGCTAACACAACTGGGTAACTTCTGGACCAATCCCATCTGTCAGCTCAGAACAAGGGCACACTGAGGATATGTGTGTCTATCCCCAGCATTGTACATCCATCTTAAAAACAGCACTCAGTCCTTCCATTTCCTTTGCAGACAAACCACTCCATTTTCTCATACTGAGGAAGAAACACCTGCTGTGCAGCCTCTCCCTGTGTATTTCTCCCTGTCTTCCTTCCCATTCTTGCTCAGAGCCAGAAGGAATCTCAGCTAACCCTACAACATGGTCATGCATGAAGCAACCTCTAGTCTATAATGGCACCAGCAGGATGTTTTACTCTTCCTTCTAGTCAGGACATTGTAGCCATAATTACTATACGTTACCCTTTCCAGTACAAATCACTACTTACCCGTGTTGCCCAGGGGAAAAGGTTTGGGTAGAGAATCTCCAGTGTATCTGCCTGTACTTATTGCCATGACAAAGTTCACAGTGAGAGGAGGAGGCCAGGGCACCTCTGAGGGCTCTCAGGGCTGGTTGCACAAACACTAATGAAATCCCATTAATCACAGCCCCAGCCATGGCAAACTTGTCAGCACAGGAGGTTGCAGACTACCCGCAGCAGGTAGAGAGGTTAGAAAAACATGTCACAAGAAGGTACATGTATGACCTTTCCTGAGTCTGCAGTGCTGGTCAAAATATTTTTGTGCTGTGGCTAAACCGGAGATGGGAGGAAAATGCCATGGGGAGAACATCTGCAAAACTTAAAATGCCACAGTCCAGGAAATTTCCATGGCTCCACTCTCCACCTTTCAAAGACTTGAATGGGAAGTATTTCTCCATCCACTTTGCCAGGCAGGTAATTACTTGTACTCCTCAGTACCCATAATAACTGCACCTGCAAAGGAACATTGTTTTTTAAATATTTTGCATGCAAAGTGTGGCAGAGACAGAACTATTTCTCACCACCAGCATTAAAGCCCAGGTAAAAACCTTATAAGAAGGAACTACAATACCATGATGGGCAATAGCTTTACTTATTTGTCAGAGACTTCTCTGCAGTGCCTGTCACAGCTGTGGCAGACACAGAAATCCTACACCTGCCCCATCTGGCCCAGGAGATCTGGCACCTGATAAGGTTTCACTGCTCACTCTGGGCTCAGGTTCACTCAGGTACACTGATGTGTGTTTGCCCACAGCCAGCAGATCCTCCAGCACAGCCTAAACCAAAAGCACACTCCTGGCCTCTTGTTACTATTCTGGAACACCTCATTATCATGAAGGAATTCAGTATCTCTGGAGCAGATCTGGTAAAGAAGGGAAGCTTTTACTGTTCTCCTGTGCCAGATAAAGTGTCCTGGAACCTGCTCACAGATGGAGACTCGATCAGATAGAAGCTGCACCCCTGTCCCAGGTTTTCCCCAACAAACACAAGCAGATGTAGATGACTGATTGAAAGTGTAATTTAATACGAGGTCTCTTCCCTGATGTTCCCATAACAATATTTGAGGGCCAGTTACGAAGCCATGGAGCATACAGTTGTGAAGTCACACAAAGGCTATTTTGGGAGCCTGAAAGAGGCTTAATTTGTTTGTATAACAAGTCAAAAGTAGCCATTTTACAGCAAATATCAGTTTCTGGGTTTGTATCTCAATTTATGACAAAGTTGGCTTCTTTTCTTTTTCTACCAGAATGGCCTGTGGTTTTCTTCTGTCCCCAAGCAGCCATATTCTGAAAACCTATAGAAAGAGTTATGCACATTTCCTCCTATGTATATTTACAGTGGGAAAAGACCATAGTGAAATCTAAGATCATGAAGAAAATATATGTTTCTGTAAACCATGTTTCTAAGTTGTTTGGGGGACTTTGTTAACAAGAGACAGTGCTCAGTAATGTCTTTTATTTGTTTAAATTAATTGTGATACAACTTTTTTTGGTTAAAAAGGCCAAATACACAGGGTTTTTTTGTACAAACTTTCAAGTGATCATTCAATAATATTTTTAAAAAGAAACAGACAGGCTGTATTCAAAGAACATGCACAAGTGAATTCAGTATTTCATATGGGATACAAAGAGAGAGTAATTTGTAAACTGTGAGATAAAAAAAGATATCAAGGGAAGAGGGATTGCCTTATATAACAAGCTTTGATTGTAAATAAAATGTCTGGGCAGGATGTTTAACTGTAATAAATTGGCTGTTTGGGTCTTTGCTGACATATCTTTTTAGCTTTATTGACATTAGCTATATTTGTATGGAACTTTATTGTATGGGAAAGAGCTCCTCGTTTGGAATTTGAAAAACTAACAGTACAGGCATCTTGAAAGCACAGAAGATGCAGTTGGAGAGAGACTGAGAAGGCAAGAAGAGAAGAGCTGAGTCTCTTGTATGCAAGAAAACCACAGAGAAGACAGGAGATGGAATGTGGATATATTTAATTGCATTTCAAGCAGGGTCAGCATTTTGCTAGATTTCTTTTACTGGCCATTTGTAATGCAGTAAGAAAAGGGAGGAGGGAGAATGAACTCTCTCCGTATTGAATTATTGTAATCTGAGTCAACCAGTGAAACCAAAGGATTAGACTTCGACTTTAGTTAGGAATGACATTCCTTCCATCCAGCCCTAGCATTTACTGCTAAATGAACAGCTCTGCCCTCAAATTCCAGGAATATGGAAGCAGTTCATCAACCAGGGTCTGGACCAAGCCTAAATGTTACATAAAAGACTCAAATAACTTTCCAGTCTGTTCCATTCAGCTCTTCAAAAAAATTTAGTATTTTCATATTCTTTTCCTTCTTGGCTATTCCTAGCTGAAATTTCCCCCTCCTCATGTTGAATTCTTCTATTTTCACCTAACAAGGTTCAAGAACTTACTGAACACCCAGACTTTTGGGAGATTTGGCCCTTACAGTACTTCAGTGAGCCTCTCAAGGCCCTGGGGCTGTGTGTGTGCCCAGAGGGGTGGACAGGTGGGAGCAGGGAGGCTGCAGGGCTGTCTTTTCCTCCTCACTTCAGCAGAAAGAGCTCACTACACTGGCCAAGGCACTTCTCCCATACCATTCCTACTCTCCTCCAGTTGAGGAGTTTCCCCACAGCATGGGTGATGGAAAACCCAGCCCTTTTCACTCTGAATTTCACACCACAGGGCTTTTACTTGAAAATCTGCCGTTGGAGAGTGGAAAGATCTGCCCATTTAGAGAAGAGGTTTATGTTTGGCATGTGGCTAGTGACACCTTTCTCCAACCAGGCTGACACAAGGTAATCATACATCCCCACTTTCCAGGAGGTGTGGTCTCACTTCAACCATGGCAGGGTTCCTCCCTATCCAGGATTTTAGGTATTTTTTCAGCTTAGAGATGATAATTCTCATGGCAAGACTGAGGAAACAATGGGAAAATCTCGACACTCCAAAGCACAAAAGAGAATACACATCAAAAACATTTGGAAAGAGATCAATGCTACTCAGTGGGTCCTGTGTCACAGTAGCTTCAGTTTCTAAAATGAAATATTAGGGGCCTGAACAGATTAGAAAAGACTTATGGGGAAAAAGGACCAAATGACTAGAATTTCTACCTTTTTTCTTTCAAAACCCACACTTTTTCCTTGCAAACAGGATGGCTAGAAGTTTATCCCCAAATGTAGTAAGCACATGAAATGCATAGCCTTTAATGTGCAAATTCTATACTGCACAAGGGAGTAACTAATGAGCCACTATTTTAATGAATCAAGTTAAAATGGCAAGGTGACGTATCTCATTTAGGGAAATGAATTCTTAATGTCACTGTAAGATGAGCCCCTCCTTCCCCTCTGAAGGGAAGACAGTATTGGTTTTGGTTATTAAAGTCCTGCCTTTTTTGTGTTTGTTGCAGATTTCCCACAGTCCTTGGGAGCTCTCCGTGGATCATACACTTCTGAAAAACAATGGCAGCTTTTGATCAGGGAAGTTATTGGACTTTAGACAAACACAGGAATTACACAGCAAACAAAGGTGAGCAGGACAAGCCCTGCCATGGCTGCCCAGTACCCTGAGGGAGCAGGGTGGGCACAGGAGGCTGCCTGGCACAGCCCAGGGTCATTTCTGCAGCCAGCAAAGCAGCAGCAGCCTGCTGTCCTCCAGAGACCAAACCTCCTTCAGGTGTCTCTGCACCTCCCAGTTCTGCTACCAAACACCTTCCCATGTCCCCTGCCACGAGCTGCTCCTCACAGGACTCTCCCTAACGCACAGCTATTCCCAGAAGCAGGTCTTTGCTCCCTAGGATGGTATTCCATGACTGATCTTCTTAATGGTTCAAAGAAAATCTTTAAATTCCTGTGAATAAACAATCATCGCCCTAATCCTTACCATCTCTTTCCACATCTTTAAGTTGGGAGTGGGTGGTGGGGAGCTGGCAGCAGGGCTGTGAGGCTGCCTGGCCCTCAGGGAATTTGGTGCTGCCCATGAGAAAAGACACTGAGGACAGGGTGGAACTCTGCCTGGCAGCCAAGGAAAACATGTGAGAAACTTACTTCTGTCCAACCCTGGGCATTACTCAAGACAATGATCTGCCCAGTTAATTAACCCAGAAATCTGAAAGGATCTGGACTAAATTCCTGCACACTGCTGCTCAGGCTCCCGTAAATTCTTGATTCACATTGGCAGGTCTGATCCAAATCCCAGTAAAATCAATATGAATCCTTCTATCAACTTCCCTGCACTTTCTGAGTCATTTCAAAGCTCCACTGACCACACAACTTTTCTCAAAGCAGTATTTAAAGAAAAAGTGTATTTGGACCATTATGGTTTCAATCTCCCACTCCCAGTAACTACATAAGATTAAAAACCTATATCATGCAGTTTACTGAGCTGCTATCAGACAATCATTTGTTTGCAAAAAATATTACAAGAAACAAGAACTGATTCAGTAAATTTTAATATTTCTCTTCTAGTCTTGGCTGGTTAGCACAACTCTGGGCAGCCAGTAATGAAGAGGATACCCAGTGCCCAGCAGGCACCTGTGACTCTCACTGACTGGAGGAAAACAACCCCTCAGGATTGTGTAAAGAGTGCTCAAACATGGCAAGGTGCTACGGACAAGTATTTAAGTCATCTCTGCTGCTAGGAAGTGAAAGAGGCTGGAATCATCTGTCTATGAAAAGGGAGCAGGGGAGAACAAGGCTTTGACTTACTGAGTGGGAAGGACTCTGCAGCTGATAGCTGATAACCTCTTTATGCAAAACCCACAAGCTACAAAGATTGAAGAAGGGATGAAGGGCCGTCCTGGAAATAGGAAAATAATTTATTCATAACCAATTGTCCATTACTGTTCACAAAGAAATTGTCAGAGTCCTAGAGTCCTAAATGTATTCATTATTACAAATTGTTCCATTTATTTCTTCAGCAAATAAGCTATGTATTCTGAAGGTACCAAAGTTGTGAAATGTACAATTGACTATTCCATTCACAATCTGCATTGTCTTAGATAGCTGAATTATTTGCATAGTTTAATTACATAACACAGGGCAGGAAAATTGAGCCTTTAATCACCATGAGTAATGCTTACTCAAGGAAGAAGTCCTATTGAAGTCCAAAGAGTAAAGGCTTTTCAACATTAGAAAATGAGTCAGAATTCGGCCTTATTCATAGTTTGTGCTCTGAGGTAGTTTTACTCCTTGCTTTTCAAATATGTATCTATCATACACAGTATTGCCAGGGAGCAGCAATAAATGCCTTTTGACTTGCTTAGTCAGGCAGCTTAGGACCAATCCAAAACTGAAATGCTGAGAAGAAGGATATGAAGTTCAAGAACTCAGGTCGAGGAAGGAGAGGAAAATACCTGTTTCTCCTGAGTGTCTATGGTCACAAAGAACAAACACGCCTGTTAAAAAAAAAAAAAAAAAAAAAAAAAAAAAAAAAAAAAAAAGAACACACAAAAAAACACAAAAAACCACAAACCAACCAATATTCAAGCCTGTTTTGAAATTTAGATAAATATTGGTAGGTTAAAATAAAGTCTAAAATATCCTACAGCAAATGAAAAATAAGACAAAACTGCACATGATTAGCTTTTAGAACCACCAAAGAAAATTATGAGCTGTTCTGTCATCATTTCTGGAGGTCTTTAGGAGGGATGTAAATTGCTATTGTGGGAAGAGCACTAAGAGAAAAAACTACAAACATATGCTAACTTGCAGTGGTTTGTTTGCCAATTAACAGCACACCAACACTCCTCAACAAATTAGACAAAGTCAACAAGCAATATTCTTTATTGAGACAAGTGCTGTAAAGGAGAGAGCAGCACAATGAGCTGAGAAAACCCCTCTGTACCCCAACAGCAGTGACAGCACAGATCTGCAGTGTAAGCCATGGTGTAAGTATTGATCAGCAGAGACAGCACAAAGGGCACTGGTGTCAGTGGGCAACCTACACCTGCACCTGTAAAGGAGAAGTTACGGGAGGGCTAAGAGAGGAGAATCTCCAGAATCAAGTTTTTCTAGGAGGTTTTTTTTCTTTTTACTTAAAAGGCCACATTTTGCTAAAACAGTGATTTCAGCAACAAGAAATTTGAACCAAGTCAGAATTATCTTTATCAGCCATTTCTGACTGGTGTCTCCAACTTTCCTTGAGAAAAGGGGACGTAAAGAACAAGCCTGCTATGTTCTATTTCGAGATTGAGCCAAAGCAACACTTAAAGCTGGTCTAGGCAGTAATTTGAATGTCGAGCTATTTGCCTCAGCTCCATTGTTATTTCAGTTTGTATCTCCTTAGTAGAGGTTTGCCCACATCTGATGTGCTTGGTTCATTACAAGAGCTTGCTAATAAATGAACTGTTTTAATAATAGAGTTTTGTGTCTTACACTGATGCCTTAAGTTTTAGTTTTCATATTTTCCAGATTCTGTACTGAATTAGTATAGAACTCTGAACTTCATATAAAGTGCTAGCAAGTTCTCCTCACAGTGTAGTTAGACAAAACAATCCTTTTCCAGCCCATAAACCAAGGACAGTGTTGCATCCTCAGGCACAAAAAGTGCAAACAACAGTGAATTGAGGAGAGCAATCTGAGAGGATGGGACTTCATAACCTGAAGCTGTAATTGCACAATTAACCCCAATATGTAAATGGACCAAAACTTACAAAACTGTGAAAATGTGTGATCCGTTGTCCATCTTGAATGTAGCCTCAGCCAGGTTCTTGCACTGCCCAAGGTGCTTCCTTTGAAGGCCTTTTTCATAAATAATTTTAATAAATACTTTATTCTTTTAACACTGTCTAGCCTCAGTTCTAGGTAGCCTCTCAAGGCATCAGCACTATAACAAAGTTATCACTTATATCTTGGGCCTTTTATCCTCCTTTTTTGTGGAGGATGGAAGATACTGTTATAGAGGATTTTACAGTTTCATTTTGTTTTCCTTGGGAAAATACACTGTGAATTTGCAAACTTCTCCCAATATTGAAAAAATTTCTCTGGATCAAAATGTTTCAGTATTGATGGATTCATTGGAGGATGTAATGCAATAGGAGACAATAGAGGAGAAGGGACAGAAACACTGTCAGTACTGTCCAATCCAGACACTACTCACTCCAAAGCATTGAGGGAATGTGGGCTTTCTGGTGGCAGCAGTGGTTTGGGCTTTGGTTTTGTTTTAATATATTCCATCTCAGATGAAACATTCAGACGTTGGGTCTCTGAATCCTTCAATCAGGCTTGTGCAGACCCACCCAGACTTTTTATGTCTTCCCCTTTCCTCCTCCTCTTTCATCTTCTCTTCCTGCTTCCCCATGCTGGCAGTGAAGCCTCTCAGACTTGGCAGGAGCTGCTGGGCTCCAGCCAGCTGCTACTTCAGACCCAGGTCGTGCTTTCAAGGCATAGTCCTGCAGCAGGGTGGGGTTGGATTGCAGACTGCAAACCAAAGCCAATTTGTGTGATGCCCCTGAGAGCACAACACACAGCTGCTGCTGCAGGAGGGAGTCTCTCCACAGTCACCACCCACACAGGTGGGTGAGGACAGGGAGCTAACCCTCACCAAGCCAGGTCTGACACCTGCATGGCGGTGTTAGCACCATCCTGTGCCAAACTGAACAGATCCCATTTGTCTAAAGCACACTGGACCAATGCCTTTTCCACCAAAATCGAGCTAGGTTTCCTTTTGCTTTATTTGCAAGTTTCAGGCAATGGTTGTAGGGTTCAGTTCCTCAGTACTCTACCCCATTTGGCTTGTTAATTTTCACTGAGGTAAGGGAACAAATTTAGCTACAGGGAACAGGAGAAGCCATTCCCTTCCCCTGGGTCTTCATCTGGCAGTCTTAAACCTCAAGGTTCAGAGGCACAAGTCCTCTGCTCTCACAGGCATATTGCCTATATGAAAAGGGAATGATCAGATTTGATGGGGACAACTAGCAGGTCTGCATTAAGTTCAGTCAAGCAAATCAAACCTATTTCTTACCAACTCAATTACATGATATCAGCTACCGTCTTCTTTAAGACAACCAGAATTAGGCACAGCAGAAAGCCTGGTGGACAGAGGTGTCCCCACAGAAATGGCAACACCCAAACCTGATGGAAATCTTCAACAGCAACTGGTTTTTGCCACAGCTCCTGCCAGCTGGTATGCTAAAGAATCAGCCACGTTTCTAATATTTCAGTAAAGGAAATAAAGCACCTGTTGTACAAGGGGATACATGAGATCGACTCTACCCTTTCAATGGTGCAGAATGAAAGAGTTAAAAGAAGTTCCTGCACACATTCTACACAAACTTATACGCCCAAAGGCTCTGCATTTGTCTTCCTGTAACTTACGTTTTTCCTTTCCAGTTATCCCCAGTGGTTCATTATTGCAGGCCTTTTGACTTGTGAGAACAAGACTCAGGATTCCCTCTGGGAGTTTTGCTGCTGCCCTCTCGCTCCTCATCCCTCCCTTTTTTGTTTATCGTCTTCCAACTACCTCTCCCATTCAGGCTGGGAAAGGAGGCAAAAGGGAAAACTTATATCATGATTTCTCCCTCCTCCACAGTCTCATTTCAAAATTATTTTGCTCTTAACAAGAGGAACACCACCTTAATGAGAAAACACTCTGGTGTCTCAAGCCAGACAAGTTTATTCAGAAAGCAGAGAGAAAGAAACCACAGCCCAAGTCAACAGCAGAGATCCAGAGAACCCTCTGAAAATTGGCTGTAACCCACCTGAATCTGCCCTCCCTGTGAATAAGTCTGTAATTTAAGCTAATCAAGCCTCAAATACTTCTTTCTTGCAAGTCTCCTACACTTGCCTGCAAGATTCAAATCCTTAAAAGGTGCAGAGGCTGCTTTTGTACAGTGTTTGTAGGTGTTTGCAGAAGTGTTGCGGCACCAAAAAGAAACCCCCTTTTCTACTACCATCAATCAGATATCAGACATACTCACAGCAGTCTTTGTTAGATTTGCTGACTTATTTCTTTAGCACAGTTTTGCACCCTGCCACTCTTTTTACCTGTTATCCTGGTTGAAGGAACCAATTTGTGAATATAGCAAATGTCTCTGTGATCGATAAAAAATATTTTAATATTTCAGACCTTATCTTTTCCTCTGTAGGGTAACAGGAGCCTCTTTCACTTTAAACTGTGGCACAAGGTGGAGTTGCATCCTTCTCTCTTTTGTCTAGCCAGCTCTAACTTCCACATGGGACAGAACATCTGACTGAAAGAGCACGGGAAGCTGAGCTCAGGAAACATGAAAGTGGTTGAAGGAAAAAGGTAAAAATATAAAGATAATTTACTGCAGGATTTTTCTAAATATATCCATTTTTCTTGTGGATGCAATAGTGTGCGCTGCACATGTTTTCTTTTCTTTTTTAAGAATAAATAATTTGCAGGTGCGTGGAGCTCTGCTACAACAAATATTTCAAACTGAAGCTACGTTTTCTTCATATGATTAATATGTTACATTACAGCTTGCTTATAAATGAAAGGAGCAGAATATGATGTACTGCAAAGGAGTTGTATATTTCTCCTGCTAAGCTATAGTGACTGTAAATCATTTCCATCACAGTTCATTTTTAATTTGAATTCATAAAAGGTTGTACATTTCTTTGTGGTTTTAAATAAAAAAAAAGATTAAAGGCTGTAAACTTAAATGTTTATTAAAGGAAAAAAATATGCTGATTTGAAACTTCAGGAATTAAAATACATGTAAAATATAAGAAAGGAGAATAGGTAAGATGTCTAGTTAAGCCCTGGGAATTTAATGTGAAATTTAAGGTCTTCCACTATAAATGCATCTGTATTTGGTCAAATGAGGGTGGTAGGGGAAGGCAAGGGGGAGGAAATGGAAGGACAGGAGTGTCCCCAGCTATACCTAGGTCAGGGATTTGTGTAGCCAGTTCCCACAGTAGCTAATCATTGAAGAAGTGGAGCCTATGGAAACAAAAAGTGAGTGAAAATAAAAACCATTTCCCACAAGATGGCAAACCTCATTCCTGCCCTTCTGTAAGCATAGGCCACAGATGGGCTGGCCAAGCTGGACTTTGAGATGATCTCATAACCTCACAAGGCCAGATCCCAAGTGAGCCCTCAGATGTCATTTTTGGCAGCCACAAGGTTATGCCTACAGAGTAAAGGCTCTGAGGTGACCTCAGTGATGATCTTCAGGTGAGGCACCAGGGTTACTGTACAGATCCATGCTTCTGTTGACTGGGGGCTCTGTATTGGCATTATGCTTATCACTCCTCTAATTTAAGGAGAGATCACCATCATTAATATGATGACCAGCAGGGGGATGTTGTTTTAATCACATTATCAGCAAAGAAATCAACATGGCATCAGACTAAAATTTTGCAAGTACAGTAAACTGGATTACAACTGTTTTTAATGCCTCTTGCAATAAAGTGTTTGCCCACCAGTAGCAATCTCACAGGTCTACTATTAATGGAAACAATAGCACTGCTTCAACACCTACAAATTCATAATTCCATAAAAATTAGCAGCCTCCCTGCCTCACCTCTCCATTGATTGATTTAAGTGGGAACATGTGTTTAAAAGAAATCATGTAATATTTTCAGTCGTGTAAGAATGCAGATAAGTAGTTCAAGATCCTTCCTGTACCCCACATACTTTAATATGGACACCAGTAGAACAAACTTTTCAGAACTAACTGGAAGGCCACATTTGAAATGGCACACCACATATTCCAAATGGAAACACTCCCATTTCACATTGTAGCTGCTGGGAGTTCCCAGAGGGCCCAAGTGCAGTGGGCAAGCCTCAGGACTGCCTTGCAGTTCAGTGCAAGCTAAGAGTAACACCCATGAAAAATAAACATAAACTTTGAGATTTGTGCTCTATGTGAGATGAGAATCACCTCAGCCAGGATCACTAACCCTGCACTTGGTGTCTGGAGCAAGTGTAGGGAAACCCCAGCCAGCAGGACCCAACAGGCTGCTTGGAAAGTCATATTTATATCAGGGGCCCCAAGAATGTTGTTTTGTTTGGCATTTCCTGCTTGACTGGTTCTCTTCCTAACAACCAAACTTTGTTTGTCTTAATTTCAGGTGTTTACTTTTGCTGTGATTACAGTAAAAGCCCATGCTCTCATAAGCCACAATTTGCAGAAAACAATTCAGGGCAGGAAATCAACTCCTAACAGTGTCCAACAAACTGAGCCTGTAACACTTGTGCTAAGGACAGTGGCAAACTAATGAGCAATCTCCTAATTACTCAGAAGATATTTAAGTAAGCACATTGCCCCAGATGATGCTAAATTGACACCTCTTGCAGGCAAACTGCTCAGTCACAACTTAGCCAAGCAGGAGCTGCAAACATATGTAGACTGTTCAGTCAATAAGTCTTTGTCAGAGATGAAAAATAAATTTATTCTTTTTATTGATGAAGTTTGCTTTGTCTTATAGATTCACCCTGCTGTAAATTCTTTTAGTCTGCCTTCCTAGCCAGTTGAAGCCTTCACTTGAAATCAGTGGGCTCTGCAAGAACAAAATCAGTTCCTAAACTGAGGTCCAGACCCCATGATGAAGTTGCACAGTAGTCTTCATTTGCTGCAATTTTTATGCATTTATTTCTGAAGATCACCTCTTCTGCATTACAATGCCCTGCCAGAGTTGAGAATTATTTAAAGATTACAGGGAGCACAAAAGTCAGCCACTCTCACTGGATATTGTGGGAGACTGTGTCAAAAGCTTTGTGTAAGTCAAGGTAAGCAATACCCACCATTGTTGTAATCAAAGAATGTTACTTTTCTGCACAGTTTCCAGGGAATATAAGATTTTTCTTGCCCTCTCTTCTTTCCTAAGCTTAATGTAAAAAAAGCTTTTTCTGTCCACCATTAAAAAAAAAAATTGTATTTAAAGGGACCTTGAATTATTTAAGATGCATATCTGAATACGTGCATTTTTAATATCAACTACAAAATCAAATAATACAGATTATGTAATACCAGATGTTAAATTGAAAATCATGTATGAAATTAGTATACTGACTTTCTCCATGTTCTACACTTATTATCTGTTGAAATATCCAGTAGACAATGTTTTCTTATTCATTTCCATGAGCTCAGGACCAAATCCCCAGCTCTCATTATCAAGCAGCTATCAGAGAACACTGAGTTCTTTACACATCAGCTTCTAATGAAGATGGGAGACACTGTAGGCAGGAAACCCAGCCTGCACTCTAGAAATGGAAAGAAGATCAATAAGTGATGACTGTTCTCCACAGAAACTGTGAAGTTCCAGCTGCACTGTGTTCAGCTGCACTCTGCTTGACAGGGCTGGAGTACCTGCAGAGCAAGACAAGATATTGCCAGGGATGAAAACAATTTTGGAGATCATCCAACATACTCCATAACCCAAAATTGTCTCTTCCTTTTCCAAAGTCCAGCCAGAGTGGAAAACAAGATTAAGTAAATCTCCTCACATAGACAAAACCATAATAATGAAAAATGACAGATCCATTATTAATTTCATATTTTCTTCCCCTGCTTTGCAATTAGACATTATTTACTAATAATTCTATAACATAAACTCTGGCCCCTAAATGCAGATTAAAGTACCTTTAATTGCTCACTGTCCTTGGTAGTACTTTTTACTACTCTCCTAAAAGCCAATGCTCAAAAAAATTCTCTCTCTGAGATAGAGTGACTCAGTGTTTTCTTGCATAAAAGGACTGCATTCCACTTGTTCCCTGTTTTAAGTTTTATAATAGATTGTGATAGAGCTAAGATATGCACATTGTATAGTACCACTTTGCAAGTTGATTTACTACCACACAAACCATTTAGAGCTCTCCAAAGAAGCTTTGAAGGCTTTAATATCAGAATCTTTCTCCAAGGCCTGCTTTGGTACCAATACTTGATTAAATTAAAAGCTAATTATAGTCTAAAATGAATGATGTGCATTTTCTCTCCATTAGACAGACCTATTTGCATTCCATGAAAGACCATTGACATGGCAGCGTGCCATTTGATTCTGTTTAAATCAAAGATGTCCCAATGGAATTTTCTTTTTCCCTACCAGCTATATTTGTCTTTTCTAACGGGTGCCCAGGGCCTGAAGGTTTAGCCAGAGTTCATTACCTGAGGTAGACAGTGCATGAAACCATTTAATTGGCAGTAGCCAGTCCACTGAGCCAGCCCTTTGCTTTGCTTCATGCCAACCTCCACTGATGCTGTTTACCAGACATTTTGCTCAGGTTTTGTTTCCAAGTGAGAGAGGCCTTTTTCAGTACCTGAAACCCACCATTAACTATCTTCCCCTTCAGGTGTTCTCTTACGTGCTCCCAGGTATTTTGTTGAGCAGAAACTCACTAAAGCATAGCAGTGTTCATAACAATTAGTGAAATTTAATTACCTTCATCCAAGGAAAGCTGCTCTTAAGCTGCAACCAGAACAATTATGGTGTTTAAGCTGAAAACAGTGGGATGGTATTTTGCTATTTATTGCAGATACATTTTCAAGGGGTTTCTTGTTTTAAAACATGAATCTCTAGAGAGTTGGTATTGATAGAAAAAAATTCATCTGTGGCATAAAAAGCAGCACTGTTGTCTGCTTTTAATTTCAAAGAAAATGAAAGAGGCTTGGTCATTTATAACCAAGAGAAAGCAAACAAAGACAGAAAAGCCCTGATCACTCTATGAGCCTCCCACCCTCAGTCTTTGAATTTCTGAAAACAGTATGAATGCAATGAACATAAATGAATATGAGATTTAAGAGTCTGCAAAAATTGACATTTCTCTTCAGGCATTTCCTGTTTCCTTCCTTGCTCCTGGAGCAGAACAATTCTGTCTCTTCTGTGCTTTGGACTTCTGCTGACCACTGCAGTAGAGACATCACAGCCTAGCCCTTCTCCAGCCTTGGATCCAAAACCCCTGCACCCAGAGACTGTTCTTGAGAAATTCCCAGCACAAGTTTCTTTTAGGACAGCCAGGATCTGTCTGTGTCCCTGCACATTTTTTACTATTTCTTAGAAGACACACAGAAGACCTTTCCAAACCACTTTGTACTTTTTTCCCTGTATATCCTCACAAAGCGCAAACAGGGGTCTCTTCCCAGCCTCAGTATAAGGGGCCATGTCAGATTGTAAATTTGGACCAAGCCCAATGCTTTCCCTACAAGCCACAAACTGAACATCTAGGAACACTTTTCCTGTTTTCCCTGTGCATTGCACCTCCTGCAGACCTTGCTCAGAGGTCATTGCAAAGGCTAGTGACCCACCTACTGCATCACATTTAAGACAGTTATTTGTTGATGCATTTTGGTAATAAGTATTTAGATAGTAATATTCCTCCTCACCTCTCTCAATTAATATTATAAACAAACTTTACACTAAGTTATATATTTCAAAATTAATATAATAGGAAACTATTTATTTGTCTCATGTCTTCCATGTAGGCCATAAAACTTATATAAAACCTATACTGAAAGACCAATCAGATTCTCAGTAATGATTTTTTTTCTTCGCAAAAGTCACTGGAATTTTTCTGAATTGTACCCGTTTAGTCTGTAACAATTAAACGAGCAAATTAAATATTCTTCTGTTAAACTCTATCTGTTAAATCTCTACTTATTCTGCTGCTTTTCTGAAAGGAAATCTGTTCTTAAATCTTCTACAATCACCACTTATAATAACATGCAAATCTGGGTATTACCTGTTACAATTCTACTTGTTGTGACTCCAAAGTGCTACACACTGTTTTCTTTCAACAATTTTCTGATGCAGGAAAGAGTAACTGTCTCCATTTTAGGTACAGAAAACCAAGGCCCAGGTTAGATATCAGTTAGATACCAATTCAAGCTCATGCATTGCTCAGGAACCAGCAGAGTGGGAATTCCCTTAAAGCACTGCCTGCCAGGGAACAGCTGATTTCCATTAACAGCTTTATGCCAATCATCTAATCAGCTGTCACGCTTTCCCTGGCTGTGTGATAGCTTTCTCACATCAAGGAACAAGATTATTTGCTGGTTTCTAAGTTCATTTTGCTTTTTCTATAAATCTAAATGATAACCGACTAGCAGTATCACAGGTCTTAGCTGGGATTGGGTGTGGAGCAGGGCTAAGCACTTTGAGGTGTCACAAAAATGCAGAAACACAGTGAGAAGCCAGACATAGATGACTACTGGCAGCAGAGAGCTATAAGGAGTGCTGCTATTTGTGGAGGGGTGAAGTTCACTTGGCAGGAGAGGAAGTTTACAGTTTTGTGAGGGCTGAGCTGCTGAGTGGAATGGGAAGAGGGAAAGGCAGATATGAGCCCCTCACCTTGTGCTGCCCCTTTGACTGCCACGGACACAGCAGACACGATGTGGCCTTGATCCATCAGAGGAGGCAGGGTGGGAATGTGTTTCCTGGGCACTGCTGAGATATCTGCTGATGTCTGTAGCATATCCAGAGCTCAGCTGAATATGTGACACCTCAGCAGAGAGGCAGGGATGCATGACTGCTGTGTGAGATACATGCCATGCCCTCCATAGCATCCCCTTCTTTCATTTCTGCTGGAATGGCTGACCTTTGGGGGGTTAAAGAGCCCTATTTCCTCTGTTCATTTCTCCTCCTGTCCTTTTCCCAAGGTTATTCATGGAAATGATTCTGCCTTACTGCTAACACAACTTTTGCCATAGTCTCCAGCCTTCCCTCAGCGTTGCCATGGCCAGAGTCAGCTTACATGGGTGAGCAGCCCTAAAACACAAAGGACATTTTGAGCCTGCTTTGTCACTCAGGCTTTTTGCCTGGCTGCTGTTAGGATTAATATAAATATGCCCTTGAGAAGCTAGAAAATAGCTGTGCCTGGTATGATTCAAAGAATACATAATTTTCTCTTAGTCACTGGCCAGGGTTATGAACAAATGGCTGTATGTAGAGGAGGAATTATATCAGGGTCATTAAAAATAATTTCACAGGAAAGAGAGGATCCACTTCCATCAAATTGGGCTATGAGTGAAATAATAAAACATACAGCCTATTCTTTATCCATTCAATGTAATTTCTATTATATTGCTGGAACATTTTTGATACAGCACAGGTATCTTGACAAAACCCTCTATCTTACAAGCACACTCAACATTTACTCATAGCAAAGGAAGTAAGGCAATATTTTCCTCCAGTCTACATCCACAGGAATCACCACAGGAACAATGTTCCCCACAGGAATCACCAAATATGTTTCTTTCACTATTTTAGCTCACAACTGATATAAAAAATTCTGGACTACTAACTCTGTCGGTAGTGTTTTCTTAAACATCATCTGTCCAGGCTGACCAGTTAGTCTTGACTTTTAAACTCTCATATTAAGGCTAAAGTATTATATATTTAGTTATTTATCAGACTCATTAATCTCTCTTCCAGTTTGATAGCTGATTTGATATTCAGTGTATCAGAGATAACTATCTTGTTACAGCTAAATGAAATGTGCATTTGGAAAAGTTCATTAATACCATTATCATTAATTGGTTCTTACCTGAATCTCTGTGCTGCAGGGACTCTTCAAATTAAATGACAGATTGCAGCTAGTTTATTAAAGTAGAATTTTCACAACCTCCCCACACTGCAAATGAAGCCTGATGGGCCAAATCCTGTTCTCCTACTGATCTCAGGAAAAAAAAAAAAGAAAAAACAAGTTATATTGCTTAGTCTAAAGTTACTTTACACCGAGACGTCAAGGCTCAGAACTGATCCCAGTTTGCTTTTGAGTGTTTAGTGCAAAATCACGTCTTAATCTTTGGAGGGAAGAACATATACAGAAATTGATTTCCCTTTGCCTTTTACCTCAAGCAGGTGCCAAGGTGTACACTGAACCCTGGGGGGAACCTGAGCTGAGGTTAGCCAGCAGCAGTCCCACATACCTGGAGCCCTCTGTCACTCTGAAGGTCACATCCACCCAGTGTCCTCATGGTTCCTCAGAGTGCAGCTGGCATTTGCCAGTGCAGCCTGGCACTGAAGGGCAGCTGAGATCCAGCTAAGTGCAGCAAAGGATGTGGTTTGGGAATGCACAGGTGTGTCTGGGGTGGCCCTGCACAGGTCCTGCACGTGCAGGGGCCTTCACACCTGAAGCTGCACCTGCAGCACTGCAGAGCTGCCAGTCTGGAGCACCAACAATGCAGCCTTTGGTGCAGCAGCTGCCTTGGGACCTGTTAATGCTCCCTCCCACACAGCTCACCCTCCCCAGATTGTTCCTGAGCAGCTAAGTGAAACACTTTCTAAAAGGACAGGCAAAGGAAACCACAGGAGTCACGCTAAGTCCCTGGAATACTGAATTTATTCACTTCTACCAGCATTGAATGAGTCCTCAAATCACAATGGCTCTTGGACTCCCAGCCTCCCCACCAGAATGCAAAAGATTAAGCAGTGTTTCCTCACACACAAAGCTATATCCCATCTGATTAAAAGCAAATTAGATTCTTGATCCAACTTGTAGGATTAAGTATCTCCTAGAGAGATGACATGAGGCCTACAACATACTTATTATTAATAATTTTCTCATAAGAGAGTCCACACTGGGATTGACTATAGGTGCAAAGAACTGTTTTGTCTTGGTCAGCATATTAATTGACTTTTTGACTTGTCTCATGCAATGTAAAACAGCTTACAGGCTGCAGCAAAGGCAGGGCATTTAACCACCCCTCTGGTGAGGGCATTGCAGACACCTGCATTTGGAACAGCCATTTCAAAGAGTGCAGCAGTCATTTGGAAAACTTCAGCAAAGGAGATTTGTTCAAAAACTGCTCAGTGCTGGTAGTGGGAGATGTGTGTTTGTGAGGCCAAATGCATGAATGTAAGAGGAGGAAGGAGACTCTTGTAACTCTTTTAATCCTGCAGGAATTCTCTACAGGACTTCAGCACTGATTTTTTTTCCCCCCTTAACTTGGCAGTTTTTATTCTGCCAAAATGGCACCTGAAGTAGCATTTAAACAAAATAAAACAAAAAAAACCAAATAAGTACAACAAAAACAAAAAAAAAAAAAACACCAATCCAAAACAACAAAAATCAAACCCCCAAAACTAACCAGCAAACAAACCAACCAAAAAAACACCACCACACATAACACTCTCTTTTCCTTCTAAAACCCAATCCTAGATCTAGAAAAGTCAAACCACTTACTATGTAGGTAAATGACACAGATTAGTCAGCTTTTCCAAATAAGAAACACTTCACTGAGATGGAAACAAAATGCAATTGAAATCCCCAAACATATAAGGTACTACACAATATGCTCTTTTAGATTCTGGGAGCAAATCTAGTCCTGAGGTACAATATAAAAATATGCCTCACACACAAGCACCATTATTTCTAATGAAAAAACAATAATAATAAAAAGCCTTTCCTCTAATAAAATTACTAGTAAAAAAATATCATTAATGGCAGGCTTTCTAACAAATTCTGTTGCCCTCCTGCTGTCCTCTGCACCTGCTTACTGTCTGGAGTAGCCTGCCTCCTGCCTTGTCCAGCTGTTTTAAATGATCCTTCACTCAACAATGCTTCCTAACCACAGCAGTTCTGGGAGGCTGATTCTCCACGATGGATGCTCTGTGTGAAATTGCCCCTCTTTGTCCTTATGGAACATAAAGGAAGCCTAACTCACCTGTTTGCTCGAGCTCCTCATTTATTTGCAGCTCTTTGCAGCCCCATATCATCATCCCACATCGATAGTAAACACAGTGCAGTTCATCACAGAAGCATTCTGCCAAAACAACTTCAGATCAAATTATTTTAGCCATTCCTACCTTGTCCTTGCTACCACAATGAATGTAATTGAAGAAAGAAAAACATGGTTTCTCAGGCTTTGTTGCTCCCCGGGTACCACAAAAAATTAATTGGCTAGGCAGCGCTCACAGCCCAGGTTTTACCAAGTGAACAGGAAACCTGCTCACAGTGGGTTTAACACAGAGCACGTACAAACCAGGAGGGTGAAGGGAATAGTGAGATTCACCTTGTTGAACACAGCCAGCCTCTTTAAAAGGAGCACAAGGGCAGGCTCAAAACTTGGCAGCTGGGTCTGAAAGAAGGGGTTTGGTGACTGTTGAAGTTACCCTTGAAGGTGGTCCCTGTGGGGCTGTGCCATTTCCATGCTGGCTGTAGAGAGCAGATAGCCCTGCCCTCAGTGCCACAGGGAGCCCATCCACCTTCTGTGCAGCACTGCCTTCACTGGGGCCACAGCCAGCCAGGCCCTGGGCTCCCTGCCACCTGACAATGGAAACACAAAGTGCACCAGAACATGGCCCTTTTAGCATAAACAATGCTCCCAGCCTTCTCTGATTCTGCTCTGCCCTAATCCATATTTACTGATTCGGGGGACTAATTCCTCTCATTTTCCTGCTGCTCTTTGCACAACTGCAGCTGCCTTTAGTGATATACAATGAATTGCACGAAAATAAAGAATGAGTGTATGAAAAGGATATGAAAACTATGACAGAACAAAACCCACATTACAGGTGTCTCTTCCTCATTCCTGAGTACCAGACACAGACTGCCTTTGTTTCCCACGCCTTCCTGATATGGCACAATCCCAAACTCATTTGAGGTGACAGGAATCCTCCTATTGACTTCAGCACATTTCAGAGCAGAGGTGAGGCAGGAGGAGTCATCAGTTACCAAACAACATTTCCACTATTCAGCAAGGAACACCTCAAATCCCATTTTAGCCAGCTTTTAGCAGAAATCAAGGACAAACAAGCTGTGCTGTACAGCCCTTTCCTCCTGAGACCAACACTTTACTCTCTAAAGTCCTAAGCTTCATTATATTTGTTCCAGACTACTGAAAATTTGATCTTAGATGTTGTTTAGGCTGAGAAGAGTCAGAAAATGTATCAACAGCATACTCCTATACTAAAAGGTGAGTTTGGCCTCCTTGCTCCACTAAGTTTAAAAGTTTTCCTGCTAAATTTTCTACTAAATTTCCCTCTTAAAAAGACTGCTGGTGACACTCAAGGAAAACAAGCATTTATGCACTCTTATAATACTCAAAAGATGTAAAGCTAATCAAACATTATCATAGTATTTTCATGAAAGATCAGCTGACTTTGTGCATGTGCAATTTGAGTGCTCTAGAAAGTCTTCAGGAAAGATTCAGCTGCAGAACAGCATAAATTACTCTGTATTCCAACAGACTTATCAGGTATTGTTTTGGAAGCTAAAAAAAAAACAACCCTGCTGCATTTTTTGATCAGAAGTCATCCAATTTTTTGGTGATGGTCAGCTAAAAGCACAGATAGCTGATTAATGACCTGTGGACCAGAAATCACCTGGAAGTCCATTTTCCAAGGCATCCTTAGGACAGACATCCTTTTCCTGGGTCACCATATCCATGTACCAATGAGGAATTTTCACACCACCCAAAGTGGTGTGAAGCGAACCAAGTCTCTTCCTTTTTACTTTTTCTGCCAACAGCCCAAAGAGTTTTCTTCCTCATTCAGCAAAGTCTAAATGCACAGGTGTGTAAGACAAAGATAACAGCCCAGTGAGGGGACATCACTGCATCCACCTGCAGTGTGTGTCAGATGTACCCCTGCACACATGACAGGGACCCTGGATCCTCAGGTAGGCACTCTGACATACAAATAAATGTATGTGTGGTGGAGGATGCCCACACTTATACAGATCTTGATGGCCTCTGATTTTCTTTTTTTTCTTTTCTATAACTTCTACTTTTGTTTTCTCTGGGGAAAGGGGCTTCTCTTTTATTTGAAACACAGAACCAAGCCACAGATCCGTAGGCAGATTCCTATTTTAAATGTTCCAATGCCCAGGAATGTCTGGATTTGAAGCTTTGGTTTGACTCATCACAAAGTCATAGTTACTTGACCATTGTTTATTGAAGCTCATGGATTTTTACGGTCTCCCAGTTTCAAGAACTGGTTCATATTCAAAATAATTTGATGTTAATAATTTATTTAAATTAAATAATAGTTTATTTACTAGTTTAGCTTATTACTTTATTTAAATTAAATAATAGTTTTAGATTAAATAATTAATTTAAATGTAGGTTTCATTTGTCTCTGATTTTGAAGAGGTGTTACCAACATGACAGGATATAATCCTGTTCTGTGTTGCTTCTTTTAAAAGCTGGGAACATTTTCTATCACAAATAATCATCAACAAAATAAACACAACATGACACATCATACATTGATGATGTTGAATTCCCCAGCTCTGTTTCAGTTCTTGCCTGTTATAGTATTTTCTTTCTGTGATACTAATGTGCATCTATTACTTTTAACAGTTAATAGGTGTAATTTCAATATCATTTAAATGTGCATATCAAAATATTACATGTGGGAAGAATAGGATTTTTTGCTTCCCAGAAATGTGACTATAAAAAAATAACATTGTCTTGGTTGTATCCCTTTTATAAACACAGCAGGATTGGGAAAGTATTCCAGGATATATATCTGTCACTGTAGCTGGTATCACCCCATAACTCTGCTAGTTAAAATCACTCTCTAATCAGAAAGGGTAATGGATTTCTTCTGCTGACACTGGAAGATGATCGTACAAGTGACAGATGTCAAAAACATCATTCTTTCTGAACCCTCTCTTCACAGCTGAGATTAAATAGAATGGCTTAATTGCACTTCAAACTCATTTAGACTCCTTGGAAGCAGGTAGGATTTTAAGACTACAAGAATGTAGAATAGGTGTTAATTTTGAGCTTTGGTAGCTAGAGAGAGACAAAATGCAGCTTCATTTTCTGCCTTCTAGGGAGATTTGAAAAGCCCAATAATTTAACCAGGAGAATCTATACATAGGGTTAAAAACTTGGCTTGAATAAAGGTCAGGCAGACACATGACCTAACATTAAGGTCCCCCAAGCTTCAGTGCTGCCCAAAAACTCTGAGCAGTGTACAAGGGCTTACCCTGAATGGGGGCAAGAACAGTTTGGCTCTGCCCATTACCTGCATCATGGACAGCAGCCCAGGCTGCTGCCTCCCTCCTGCCTGTGCACAGCCAGCTAAAACGTCTGAAGGGAAGAAAATTAAAGTCTATACAGTTACTTCCAAGGCAGTCAGAGCAGACAAAGGATCAGTTTAGTGCCTTTTTTTTCCTCAGCTGCAGTCCTGAGTGGTGTCTGGGAAATTCCTATTGGTATCCCAGTCACACAGAAAGACACTTCAGGTACATATAGCACAAGTTCAATGTTCCTTTTTTACAGGTAACATTTACCTGCCAGGTTTGACTATCCTATAAACTGGCATTTAACAATATCCTCAAGGGCTTTCTCATCAGCAAAGGGAAAAAGAAAAAGAACCATAAACTTGTAGCTTGCTTTGTTTCTATATTCCCTATCAGAGGAAACAAGTGCTGCAGTCACACAAAAGGTAATTTCACCATCATGTCACTGTTAGCTAACACTGAGTTTTAAAATTCAACATCATCATCCTGAAAGGAAAAAAAGAGGAAAGACAAGAAGAACCCACATTCTCTGAACCAGTAAGTCTTGAATTTCTACAGAAGAATGGGAGAAAAGGATTTGAATTGAGTCTTTCACCTAGAATCTACAACATTCAGGCTTTGAGGTAACAAGAAAAAAAAACATTTCTACAGATGGATTGGAGTAAGGGGAGGAGAAAATATGAGAAGTCAGCACAAGAAAACAAATACCTTGCACTCAGTCATCAAGCTTATATCCGGTTTGCAGCCAAATAACTTTATTTTATTTTTCAATTACAGGATAAGCTCATTTATGAATAGTATGAGCCTTGCTTTCCACAGTTTTTCACATAATAGAAAACTAACTAGAGAAAAGTGGCAGATGCAGTTTTTACCAATAAAGCTCTGCTTAGAGGAGTTGAAAATCTTTTCCTTTCATGCTTTCAAGTTCTTATTGTATACAATTGTTTTCCTCAGGGGATTATACCTGATCCCATGAAGCTTTCCCTGCCAAGACAGTCCAGGCTCTTTGTGGAATAAGAGCAGACATTGATCGGCAGGGACCACAAGGGAGGCTGTGGCAGCTCTGGGCCCCTCTCTCCCAGCAGGGTTTTGCTGCTCAGCCTGTAAGGGTCACCTGAGCAAGGCTTAAAGGATCTGGAAAGAAGAAGATATCTGAAGGCCAAATATTTTAAAAATGCCCTTTGCCATTTCTTTATGAACCTCTCCCATCAAACAAAGTCGATTCAACATAGTTTGTTTCTAAATGTGCTGGAAATGAAAATAACTGCAGTTATTGAAGCTGTGGGAGGTACAATGGATATTTCAGCTGTAACGGGATGAAAATGCCTGTTCAAAACTTCCCTTCAAGCTCTTTATAGCAGACAAATCCTCAAAAGAAAACATACTTTGTTAACTTTCATTTGAATACATCCTGCTCCAGCCAGACAGCCCACTTAAAATGACACAGAGGTAGTAAATTGTTCTACTGATTGGTTAGCTGGAGTTTAACAGCTTGAACTTATCAGGAAAGTGATACGAACAAAAGTGTCGGGCACATCATCGTTCAGGCAATGCCTCTTTCCACTCCTCATGAACCTCTGAGGTGAAGCTTTTAATTACTCTTTGCAGTAAAAGATGTGTCATGAAAACACTGGGAGATGGACAAAGGCCACCCAGAAGGGATCTTGCTCAACAAGCCTTGCCTACAGTTATCCCACAAGAAACCCTCTTAACGTGAATTATTTCAATAGCTGAGGTGGTGCATGGGCCCGTGTTTTTCCAAGATAGTGTTTCCTTCAAAAAGTCCCTTATGAGGAAGAAACAACAGGAGATCTTGTCCTCAAGATACTTCCAATATCTAGCAACTGAAAGATGATGAGAGGCACAGATTTCCTGTTCTGTTCTTCTGAGAAATGGCACCCCAGGGCATTAAAATGCCCATGGAAATATGGAGGGCCAGCTTTTCACAGGCACTCACAACACACAGTGCTGAATGGAGAAATTCTCAGTTCCTGTTCTCTGGCCAATCCATTTAGGCTGCTGACTTTTGGCTCTGAATCCCTCCAGAGCTCAATGGCTTGTTCCCAATAACATGCACATGCACTAAGCCCAGCATTGTCAGACAGCTAAAAGCTGATCAGAAGCATTTGTAGGTTTGGATATTTGTTTGATGCTGCAGTCAACCTTAGAATAATTGCCTCTGAAGAAATAGGAGTAAATAACACACATCCAGTCTGGCCAAAAGCATTTTATCAGTGCCAAAATCTCCACTATGTACAAGACTGTACTACAGGCAAGAACAATCCCTCAAAGGCAACTGTGATTGTTGCACGAAAGAGTAACAAAGCTCAATTAACCAATTAAATTGTCTGCCAAGAGACTAAGGAATTCACTGTACAAACATATACAAAATTAGGCTAAATGAAAAATGAAGAGGTCTGGTGAGAAAAGGTGGCCTCACAAGAAAGCAAATACTACAGG
Source organism: Trochalopteron elliotii (assembly GCA_024734555.1). Classification (NCBI taxonomy): domain Eukaryota; kingdom Metazoa; phylum Chordata; class Aves; order Passeriformes; family Leiothrichidae; genus Trochalopteron; species Trochalopteron elliotii. The sequence continues at coordinate 3,035,524 of JANPWX010000060.1, read as the reverse complement.
TGTTCATTTGGTAAGGCAGCCCCAACTCTGAAGGATCAAGGGAGACCATAGGTCGTGAAAGGGCTGGAGAGACAGACATTTAGGCCATCTCAGTGATGGTGGTCATTTAACACTCTGAAATAAGGCACAATATGGAAATCCACCAGTCACGTATGAACTCTCTGTGTTGGGTATGAAATCAGAGATCACACATACCTTAGACCCTCTTAGGAGACTCTATTATCATAGGAGACTCTATTCATGACACTGCAATCTTGAGCTTAGGGTAGAGAATGCAACATGACAAAATTTAACATTACATGTAAAGCTTCCTGATTTAATCTCACCTCCTTTGTTTCCCTGGTTTGCTTTCCAAAATGCAGCTATAGCCCCTAATGAAACCAGGTGGATTTATAAAAAGGAAATAATTCCTGACCAACCTGACAGCATTCTATTATCACATGGCTAGAGCAGAGAAGGAAGGAAGAACTGTGTGTATTGCTTACCTTGACTTATGCAAAGCTTTTGACACAGTCTCCCACAATATCCACACAGACAACACATGAAATATGGAGTAGAGAAAGGGACAGAGAGATGGGCTGGAAATGAACTGCTCTGCTGGCTCAGAGCTGTGGCCAGAGACACAAAGTCCATCTGGAGACTGGGCACAGGTGGTGTTGGCATGGCTGAGGGCAGGGCTGGGGCCCACACTGTTTAACATCTTCATCAGTGACCTGTGTGCTGGGACAGAGGGCACCTTCTCCAGTGTGCAGATGATGTGTGAACACCAGCTGTGCTGCCACAGAGAAGCACGAGGACAGGCTGGAGAGATGGGCCAGCAGGAGTCTCATGAAGCTCAGCAGTGGAGAGTAAAAAGTCCTGCCCCTGGGGAGCAATAATCTCCTGCACCAGAATAACCTGGGGACCAACTGGTTGAAAAGTAGGTTTTTCTAAAAAGCCCAGGGTTTCTACTGGACACCAAGGTGACCACAAGCACTGCACCTCTACAGCAAAGAAGGCAACAACCTCCTTGGCTGGAGCAGGATAAGCAGTGCCAGCACACCTCTGGGGCTCTGTGCTCACTGCTGAGCTCCCCAGGACAGGACACAGGGACACACAGGAGCAGATCCAGCAAAGGCCACAAGGATGATAAGGCATTGCAGCATCTGACTGATAAGGAGAGCCTGAGAAGATTGTGGTGGTTCAGTCTGGAGAAGGCAAATATTGCAGGGAACGTTGTGGTGGGGTTTGGGCAGAGAGGGCAAATAAATATAAATACCTGATTGGAAGAATCAAGAAGACAGAACCAAGTTCTCAGTAATATCCGGTAACAGGTGACAGGATGTTGAGCAATGGGCCCAAACCCAACAGAAAAACATTCCATTCAAACATAAGAGAACACTTTTTGGGTGGGGGGCAAACACTACAATAGGCTGCCCAGAGACATTGTGGAGACTCCATTCTTGGAGATAACCAAAATCCTGATCACAGATGGGCAACCTGCTGCAGCTGATCCTACTCTGAGCAGAGGAGCTGAACTAGAGTCTCTGGACATCTCTTCCAACCTCACCTATTCAGTGGAAACATGCCAAGCACAATTAGAATATATCAAAATGGAGGGGTCCATAAAGAGTCAAGCTTCTGTGTACACTTCCTAAGAACGTATCACCTTTACCTTGTGGCACTCTGCAACTTTTCTCTGAAGTAAATGTAACTCAGATACACGCACCAAAAGAGAGGCAAATCTCATGGCTGACAAGTGTAACATTAAATAATAACATTGATGTCGATGATGCAGGAGGTGGTGGTGTTAAACACAAAAAGTTTTCAACACAGCTTTTCACTCCATTGCACTTGCACTGTCTTGAGCCTCACCACGTGTGTAATGGATGCTTATGTACACACGCAGATCTCTGTGTACTATAAAGAGACTATTCCCCTCTGTGGTTTACATAATTGGCTTGCTATTTTTGGCAAAATCTAGGAGGTATTTGATAGTTCACTTCTACCAATATTCTCCCAGCTCACCTCTCCTTGTATAATACCTCTTCTTTGTTTCTGATTTTTCTCTTTCACCTTTTACTCTTCCCAGTGTGTGGTTTCCAGTCAGTTGATATCTCATGATAGCCATAACACATTTGAAGACAATCCAACAGTCCCAGTCCTGTCAGTTCACTGCCAAAGACAGCCACTCTGTGTACAGCTTGGCAGAGGCTAATCTAGCACTTCCCATTTGTTTTCTTCTTCTTTTTTTCTTTTTTTCCTTATTATTTGGCAGGGGGGGAGACACAGGGAGTGTGAAGTAGGTGACTCTGAATCAAAGCTTCAGAAAAAAGAAGCCAGAGCCTCTTACACAAACTAACTGAGGTTCAGAGATGCATAATTGCCTGTTGCTGCTGCTCTAATTCCAGACTTGGTCAGCAGTGCAGTCAATCAAACCACGGTAGCTCAAACATACAAAGAGATACAGAGACACTCCGAAGTGTCATTAAGCCCCCCAAACTAGTTGTAGGTCTGTAGGTCTGGCTGGCTGTAGGTCTGCAAACACTGCCTCTCATAGAGGGAAACTCATCCCTAAGCTCCAAACTAATCTTCAGAAATAAATTGACAGAAAAAATATGAGTCTAAAGGAAAATCTGCAGGAGTCTGACCATTCCAGTATGTGCAGTGTTTGCAATAAATCCTCCAGTAGTTTGTGCTCTTCATTGCAGATGTCCATAAGCTATTTGCTTGTTTTCCCAAGGTATTCAAGATATCCAAACATCTTCTATGTTTTTTTTCCTTAAATGCTGATATGAATCACACGGACAAAGTAAACAGAGCACTCTGCTAGTTTCCCTTTTTACAAACGAGCCATAAAATTGTCCATTAATCAGTCTTGCTTCCCCAGGGGTTGGGCTGCATTGTTGAGGTTTCCTTTTCCATTTCTGACCCCTGTTTAGTTGAGGAGATTACAAGAGAGGAAAAAAAAATAATAATAAAAAACCAGGCCTTTGAAAACTGCCCTACTCTCTACAGCCCTTGGGCAGTGCTGTTCACTGGTGGGGAGTTCTAAATTTAAACACTCCCTATTTTTCAGCCTCCACCTTTGAGTAAAATAATAGCCCTATCATGGTTCCTTCACCTCCCATCCAGAGAACACAGTGTTCCTATCTATTTAAATTATTCCAGCAAGTTCCTTAGAACAATAAAAAGGCCCTTAAGGGTCTCCTGGGGTAAGTATCTACAACCAGAGAACTAATGAAAAGCTGAGAGAATTTACTGGGAATCTGGCATTTCAGAGCTTTGCCTCCTGTGAATTCCCAAGAAAGGTGTCTGCTCTGGCAGTGCCTGGATTTTTCTGGAGGCATGTCCTTTTCAGACAGGGCAGGCAGCAGTGCACATGGATGGGGTCTGTCACTCCTCCTGGTGTGCTGCTGCAGGCACAGGGCAGCCCCAGCTCCCCTGCACAGGGATCTCTGAAGTTCCAGCTCACGGGCCACAACAGCCAGGTCTGCATCTGGTTTTGGAGGTGCACAGTGGGAATGGGGTGCAGGAGTCAATCTCAGGTGCCACAGGTATTACACCTGACTTTGCTGTGGTTTTTAAAATAGACAGAAAAGTCATGAGGTTTACACATGAACATTGGAACTGGTGTGAAACAGCACACAATGAACAAAGTTCCCCAAACTGCACATGATCATGTTACCTGTGGATCTGGCCTCTAGCTGTCATAGATTTGTCATCTAAAAGCTAAAGCCTTTGTCTTCCAGGCATTAAATAATTTAATACAAATTTACCAATTCATCCTGACAAAAATTAAGACTTGGGTTCTTATGTTGCCTCTTCTGCCTTGCCTGTCTTTCACTCTCTGTCACACATTTTGGGGGGAGATGACATAAGCTCCTTGCGGGCGTATATTTTTAGCTGAGCAGCTTATTTAGCATGCAAACCAAATACATAATCAAAGTGGTTTGGGTTTTTTTTTTTTTTAAAGGGAAAGTCATCTCAAGGTTGACTTAAAAGCCAAACAGCTTTATCTCACCAAAGTCCCAGTTAAGTGCTGCAGTGTGCAGCCCGATGTGTAAGACGAGTGCTTTTTCCAGTGAGGCTGTGTTGATCTATGATCTAATCTAGGCTCTTTAAATAAGCTTTTAAGTATGTAACTAAGAACATCTTTATCTGTTATTAATATCTCCTTCTGTTATCACTGCAAGCAATTTAAATATACTGGTCATATCTGATGAATTCCTCTACATATTTCCTTGCCTCTCAAAAACATACAGGGCTTGGTAAGGAAATTTTTTCTCCCTCTACATTCCTTATGAGCTCAGTAGCACTCTGACAGCATTAGCCCCATGCACATAAAACTCTGAAATGTCTGGACATGCATGCAATGTGACTCACTCACACCTAGTGAACAAGTTCTCTCATTCAAAGGCTACAGAAGTGTGAGTTTCTTGAATCACTGGTTTTATTAGTACAAACATGTTGAACTTTACTAACATACCTTTTGACATTATTGGCCTACCTTATTTTATACATCTTAAAAGACCTTGGCAGGTTTTCCCGTTAATTTAATCAAGATAGCATTCAGGGGAGAAAATAAAATACCACTAAATCATAAAGGGAATTTCTCCTAATCTCTCTCATTTTAGTGGTGGCTGAGCCAAGAAGGTACCTGCCACATAACCTGGCTTTCTCTCATGGGGGTTTATTTATTCTTGTCTGAAGCCAGCTCTTACTCCAGTTCAGTCTGAGCTGTGGGAAATGTCTGGAGTTTTCACATACTGTTAGGGGAGCCCTGTGTTCTGAATGAAACCTAAAGCAATACTCATTATGGATATTTGCATTGGCTTCTCTGTCACCCAGGAAAACTGTTCTTAAAAAAGAGCAAATAGAAGAAAAGCTGCTGGAAACAATTAACTTCCTTGGGAACAGTACCTGCCAAGTCAGCTCTTAACTTGTGCATCGAGTTGCCTCAGAATTTGATCAGCTCTGCAGCACATTGCATCTGACTTACCCTGTTGCATCCCAGAACTCCTGAGCCTTTTGTTGTGGACAAAAAAAAAAAGATATCTCAAAGGTCACATCTTCCATCTTAAAATCTTCCAGTCCAAGAAAAGGTGTTTCTTTTCTCAAACTCAAACCAGCAGGCTGCTGCAATAACAGATATTTAGATTTGTGGTGAGATAAATGAATATGCAAAAGTTAAAATCAGGACCACAGCTCTGTTCATGCTTAAATAAAACTACCTGATGAAGTATTTTATTCTGACCTTCAGCTGTCTTATCCACAATTGACTTAGACTTACACTTCTTCAAGCAGGTATTGAGTGGCTGTGAATTTTCTGTGCCAGCTAGGAAGGCTTAAGCAAGTTTTGACTCTGTTAACAAGGAAATGCCTTTAGACAATTTCACTCACAGCCCCCATTCCTCCCTCCAGCAAACTATTGCAAAACTGGCTGAGTAATATGATCCTGATGCCTTATTTATGCCAAGTCAGTGACCAAAGGCAGATCTAAAGGCAGTTAAACTAAACAAGCAGGTGTAGAATGAACCCAAGAATCTCATCCTGCCATGTTTTTATATGAAGATATAAATCCAGTAAGGAATTGTCTGAAGGCTGTAATTCAGCAATATCTGGTTTTCCATTCCTTAGAGATTCAAGAAGAGTCATTTCATGTTGTACTTATGCATGCACACATCCTTATACGTGCATGCACACACACAGAACAGAAAACAAGAAAACACGATTTCAAAAAACCCAAGTATGACATCAATAAAGCAGAAGGTGCAGAGCTTGGAAAAGCTAAACCCTGTGCTAACAGACTTTGTACTCATCCCTTTGTGAAAACAGACCTGTGAATTGTGTACCACATTTCTAAGGCACATTTTTTTCTCTTATTCTATAACCCTGAGTCAAAATTGTCTCATAAGGGTTCCTATCATGATTTCATGTACCACCAAATTGTGATATGTCAAACTCCAGACAAGAAAGCATAGAAACCATAAATTCCTTCAATACTAAGTCTGATTTTAAGAAAGATATTTCAGTTAATTCCATCCTAATACATAAACTCTAACCAGTAGAAAATATAGTGTATATTATAGTATGGGCTTCTGAAGCAATCCCTAGCAAAAGACCCAAGGATATAGTTAATTCTTCCTGATAGTCACCAGGAATGAGTGAATTCTGTACCAACATGTCTTGTCTCCTCTTTCTAAACCCATTTTATAATTGTGAAATGTCTCCTTCATTGCCCTCTTGCTTCCAGTAATGACTTAATTTTTTCTCTTTTTTTTTCCTGTCTCTTTTTTTTTCTTTTAAATTCCTTACTTTGTTAGCAACCTTTACAATGCAGAGGGTCTTGCTGGAAAAAATACGCCTGGAGCTTTCATATCATTTGCATGCCATTTTAAATACATTTACATCACATTTTAATCAAGGAAAATGCAAACACATGGTTATAACTTTTTATTTATAGAGTTCTTATAAGGCACTCAGCAAAACATACAGACAAAATATGACCTCAGGGCTGAAAAGGAAAAAAGTATCAGTGAAATGACTGTCAGCATGTCTTGAAAATCCATCTGATAATTGTCCTGTTTTACATATAGCTATTATTGTTAGAGGCTATTTAGGAATTTGTAATGTTTTGATTGAATCAGTTTTATGATAGAAGAAGTCTGTCTCCAAGTACCCACAAAGTGACTCATGCACAGAGCACACATGACTCTCAGTTGTGGATGTCATCTGGCAGATTTCTGCTGGGACAGAGATGTTCTGAGCCACGGGCACCTTCTTGACAGATCTCATATGATCCTCACCCTCAGATTTCAAAGTTCTGCTGAAAATAACATCCAAGATACCCTGACATCTACTGCACCTCCTCAAATTGCTGGGATATAGTTCAGCCAGCTACATCTCACCTTCCCTGGAAATGAGCTGCTGGTGAGGGAGAAGGGTCACAGCAATGGAGCTGGCCAGGAAGAAATTGTTCTGCTCTGCCTCACACCAGTGAGCTTGTCACCCACAAGGCTGCCCACCCAGCCCCTGCAGCAGCAGCAGCCAGCAGGTCCACTCCTCCCCTCCCCCTATCCCACCCTGAAAATACAATTATTCCAGTGGCTGTCTCTCCTTTGCCTTCCAGGTTAAGGATTGGTGTTATCTGCTGAGAGGGAAGTTTATGGGAGCTCTGCAGGTAACAGAAAGCTCTGGAGAGGTGGGAATGGAATACAAATTCCAGAAACCAAGAAGTTCATAGAATATCATCTCTATAGAGGTACAGCAACAATACTGGAGAAATTTCGTAAGGTCATGCTTAAAAAACATCAGGCAATGCCAGAATTAAGGCTATCAGAAGGATCTTAACCCCTTTAACCATGTACATCCTGATGATTCTCAGCACTATACAGAAAGCCTCCATGAAAACCTGTGACAGAAATTAGACCTGATTGGACACCAGATTTCAACTACACCAAAACTGTTTGTGTGACTCATAAAATTTAAAGCTGAAAATTTCTGCAGAATTAAAATCCTGAAACAACTTTCTCCAAGATATTTTCCAAAATGTGACATTCCCCAAATGAAATACTTTGATCTGATTTCCTCCTGGGCCTCTGGAAGAGGGAGCAGACTGAAACTGAGGAGATTCTTCTCAGCTTAAAAACTACTCACAAATAAAGCTGAAGAATAGGTTTCATGTTCAATAGGTTTGTCCATCTTGAACAATGACTGAACTGTCCCTTCTGCTCAGAAGGACAGAAACAGGTACAAAATAGCATAATTATTACTATAATTACAGTAATGCTAGGTACAAAGGAGGTACTCTTAATGTGCAAGCTCCACAAATGTCTGCCTCAATCTTTCAAGCAATGCTATGAGATTTAACAGGTACTTGTAGAATGTTTAGCCACTCCTATTTGAAAAGTCATTTTGAACTGTTATTATTGTAGAAAATAAGAAAGTCCACAGTCTTACTAAAGGCATGGAAACTATGGGAAATACAAGAGAAAAAGAGTGAAAACCACTACAATACTTCAAAAAGCAGTGCTTCTAAGGGCATCACTTACTGTTCCATGGTTGATCTACCTTTTTGATTTTCCAGTCTTGAAAAAACCTCAGTGTTTCAGACATGTCTTATTCATCTGACAGAAATGTATAATCTAATTCCCTTTCAGGGCAACCAAGTAAATGAAACTGCTACTGCACTACATAAAGTTTGCTTCAGGGCTTTAAGGACAGCAATGATACAGGGTAAAATCTCTTCAAGCCTACACTGATCTTCCAAGAAGGAAATCAAGACCTTCCTTTTTTTGTTTCTTTTTTTTTTTTTTTTTCTGGAAAATATAGGACTTCTCAGGTGAGCTAGAGCAGCCCTGGTGTGGCTGAGCCCAATGATATCAGCCAAGTGACTCTGTGGACTGCACTTTGTGTCTGTCCATCCTTCAGAGCCCATTTGTATGGGAGACAGAGAATTTGGTAGGGAGGGAGCTGCAAGTCAGAGCCAGAGCAGAGCTTTCAGAGAACAGTGAGTTAAAATTGGTTCTTCTGTGCATTTCAGGTTTGGACTTTGTTTTGTTGTTGTTGTTGTTTTGGTTTCTGGTTATGGATTTGGAGCTGTTGAGGTTTTTGAAAGGATGAAGAGAAAAACCAAAACCAAAAAACAACTGCTTGCCACAACTGGAAAAGGAGAGCTCTTAGAAGTAAAGTGTTATGAAGGATAGCTCATAACTCATCCCCTGTGCTAGTACCACATTATCCACCTTCTCTGACAATTTTTCCCCTCTCAAGGACCAATCCAGCAATAAACACGTTCAGAGTTCAGCTATACTTGATGATCACTGGAATGTCACTCTGCTCAAATATCTTATTTGCAGCTCTTAGAATTTTGTTCTTTCCCCAGCTGCATTATTCATTCCCAGGTAAGCTCTGTGAGTGACCTCCACAGGGGTATGTGGGGAGTTCCTTGGACTGCTGAGGGGAAACCTTCAATTCAGATGTCATGTGGCAGCAGCTGACTGTAGCAATGATGAAAAGATCCAGGGAAAAGAAAAGACATCAATATATTCTTGAATTAACCCCTATTTTCTACAGGTTACAAACCACTTTTGGGTTATGAAAACTTAAAAGATACCAGGTCATTCATTTTTTTTAAAAATCATCTTGTTATTTGGGAATTTTTGCAGAAAATCTTGGGAATTTTGCAGAATCACTCTGACTCAGTGAAAGGGTTTGGAAAAAAAGACATATCTGGCCTTCCATGTTTTCTGAATGGAATTAAAATTCATAAGAGATGTGACACAGTTCACCTACGAGTCAGTATTTCAAACCCAGCTGCGGCTCATAATTATGACTAATCTTTGAAAACTCCCATGAAATAACCAGATAGGCTCCATCCTGTTCAAAGTGGATAATCATATCAAGCATCTAAACACTACTGCTGCATAATACTGCCATATTATTAACTGTTAAAAAATGCATGGGCTGAGCAGACAGTATAACATTGTCAGCACACAATTTTATCAAAATATTCACTGTCTGGGGTGTTTTTCTTTAAAATCCCAGTTGTGACTGTATTTGAAGGTCAGATTTCAAAACAATTTCTTACCTCTGCTTTTAAGCGAAACTTGATAGCTGAACCCTATCAAAAAAAATCAGAAACCACCAAATGAGATGCTATAAAAACATATTGTTTTAAAACCTCTCTTGAAGGCAAAGACAATCTCATGATTATTATTAATAACACTACATCAGTGTAGATCAAAGTAAAGGACAAAACTGCATTTTAAGTTGTGAAAGGTCACACTAATCTTGGTACCTGTACTTGCCAGGTTTATTTATATTTAATGCCACCCTGACTGCAATTTATAAAGGGCATCTATCTTTTTCTCATATAAAAATATGAACACAATTTTAAGATTTATATAGAAGAGAAAGAAAATAGAAGCTTAAAACTTTGTGATTCATAAGAATAGGTTTATATTTTAAAATGAATTCTACAAGATGTAGTAAAAAATAAGTTGCATTTTAACCTGCATTTCACTACAATTTTTTTTCTATGATTAGTCCAAATCCAAGAAATAACAGAGCATGCTATATTATCTCTGTTCAATAAACTATGTGTCATCTGGGTTTTTGAGCAGATAAGGCTTATAATAAAATTGTGAAATATCATGAACTGGGCAGGGGAAGGATTTGTGACACGAACGGATTATTCAGTAATGGTAGAGGCAAGCAAATAAAAGAAACATGTCTGTCATCAATAATGCTATGTTGACACAGGGAAGGTCACTTTTACCAGAATTTTCATTTCTTCCTCCTGGGAACATGAAACACATAAGTACATGATCATGTACCTGGGAGAGCAGCAATACTACCTGTGATCAATCATCCTTTCTGCCTCTTGAGTGGGAAGAGAAATTTTCAGAAGCCAACAAAATCAAAAAGAAATTAATTCATGTACAGGTCAAGAATTATGACCACTGGCACTAAAAGTGTGAGAAGGACTGTTCAAAAGTCATGGAACAATTGCCTGTGCTAAAACATGGCAATTATTCTGAATGTCCCATCAAGCAAAATTCTCATTAACAACCATGTAAAAAAACATGTGGACCTTTCTCTTGTCTTTTACAGGTTCAGTTGTGAGCTGGCTTTCTCTGTTTCTGAAATTAGTCATTCAGTGATTTTTTCCTGACATTTTCTTGCTCCAAGTGTTGGGATTTTCACAAGTATTCTGTCACAGGTGAATACCCCTCATCTTTCAAACTGACTCTGAGGAAAGAGTTACCCAAAGGAATGTTACCAAATTTACTTTCCTTTCTTTCTGTAACATGATCCAGCTCTTTTCAAGATCTCCAAACGTCAATGATGGGCTTTGTCACAATTTAGAATACAGCTCAAGTCAAACACTGTGAAGTAGGAAGAACAAGAAGTGAAATATGCCAACCAAAAAGGCTGAAATGTTTTTATATGTCTTGCTATCTATATTTGGTTGAAATATGCCATTTTGTTTAATATTTCAGCATGATCGCATTGGTATGATGTTTTCTTTCACTTGATTGAAGAATTTTAAACTACAGGCAATGCAGGATGTTAAACACAAGAAGTTTACATTGTCAAACACCATGAAAAATATATATACATGCACACATATAAAACTTCTATTTCAATTCCACTTTAAGAAAAAGCCAAATACTTTTAAAGCCTGTTTCAATTATTTCACCTTCTTGTTTTCTTCCTGAGTTGTGTTGAGAAAGACAAAATGTATCCCAAATAATATTTTAAAGTCATCACTTAATGTTCTATCAGACATCACCACATGTTTCAGTTGCCAGAACTTTCAGCAGTTATACAGCTGTTATTTATGGTACTTGCTACTGGTTTTATACATTGATTATCAGAAAGGGAATAGGAGTTGGGCTTTCTTTTCTGGATTCTCTTCAAGAATGAAAGCAGGAAAAAACCCAAATATAAACAAAGAGTGAGAGTGTTACCCTGACTTTGCTTAGTTGGGTTGTTTTCCTTTCAGGTTCTCTTCTACAGACTCCCATTCTAAACACATCTGTAAGGAACATGTTCTATGGTTAAACTGACAAGTGGCCTTGGTCTTCCTGTTTTTAACTATTTTAATTCTTCCATTGTATCTACCACCAAAATATTTTTTCTGCATTTATATACTGGTGTCAGGTCTTACACAGTTACACAAAACTGAAGTAGTATTCAATTATCTCTTTCTTAACAGCTCTCCACTATCAAGCACCTGAGATAAGTACAGCTCCAAAGACAACACAGTACAATGTTAGCTGAACTTTAATAGTAAATAAAAGATGGCAAGTGTTCTCTTTCCCCACCTGTCAAACAAAAATAAACACTAAAAGAGAAGTACAATCATTTCAGTTTAACAAAACATGAACAGTGACACTACATTTTAACATCAGCAGGCAACCATAGGCACATGGGCCAAGTTATCACAGGAGAAAACAGATAAATCATTTAAAACAAATGGCCTGTTACTAGAAACACAAACTCATATTTGATGACAAATGGCATCACAAGAAAGATCAAATTGCCATTCCCACAAGCACAGGTTATAGAAGCAAAATGGAAGAGATGCTCCTCATGATAATTAAGAATTGAAACAATCATATTGTAAATATTCATTATAGAAAGATAGCTTCACTCCTTAGTGCAACATTTCCAGGTTGCAAATGTGTAATTGACTTTTTTTCCTTCCTTGTTATGAAGGATGAAAGACCCCAGCATCTGTTGTACTACACAATCAGTCTGTTCACAGCCCTGAAAAGTTGGGCACTTAAAGGTGAAAATATGCAAGAGGCTTTTTTTTCTCATTACTCATTTCTGCAGGTCTGTAAAACTGAAAGGATTAAAACTTTACATCCATTGATTACAAGCCTGGGGAAAAGACTGGATTGGTGCAGTTAATACCCAGCTTCTTTTTAAATAGAAAGCCACAATGACTTACTCTGTCTACAGAAATAAGAGAATCTGGCTGGAAGAAGATCTCCAAAATGTGAAGGGCAAATCTTAACACAATGCACTTTTGGGGGGATTTTTATTCCCATGGTGAGAAAACAGCAGAGGTGTTAATTGTGAACTACAGTTCAATATAAAGGCCCCACAGAGCACTTTGTACTCAGTTTTGTTTCTCATGAAAGGCCCGTTTTTTTCACCTAAAAATTCAATCTCCAACCCCTCTATTCCACTCAGAATTCATAGTTATGCCTAATCTGCTGCTTTTCTGGCTCACTTACAGGCCGTGTTGGCAGGTAGTGAATGCAAAATAATTTTAATGGTGGAACCCCTGGGACCAGGAGCATAAGTTTTGAGCATTTACAATTTCACAATGACGTAGGGCCAGCTGTTGGATAAAACAGGCCTCCAGCAGTGGAGCCCACTGGAATGGGAACTTTGGCGTGGATGTTTTCAACTCAGCAGTCTGCTAAAGAGGGAAACTAGATCAGCCAAACAACAAAAGGGCAGGACTGGTCTGGACAGGGAAACGTCGTGAGGACATATGGTATTTATTAAACCCATCCCACAGTGAGAGCTCCATCCCCAGTCTGAGGGCCACAAACTGTCCAGGCCACAAACAAAATGAGGGCCCAGAGCTTGAGGGCCCAAGGGGAAGGCAAAGCAAATAAAATGGTTCAGAATGGCAGCAAGCAAAGGAGAGAAACCGCTGGACAAGAACAATTCAGTATGTTGGGCAGTTTGTACAAATACGAAATTAATTTGGATCAAATCCAGAGCATATTTAGGGGAACACAATCAGACACTAATTCCCATCTTTTCTACCTCTTACCATCCCCTGAGCAATAGCTCTAAGTGATGACAACTGGTGCCAAATTTAAAGAAAATGGACTCAATTCATTTCCCACTGAAATCAATAGAAATGTCTCCTTGTCTTCAGGGAATGTCAGATTAATCCATTTACGAGCAAGAGTACCTGCTCATAGCAATCCTATTATAGAACAATTAGAATAATTATAACAAACTGAAGAATAAGCAGTGTGGCTAAGAAATAATAAAACACCCTAGTTTTAAATATACACCATTCTCCCTTTGATACAAAAATAACCATGATGCCCTATTTTACATTCATTTTTTTCCAACTCATTCAACTGATCAGTGGTTCCCAAGGTACCTGTTTACCTTGTGTTCCTCTGCTTTGGTCTTCTCCATGGAATTGTTCCTTTAATTCTTTCAAGTAACACAAACATTATTTTCATTCCAGTGGCCCCCAACACATCCACAGGAACATTAAAATCAAAAACTATGTCTGAAAAATCTTGTATTCATTGGTGTGTACAATTTTGTAAAAGAAGGAAGTGCTTTTTTGAGCTGAACTCTCCTGAACTCCCTTGCAGGGGGCTCAATCACACTTAGACAAGGAAGAGGATGGACATTTATCAGCAGGAAATCAGCTGGGAGAGGCACCAGCAGCCACTTGTGTGTCTTCACCCTTGGAGGTTTTCAAGACCCAAGTGGTTGAAGCCCTGGGTGACCATGTCTGATCTCACAGCTGACCCTGCTTGAAACACATTGGCTAACAGACCCCCCCAAGGTCCCTTCCCTCTTGATTTATCTTGGGATGTTACTAACTCCACCTTCTTAAGCCCTGTCTCCCAGGTGACAGGAAAAAAAAAGAAGAAAAAAAGTCAGCCAAACAGAGTTACTTCAGTTAAAAAAAAATTAAAAATCTGTCTCTAGTGTACGTGAGAAATCCTGTAGTTCACATCTCTTCCCCAAGGAAGAGCCATGATATCTATAGCATTCCTAACAGGTCTATAGTTTACATTCCCCAAGGTTTCCTCTGCAGAGTTATGGATCTCAACAACCCCTGTTAGTAATCCATTCTGACATGCCACTATCCTCTTTTGAAAGGTTTATCTCAACTCTGTGTCTAAATATGTTTTGCTACAGTAAAATTCCATAATTCCTTGCCCCAGCTGCCAGACATGGACAGATTATTCCCTCCCTCTTTGCAACATCTTGTACTGCATTTTTCAATGAATCTCCATCTTTTATTCAGTCTGAACAACCCCTTGTCTTAACCCAGCTCAGTTATAAATGTAGGCTAGGTGGTTTCCTTCAGAACTGGTACTGTCCCAGATTCCTACACAAAATACTATTGCAGTTGGTTAGATCTGCCTAAATGTTAGCCTTCCATTCCTGCTTTCTGGACAAGATACAGAATTTTCCGTCACATCTTCAGCTTTTCCAATAATTCTGATTTCTAATTTAAATCTTAAAAAAGTTCAAGTCCTTCATAAGTCTATCAATCTCTCTACTGCATCACCTGAAACTCTAATGAAAATATTGACCAGAACTTCAGAGTTGTGTGACTAGGAGGAAGCTGTTATTTCCTGAACCTCTCTCCTAACTTCCTTCCTTCCTTTATTTCAAGTCTATTTCCTTCCTCCCTCCTTGGGGCATCTACAGAGAACAGGCAATGTACTAGAGGAGGAGGATTCAGCCAGTTCAGCAGACAGTTACGTAATTTCATAGCAATAAAAGCCAAAATTCTGCCTTATTCTGAATGGAGGCAGAAACCTTCATAACATTCAGTTGTGTTTGAGTGCCTTCAATTTTGTGGTGCTACCAAAAAAATTATACCCCCCTTCTAGCTGTGTAATGTCCCTTTTGAGACAATGCCAGAATCAATGCCACACCCCCTAGTCTCAATGGGAAGGTTTAAACATACATACATATATAAGGAAATTATTATGACTATCAAAAATGAAAATATTGCTAACGTAGCTCCAAATGGGAACTTGGCCCTTTGGGATACAGAGTGAATATAGAACTGAAAATCACCCACAGCTCAAGTTATAGGTAGATGCAGTTGACCCTGGCTCTGGCCAGCACCACACAGTGAAAAATATCTCTAATTAATAAAAAAACCAAAAACTATTTTAAAAATCACGGAGTGCTGCTCCAGTATTGCAGTTTTAGGTTAGGTTTAGTGCAGTTTAATATGGTTTTATCAATCAGCAGTTCAACTAGCCTGACACTGCAGAAAAAAAGGATCACAGAGGTGGAGACCTTTAGACACCTTTACACAAAGATTTAATTACATTACCTGTAAATATCTATCAAGGACAGCAAAAACATCTTTGCTATTTTCCATCTTATTTAGCACTAAGGACGCAGTATTTTTCTTTCCCCTCATCAGAAACTGAGTTTGCTCTCTGCACCCCAGTCAGGATGGACTTTGTCAGATAGTCCATTTTATATATATAACATTACTGCCACTTGCATTGTTTTCCTCTGCAGCAAGGAATCTTTTCATGTTCCCTGAGTGTATCATGTGCCAGAAGACATCTGCAAAATCTCAGTGAAGGAGAAAACAGAGATTCAGAGAAAAAATACTCCTAGGATATAATTATAAAAGTGCTCATCACCAGAAAAATATTCTTTTACAAAAATTTTTAAAAACAGAAAGAAGGGAGATTTCTGAGGCTCTCAGACCAGGGAAATATTTTCCACTTAGTTAAAAGAAGAATCACAAGCTTGTCCTGGCACCTAGTAGTAACAATACAGGCAAAATATCTCAAGGTATCTGGTCCCTTTTCACAAGGTTTTCACAGCAGTTCTGAGGTGAAATAATGACAATCTCACTTCCCTGTTGCCAGTCCTTGCCCTTTTTTCCAGAGCATTATAATGATTTAGCAGCAATCCAACAAGCCAAAACTAAAAATGATTTAGCTAAAAAACAAAGTGGGGGTGTTTGCCAGATCCTTTGAAGCCGGATCAATTCTTCACTCAGGTTTACCACTTTCTCATGCAAGAGCTTTTGCTGGAATAGCAGGCATAAACACGAGGGTTAAAAGTGTATGGGCTGTATTATTAGCCAAACTCTAACTGCAGTGTCAGAATCCCAGAAGACACATTAGCATGTTTGGAACAGTAGGTTGGTGGGAGGCAGGATTCTGTCACTGAATTTAAACATGGTCTCACTCACACTAGCTGCACACCAACATGCTGCTCTCAATTTTCATCCCTGCAAGAGAAAAAAAAAATCAAGACCAATGAGTTAATGAAATGTTGGGTGAAGAATCAGCTAAACATGTCAAAATGCCACAAAAAATATTGCTCCCAGAAGAGAAAGAATCAAAAGTTCACCAGAAATGGCATATGGCTGGCAATCATTATTAATAATCAAAGAAAGGGAAAAAAAAATCTTTTCCCACCCCACAATTCAGTCAGATCCTTTCCTGGCTACCACTCTAAAATGATAAATTACATATACTACAAAAGATTCCAAAACACATATGTCAGCCCCTCTATTTCAGGTTTATTTACAGTCTTCTCAAAGATGCAAACAACTGAGGAACCTCCCATACAGCTGAACCTCAATATTGTTGAATCATTAAAAGTAACAGCAATGGACTCTTAACCATAAAGATCAAATTCAAATCTCACCTCCTCTTAAATATCATCCCTCTCTTCATTTTTTTCTTTTTCCACATCATTGTTTTCATTATCAATTCTCCTCAGTGAGCATAGTTCTGCAATTAATTTTAGGGTGTTTTAGTTAATTTTCTTTGCCCAGCCCAGAATCACATACAGTGTGTCTTTCTGTAAGAAACCATTTTAACAGGGCCAACACACATTGGTAAGACACAAGTGTGGAATCCAAATACTTAACAGGCAGATGTATGACAAAAAAAAAATGCAACCTTTTCTCTGTATAACCTTATTATGAGATAGAACTTATACAGAATGAAACAAGATGAATTTTAATATGCAAAAGACATTCTCTCTGCTGGATTACAGTCTTTGTATTTAGAAATCAAAATAGATTTCAAATGCATAATGAAACTCTGAAGTTTTATCTTTTTATAAAAGGTCAGCTCACTATTGATGTAAATCAGCTGAATTGTGTTTCTTACCATAACATTTATCTGCATCAGTGGAGGATCTGTAAACACAGGGAGAATAGTCTTTAGTCTAGGAATGAGGAGCTCAAAGTTTAGTTCCCAGCTGTGCCAACAGTTTTCTGCAAGAACTTCAAATGCAAATTCCCACATATCTATTTTTGTTCCAAAAAATGAAACAAAACTTTTTGGGGTAGTGTATTTAAATTGTAAACCACATGAGGCAAGACCAACACTGTTGCTATCAAAATGATAGAAACATAGTACTCATCCCTTTTTGTCTCCAACTACTAATCTGGTCTCTGTGGGTTAGTCAAATAAACTCTGTGATTCACCCTGGGATTCTGCCTGCACCAAAAGAGATTCCAAGTAAAACTGTCAAGAAAACTTTCTTTAAGTTATTTCCAAATCTCTGGACCTCTGCACCACAAAAGACTTCAAAACCAGCTTGGAAAAGGTGATTTTTGTATTTCCCCAGTGCTCACTTGTCAGGTGGAACCTCAGCCAGATTCTAACACAGCTGATATGCACCTCTCAAGCTGCTGCTCAACAAATGCAGGCCCCCACCTTTTTCTGGCTGTCAAATCTGCTTCTTTACTGTCCAAAGCCTTTTCACCTAACAGCTAAGCTCCATCTGAGATCCTTCACAGCTTACTCCTGTGTTTTCTCTTCAGTTACTTTTTGGACTACCTGTATCCTTTACTGCTCCAAGATTTCAGCTGGCATAAGATGTAGCCCTCAGGCATGATTTACAGCTCAAATTCTCTCCAAATTCCTTAGCCAAAATAATACTTCTACTCTGAACTTTGTGATTTTATTGCTACTGTCTCCCTTGATAGTCATTTTTAACTTCTGTTCAGCACCGTCTCCACAAAAAACAAAACGGAGAGTGCAAATACTCCTTTAAGCACTGAAGAAGGAACTACTGTGGCAAATGTAAACATAACAACATAGCCTACAAAAAGAAGGCCAGTGAATTCATTTCAGGTTGCTGATAGGCCCAAGAAAGCTGTTTTATTCAGTCTGAGATGAAAAAGACACTTAAAAATATGTAGTTTTTCTCAAAAAAAGCAGCATTTAGAAAGGCACTTATATGTAATAGCTTGTGCTCCTGATCTGGGGTTACAGAGATTAAGAAAATTATACCCACCTTCAAAGCTCAGGCACCCAGGGGAATTCAGTAAAGCAGTGAAAGATCTGACAGATCTTTCAAACAGGGTCATGTGAATGAATGCACTTGCAATCAGATGGCATAACTGTGATAGCAGAGAAAGGAATCTCAAGTTTCCTGAAAGCTACTAAGCTTAAATCATATCTTCTTCCAGATAAAGATCCAGGATAATTTAAACACCAGGTCCATATGTCCTATGTTTTTTCTTAGGACAGGGCCAGGAAGAAATACTAACAGCAAACTTCCAAGATTAACTCATCTTCTACTTTTTCTTTCTCCCTCAGCCTGAGAGAACAAAGCCCCTGCACTAAACCATTTACAATGCTGCATTAGAATTAGAAAAGAGCAGATTGCCAGACAGTCTTGGTAAAAAAACCAATGCGAATGTCATCTACATGGAGCAGATTGCTAAAAATCAATCGGCCTGAACTTGTTCACACAGAAAAAACTACATAACAAGAAAAACTAGGCAAGCAAATAGCAGCAAAAGATGCTTAAAATATTTGCACAAAGAAAGGGCTAAAAATCTCTTAAATTATCTGCTGTGAATTGCTCTGCTCCCAAGTTTCAGCACTGAGGTATGTTCTACCATTTAAGCAGGAAAAATAATTAGATTTCCAAAGTAATTCTTACATACCTCAGTAACTTTGTACTAATATGCAAAGTCTGGAAATCAAGCTGAGATCTCATGACAGGACTGGTATAAATAGGGGAAATATTTCATTACTATAATGGTTGGCTATACTGTTAGGAATAAATCAACAGTGAAAACATGAATTTACTTCCAGTTGTGCAACAACTTATATAATGCACCACATGTCTATACCACAACAGGACAAACCTGCCCTTCTCTCATTCCTTTTAACAGGGTTAAACTCAAATTGATTTCCCAAATGTCTTGGCTTATGTCATTCACAAAGCATCATGCACAACTCTGATTTTTGAGAAATTGCTCAAGATGCCAAGGAGGTGAGGAAGTATCAGTCCAGCTGCACGAGGTGTAACACCTGGCTGATTCTTACAGATGTACCCAGAAACAACAGTGACTTTTGCAGAATAATCTGGCCCAATCAGGTGACATAAATCTGAAATGTTATTGCTGTTTTCTTTCAGCAGTAATAACCAAACCAGCTCACTGCACCCTATCACAGGCCCCTAGGGATTAAGGCACCCAGGGGAGGCTGGAAAGGAAAGTACATGTGAATAAAGTTTAGGAACAAAACTGTGTAAGTAATTTCTTAAACAAACTAAAAATTGCATTCAGATAATAAAATTCCAGCCCTCCTTCTCTCCTGCTTAGGCAACTGGAGGGACACACCTCACCTTCTCCAGGGCAAAAACTTTTCATTTCAGCACATAGGAATCAAACCCATCTTTTTTTCAACTTTTATCTCAAACTGCTTCATAAATCCTAGTCAAATTCAGTAATCATTTCAGAATGATTGAAATCGTATTTCTTTGGGAATTATTTTCTGGGAAGAAATGAAATTGAAAATTAAAATTCCCCTCTAAATAGAACAGCCCTGAATTCTCTTTCTGGCTATGCCACAAGCTTTTTTGTCTGCTTAGTTATTCAAATTCTCTTTGCCTGATTTCTCTTATTGTTCAGACACTGATCATGATGCTGCTGGTCTCCAAGGATGCTACAAAACTGCATCACTAATACCAACACTCTTTGAGACTTCCACTGGGAAGATATCATGGAAATTAAAAAAATAAGATTTTGCACTGAGCAGCAATAATTTACTCCTTCGACAATGAGACAGAGAGAAGAATCAAATATACAGTGCCACATTTAATTCCAGATAAACTGAGAAAACAACTGCTCAAAAGAGTGTAACTCTATAAGGAGTATTGTTGGATTTCATAAACATTCAAATTTTCCTGCTGTCCAAAACTATCATTCTGTCAAACTTTTAACCTCTGCTGTAGAAATTTAAATATTTATTTTATGATAACTTAGCATTTGGTGACAACAAGCTACAATCTCATTTTAAATTGTTTAAAATGAGAATTTAACCTAGATTTAACCAGAAATATACATGAGAAGTGATTGCTATGTTTGTTGACAGAGGCCCCACCTAGCAGCTCTACCATCATAGCACACAAAAAATCTGCAGTGGAGGAACCATGATGCTGTTCAGAGCTCTCTGAATTGCCTGTAAGGAGTCATTCAGACCATGAATATTTATGCTTCTTTTTTTTCCAGATTAATCACCAACAGATGACATTTTTCCCCCACAGGGTGACCCACTGGGGTGCATGGTGCCCTTGGCTGACCACATTCCTCATGGACAGCACCTGACGTCAATCTCCAGGGGCACTGCTCTGCCTCCACAAATGTCAGCCTGGGGAGGCAGCAGGGATGGAGCTGGGCTTGAGCACATTGCATGGCTGAGCTGATGCAGGTGCTCATAACTTATTACAGATGGAGATATAAATTGCTGACATCTCTCCCAGGACCACAGCATTAAGTATGTGTGCACAATACCATATGTAAAAGTTTGAAGGCATAGTGACTTCCTCAGGAGAAGCATCGTTCAGGGAACTGAATGGGGGAATTTTTTTCTTTCATCTGGAGGGAAAGGGCCCAAAGGAGAAGAGTGATGAGATGTTTGTTCATAATTTTTGAAATGAGCTTCTAGAAAAGAAAGCTGAAACATTTTTGTCCTGGAAAGGAGAGATATTATGATCTTTATTTTTATCACTTAGCAAGCCAGTGGCAATGAGTAAAGTTTAGGAACATGCCAATGGCATGAATACAGGAAGGGATCTTCACCATGCACCAGGACAATGTAGGTGTTTCAGGAGAAGGAAATGTGTCTCTTGCCCCTAGTTTAAACTAGGGAGACATTTGGTGGGTTCTGCAAGGGCCTAAGTTAAAATGTCATCTATTTAAATTGCAACTGTGTCCTCCCAGTTTGAAATGCAGCAGACTTCATAAGCTTCATACAGTTAGGCTCAGGAAGATAAATCACCCACAGCTTCAATCTATGATTTCAGGGAAGAAATTGAAGGAGATTGTGAACATGAGAATATCTTTGTGTGACTGTGGGAATCCCTACAGACCCCCCTTAACCCTCCAAATGCTAAATAGTGAAGAAAGTGCTCAGCTAAGCTGGAAGCAGGGATTTTACCAAGCTGTTTGTGATTTAGGAATTGTAGCCATCCTACAAGAAATGTTACCAAATTGTCCATTCAGCTGCTCCCTGTAACCTCTCACTGCATCCTGCCTCCCAAAGCATGCTGAGTTCTCCAGACACCATCCCACATGCACAAAGATTAAATCTGCTTTTCTAAGCTAGGGAGCTTCTGCTGCATCACAGGGGTAATGTTGGATTCAATGCAAGAGTGATGCAAGAGCAATGGAAGTTGTTCTACAGTTAACAAATACATTGGCATTTAATCCACCAAACATCGTAAACACTAGTGCAAATATTTTAATAAGCTACTGTGTAGTCATTAAATATTGAAATCTGTTCTTAATTAAGTGCTTGGTTTGACATAATAATCCTCATTCTCAATGCAAGATTTAGCTGCGTTCCAACACAAGGGCAGCAGTGTGACATGATGTGTTGGACCATCTGTGTTTACAATCACTGACTTTTCTAATGTATATACGAAAATGAGGTCAAGCCTGGAACAGGTTGCTTTATTTAGTTGGAAGATAGCTCAGGCTGTTACTAGACACCAAATCCATGACTTTTCAGGAGTCCGACCAATTACAGAAAAGAAGTGTTCTGTTGAAATAACACTTCTGAAAGTTTTTCACATTTCTTGGAAAATGATGCAGTGCTGGAGAAGTACTTAAATTTATCCTTTATTTTTGCCACTACAAGTACCTGTGGCAATGTGTATGATGAAAATTAGAGAAAAATAGAACAGCCACTGTTTTCAGGATTTTATAAATTCTAAACCATGTCTCCCATGGACTTTTACCCCCTATTTGTTCAATAGAGCTGTACCCTCAAGCAGAATTTAGACAATGTAAAATTTCACTTTAAATTTACATTTCCAGCCCTGTTCAACTTTTCAAAATCCTCTTACTCTTATTATTTTTAAGCACAAGTAAAATTACTGACAGATTAATGGAAGATGATATTCAGCTGCACATTACCAAAACCAGCTTTTTCATCCCAAGTTTTACTTACTTTGCATTAGTAAGGATATCACTGCTGAAAGAGGCCAAACCCATGGATGGGGTTTGGCATGGGAAGAGAAGGAGGACAAAGACATCAGAGCACTGTGGAGAAGTGTTCATGCTAATACCCACAACAAAATTTGTGAGGACTGCAGCCACAACCCCCAGCAGGCTCTGAGAATTCATATGGAAGGCAGGAGCTCCCTCAGTTTCCTATGGGCTCAAAGTACACTGGAAAAAGGTTACAGTCTGAGGGATTACTTCCTGCAAACACACACACATTACCTACCCTTAGAACTCTTCACCTGAGGGCAGTAAACCTCTCACAGAACAGCAGATTGAATTTGGGAGAGTAGTTTTGTTGCTTACAAGACTCATATCCCCACACTGCCCAGGGGCTGCTGGGCTAAGGGACACCAAGCACTGGGCTTCTGAACCCCAGGTGTGAAATACAGAGGTGAGTTGCTATTCACTCACAGTGTTGGGTGTTTTTTTCTAAGTTCATCAGTGCCTGTAGCCATGTGATACTTTCGTATTCTTTTAGAGAAAGAGTCATGCCTCTAGCTTTCAAGGTTTCAAAATAAAAAAAAAAAACCAACAAACTGTACTAGCTTGTATAGCCAGATGGCAAATAAAATTAAAACAAAGCAACTGAAACGCATTTAGAATCTCTAAATATATTTGGCTTGAATTTTTATAACTGTGGCTTGCAAAGCACTAACTTCTATAAAAGTATGAAAGGTTGGGATATCCAGGTGGGTGAAGACTTATCTCCTAAAATTATAACTAGCAAAAGCTGCATTAAATCAAGGTAAGAATACTTAGAAAAATAATGCCAAAATGTGAAAGATTGCAGACATCACTCTTAGTCACCATTTTCCTTTTCTTCTTCTTATGCCTTTGATCTGGAGAGAGGCAATAAAAGTAATATGAGCTATGAAAGGAAAATCATATAAAAGGGAGACATCAGAGGCCCATTAAACAAAATCAGTTACAGGGAATGAAGGACAATACATGAACAAAGAAAAAATTTCCATTTTAAATTTTTAATCATGACTTTTTAAAATAATTTTAGGCTAGTTTCTTCAGAACAACTGTGTTTTCCTAGAATATTATTGCCATTTATAGACCTTGTTATACATTCTATCTCAATATGTTTTAATACTGCACAAAAACTTTTTCTAAGCAATTTCTAGTCCATCAACTACTTGTTCCAAACTAGTAATTATAAAAAGTCTTTTTGCATTGCTTTGCACTGAACTTCTGACAGTTAAAGATAAAGAAGGAAGTATTTGACAATAGATCCTCAAACTATTGTTTTAGAGTGACCAGGCAGGAATGAATTTGCTTAACTGACAGCACAAATAATCAAAATAATGATTTATAGGAAAGATGCTCTACAGAGGGCAACCAACTTTCCCACTGGAGGAAAGCAAATATTTTCCAGTAAAAAAAACAAGGAGAAAGTATTTTATCCAACAACCTCAGCTATGCTCACTAATAAGACACCGTGAAATATTTGGAGCAATCAGAGCAATAATTTCTATGTAATATTCCTACCTTTAAGTCATATAATCTGGAAATGCAAAGACAGATCTTCCTAGTACCAATATGTGATCAAGAGATAGGTATATTGGTCTAAAAAATATGATTTGATATCAAATAATTTCCTTCCTCTAAAGCTTAGTAATATCACTTGTATTGCTGAATATGGTTTCTGAAATTCCAGTAACCTCTCTTGTAACTATCAGTCTGAAACAATAACCTTTGTTCACATCCATAAGAACTACATGGGAATGTGAGAAATCATGCTCGGTTACAAGAGAATTTTGAAACTCACCTGAGAAGAATTAATAAAGGACAAAAGCAGGTATGGAGATTCTGATGTGGAACTCACTCTGCAGATCATAAATAAATAAAATTAAAAAAAACCAAAACAAAACAAAAACAAATAAGCAAACAAAATAGATTCACTGAGAGTCTGAGAGTCACTTTTCTCATCTACAAATGTTTTATCCATTAAAAAAATGTAATTTAAAAACAAATAAATACAAGCATGCACATTGGTAATGAACTGATCACCATAAGCACTTAATCTATAGGACAGAATGTAAACATGCCTCCTGTTGAATTGCAGAGTTTCTCTTCCTTAAAGAAAAAAATAGGGCACATGAAACCACTATGAAAATATTAATTTTCTTAAACAGTGAAAGCACTAAGTTTTACCCTTTCATTTGCTCATTTGCATATGTTGCATTTAATTACTATGGAACTTGAACTTATTAGTTTCTGTTGGATATGACCAGTCTGGGGATTCCCAAGAAGTGGCTGAATAAACACACTCAGTTCAATGTTCGTGTTCAGCAGAGTGCAAAGCACATCCACAAGTAGCTTCCCTTGCTCTGTGAACTGTCATAAGCACTGCAGGAGGATCAGGGGGAGCACTTCATCCATACATGAACAAATGGAAACTGAAGTGCCAACTGCTGAAGAGAAATCAGGAGTTAAAAGCCACTTGTTGTCATTCCCTGCACTCTGCAGAACAGCACAATTATATCACAGACACAGTTAGTTTCAGGCATCCCAGGTACAGGGTGGCCATCAAACCACATTCACACCAAGTACTAAATTATACAAGGAGATGCCTCAGCACTTTCAATGGCATCATTAGTTGGATAAATGCTGCATAATGCAAGCATTACTATTCAAATTTCCCTATAATTTTTAAAATGAAAAGTGATCACTTCAGGTACTTACTTGAAGCAAAAGTCATTATGGTTGGCTGTTAGTATTCCTAACACCATCACTGAATATATACATATCACTTTGTTTTAAAAAATGCATATGTACGGCACAAATCGGTTTTCATTTTTTCTAAATGGTCTTTAAATTTCTCATTCAAAAGACAGTTTCCAAACACTGGCTCTTCCTTTCTGATAAATATTTTAAAAAATGGAGACCCACATCTAGAGTCTGAACTTTTATTTAGTGAACCTAATGAGACTGTTGTCAAAAATGTTAAAGGCAGAAGAATCCGATTTTTCTAATGCATTGTGACACAAGCATTCTTAAGGAAGGACTGTGTTCCTAGGGACTGAAACCTCAGCTGCAGCAGCATGCTGCTCATGTCTGAGCCCTGAGATTGCTTCCCTATTCCTCCCCTGAGAGTTCCATGGATTTGGTTCAAGCACCATTGAATGTGATGCTGTATTAATTGCCCTGGAGGGTAGCAAGGCCTTTGAACTGTGGCTGTGAGTGATATTTTGCTATAAGACATGTGTCAGCACTTGCCTGGTTAACTCTAGGGCTGGGTTGTACAGCATGCTGGGACCAAGTATCTGGAAAACTACTTTGCATCCTAATCTTACATCTGTTTTCTATCATGCTGTGAGATTGACTGGCCATTCTATCAGAGAAGCATCATTCTGGAATAGACAGTCTAAGTAAAAATATTGCACTGTCAAAGAATATTAAGGATACGCCATCATCTCTTGTAGTTCATAAAACCAGCTGGCAGAAGGAAACTAAATTAATATAGTGGTGGATATGCTGTCCTTTCCCCTGTGAGGGGAACAGTCTGGGCCCAGCCTGGTGGAAGAGAAACTAAAGTTCAAACAATTCCACAGTCCCACTTGTCTCTGTTTGTGGGTATAAATTTTCTGTCACACATATCCCAGTCACACAATCACCCATCACATAATCCATTACCATCAGGATGAGAACATCACCAAGAGGTCACAGCAGAGCTAAAGCAAGGCAGCCAAGGACATGCATGAAAGCAGGAATTGTAAGAGTATGAGGAATTTTCAGCAAAGCAGAACCATTTTCATGGCTAGAGACATGTATAGAGGATGGAGAGACTTAAACTCACTTGTGGATTTAGTCAGGATTAAAATGTCAATTTCCACTTTCAGTGCCTAAATTTTTTTTCCTATTTTCTCTACTTTTTCCCTCCCTTTTTTCTTCCTTTCCTTCCTTCTCTCTCTCTGCTTTTCCTTATTTCTACACTCACCCCCCCCCCCCCCCCCCCCCCCCCCTCCCCCCCCCTACCTTCTCCTTTAGTTTATTAGGAATTCTCTGAATGAAACCGGGGACTAAACTTGCCCTTGCCATCAAGCAAAACATCTCTCTCTTTCCACAAAAGAGCATGAGCTACATCTTATTCCAATAATAATCTCTGCTAATAATAATGGTCATTAATAATAATTAAATTCTTTAGTCTAGAATGCTTACCTGGCATTCAAATGAAAAAAAAGTAAAACCATAATTTCACAAAAACATGGTGAAAATGATGTCATGTAGAAATCTACATATTCACCTGTAAAGCAGAAATATATCTCATAATTTCTTGCATAAAATAATAAACTTTCCCTAGTAATTTATTTGCTATTCTAAAATATCAATCAAAAGAAAAGACATAGTGCTTATACTAAATATTAAAACATATGTTCTTTTCTTTCTTTCTTATTGTTACCTCTTTAATCCATCACAGCAGAATATTTAGGAGAAAGAGATGTTGCTAACTGAAGCTGAATGTTTAACAAGGATGTCAACTCTAAGATTAAAAAGAGAAATTTTTTTAAATGCAAGATGAAGTATTTCAGATTTCACAATCTGACAGAGTGACATCATAAAGTACAAAGTGTAGCCACAGTCTTTTGATCTGGGACAAAGAGCTGTCCTTCGTGCTGCTGGTAATATGACCTAATGATAGGATAATTTTGCTCCAACACCTGCAGCTTTAGCCAGTGGAGAGATGTGCAGCTTCCCAGGATTTTATTCACTGTGAGGATGGAATTGTGGCTCTATGAAACAGTACAAGAATTTGGGTAGAATCTTCAGTGGAAAGAGAAAATACCCCAGTTACACTTAGAATTGATGATTAAAAAGGTAAATAATAATCCCTTCAAAGTAAAATGTCTTAAAGCCTACACTCACCTCCTTTGTTAGGGCCCAGTGAAATTCCTGCAGTTGATGGAGAAAACTCCCATTAGAGCCAACCTTGCAGCAGAAGAAATAATAATCTCCTTAGAAGGAGCAAGGGGTCCTTAACACAGGACACAGTGCCACTGCACTCCCTCCCTTAGCCCAGAGCCCTGGCTGGGGAAGTATTACCTCATATCACCATTCATCTGTTCACTTCCAGTCTGTCTGTATGTGTAAGGATGCTTTTTTATGTCCTAGGATGTCACCTTGTATATAGTTTCAAAGGAAAAAGAGCATTGCTAGAAGTATCTGAATCTGAACTGTCAAACAAGAAAGTTTCTGCACTAAGAAGGAGTGTAATTTGTAGTGATTTACCAAGATAGCCCATCGGATTGACACTTGACATGTAAATTGAATAGCAAATCTGACAGCTCAAATATTAATGCATCCACCTAGTTCTGTCTTACACAGTTACTCCTGCAATAGGCTTTCTGAAAGCACCCTTGATATCCATTTCAAATCTGGCTGATTTTTAAAACTGACATCGTATCAACCCAGTTTATTTAGAACTAGCTGTTTAAAGACAGCTCAGTCTGTGATTATTAATTACTGATTCAAGTGACAAGTCATATTTGGTATTCATATTCCTCATTAGCTCTTAATCAGATGAAAAAAAATCCTCAATAGATAGAATATATTTGATCATTTCAACTGAAAGCATTGCCATGCTCGTAGGCCAGAGGATTACACTGAACTGTCCCACTGTGTTTGCTCACTCTGCAGGACATGTTTTCTCCCATAATAACCTGAAATCCAAAGGAGCAGTGAGTTAAGACTCCCAAGTCAAATACTTGCATCCATCCAAAAGAAACAGTTCTGCTGTACAGCAAACAATAGAACAAGTCCTTGCAAAGCCCTGGGGACATTTACACCTCCATGTACTGTGAGCTGGGACTGCAAAAACAGAGATCCTGGAATCCTCCTGGCTGCTGAGAACTTTCATTTGCTGCTGGGATCTGCAGGAACTCCTTGCAGAACCAGCTCTGTATTTTGGAGCACAGGGGTGCAGAATAGATAGGAGCTCTCTGGTAGGGTGGGATTTCTGGCCTGCACATGGTCTGGATAGCTCAGATTCTGTTTTTACTGCAGGAGTCCTTTAAAATAGTCAGGCTAAATGTTCTCTGGGAAGAATGGAAATACCACAACTCTCAAATATGCCTTGTAAATAGCAAATTCTAGGCTGAGGGAAGATACAAAGTAGAGTACTATAGCTACTCTGCTCAATAGGAATTACTCTGGTCTTCTTTAAGAACAGTATTTGTATTTATCATCAGACTGGACAAAAAAATGTAACTACCACTTCTTTTCCCAGAACAGGTCTTGACTTCTGTCTTTAAAAACAATTTGACACCCACCTCAGACTCATTCTTTTGTTTCTCAAATACAATTTCACAGAATAATTATCCAGCAGTCATTTGAGAGATGTAGTGATAAATAAAAATAGCTCCCACTAATCTAACTAATAACTCTAAAGCCTCTTCCAACCCAAGTCATTCCTTTGATTCTATGATTCTAATTGCATGAGACCTTTATTTTCAAGTTTGCTGTTTATTTATTTCAGTTCTCTGATTCATTTCATATCCAGGCCAGACATTATCATTAAAAAAAATTGCTTTTTATTTTAGAAATAATCTCCTTTCCCAGTCCTCCATGTTATTTACCAAATTACTCCATCTGTTCCTCAAGAGATCTTCTTATCCAAACCAAAGAAATGTAGATAGAAAAGAGAAAAACAATTTCTTGCCAATCCCATTTTGGTTTACCTTAAAAACCACTGGAAGATACATAAAGAGACAATGCACATGTAGAGAACAATATTTTAGGGGATCACTACATCTTTTGGACATCATCTAATCCCAGGACACAGGAAAAGAGCAGCAACAAGCTTCAGGAATGCTGAAACACAAACAGGCCCCTGAAAACCTGCTGACATGGATCAAGGTCTGGCAGATCAGGGTGATCTAGCTCAGGCCAAGAACATGTCCTCAGAAACAGTAACAGAGAGACACTAAATTTACTAAATTATTTGTGACCAAAAAATCAAGTCTCTGGTTCTATAACTATGGCCACAAGATCATTTGTTTCATGTATAGGAACCTCACCCCTTCAATTCAATAAGATAGATTGCAACTATTAGATACCACTTTTCTCAGAGAAGGGGATATAATATCCTCTTTTCTGCAGTAAATATTGTTAATTTTAATAAATACAGTAAAGGTACTCACAAAATAAATGTAATTTTCATCTGCAGCAGATACAATTATCAGCTCCCAGTTACAGTAAATGTTGGCTTTTAGATCAAGAGCTTCTGATGTTCCTAAACTAAAATTTC
Organism: Trochalopteron elliotii; assembly: GCA_024734555.1. Lineage (NCBI taxonomy): Eukaryota > Metazoa > Chordata > Aves > Passeriformes > Leiothrichidae > Trochalopteron > Trochalopteron elliotii. Next base: position 3,005,531 of record JANPWX010000060.1, on the reverse strand, counting down.
AGTGTAGCTGGACTCCAAATATAATGTCACATCTGCTGCTTCCCTTCTCTCACACCTTGCCCCTGTTTCTATCCAGTCTGCTTCCTCTCCTGTTTTTCACAGGAGCTTTCTTTTGCTGCTTGAGTAAATACAAGTATTCATCTGGCAGAGCCAAACTGGCTGTGGATTTTCATTCCAGCTAATTCAGTTTAATCTCTCCTAAAGGAGGAAAAGTTGGTGGCAAAGTTTAAGTCTTACCACTAAGGAAAAAAGGTGAGGAATATCTCCACTTTTTCATGGTTGATTGGCCCCCCTTTCCCACCACAGTCACAGGAAGGGCACTGCCCCCCTGTGTGTCCAGACCATATGGCTGACAGGAGGGTGGTAACTGCTCACAGCAGAGAAGCAGCAGGCAGTGCCCAAAAGACACAAAAAGGAAGAGGTAGCAGCAGAAACCCCAAATATCAGCCAAGAAAACAAAATATGGCAACCAGGCTGAAGGCCCCGGGATCGTTATTTAGAAGAATACAGTATCTAAAGTAACTGTGAAAATAAAAATAATTAATATGTTATAAAAGTGTTGGCAAGAATGAGATACATCTTAAATTATTTGGCTGGACTAGCAGATAGGAGTAGAATTCTACCAATATTTTTTTTTTTCAGATGATATGGTAAATTCTGATGACAGTGGAAAATATTCTCAAAAAATTACTCTTTTTGTTTCAGTATCCATATTTGAAAAGATACTCTGTGTGCTGCTACCTCATACTAGGCTGTCCATTAAGGCCCAGGGAAATATTTTAGGTCTCCTGTAAAAGTCTGTCTGAAAGAGGAAAAAAAACAACTTGAACTTCAGGGTGTGTGCTATTTTGTGTGTGTACTTCCCACTTATTAAGAAGTAGCATCAGATTCTGGGCTAAAGGTTCTCAACAACCTTCAGAAAGTGTCCTAATGAAAATATTCAAAGCCTATCCTACACTAAACCTTGCCATTGCTGAATGTCACAGAAAGTCAATCCCATGCTCATTTATCTGCATTTTGAATATAAACACAGTTGGGACAACTGGGACACAGAAGCAAATACAACTGGTGAGATATTTCTCATGCTTTATCCTGATTTTGTGGTGCCTGTGACTCGTAAGTATCAAACAACTCTTTTTCCATCCAATCAAACTCCACATATTTTCCTGCTTGAGGTGGTACACAAGAATGTTTAGGAACATATCAGAGGCCCTTACTAGTGTTTTATCTCAACTGCTGTGTGTTCTGCTAGAAAGACAAGTACTTCTTCTCTTCACCACAATTTCTGCTTTTCAACAGTCCATTTAAAAAAAGCTACTTAGGGGTCTTGGGAAGAACCTGTGACTTACTGATAGTCCTAACCCAGCTCAGCAAAATGCTCAAGATGTGCCTTAGGAGTCAGCCCTGAGGGCCTCTGTCCCTCCTTCGGGTACCAAGGCAAAGGTACACAAAGCAAGGATGGATCTCCCCTGGTCCTGGGGCAATGGCCCTGAGAAATGCCCAAAGAAAACACTTGCCCACTTTGCAAATGGGTGAGCTCTTAAAGATGCACACAAGCTGTAAAATTCATGATGGGGATTGGTAACTGCAGAAACACCAGAATTTACAAAGTCTAACTCATTTGTCACTTATTCTCATTTTCAAAGGTTCAGTATTGCAATGCATTCACCTCAATACAGCACACCTGAAAAACAAGCACAATAAAATGAACAATATCTTTTTAAAGTTGAAAAGTATATGACTTTATCCTTCTGTTCTTTTTGCTTTCAGCCTGAAGCAAGTACAAGAAAAAGACCATTTTGCCAAGTAATGGGAGAAATTTCAGAGGCAACTTGATTTCACAGGGCTTATGGACTGTATCTGACTGCCATTCTAAACCTCAAGATTTATGTGTATAAACTGTTTTAAAAGCTGGTCCAGTCACTGTCACTGAAGCAAGAATGTTAGCTAATAGATTGGTCTGAGCTGGAGATACCTGTACATTTAATTTAGAATTTGTAAAATCCTGTGCCTATTCTTTGTATCCAGGATAAATTGATAAGTGGGCCCACTACAAATGCCCAGTAATGCAGAATATACAAACTGTCTCTCATTAAAGGGCACGGGGTCACACTGCCTGACAAATTACTACTTTACAGTAAAAATCTCTATGAAACAAGAATTTATACTGAAGTCACCTGCAGTGATGCAGGTTAAAGTATGTCTACAATGTGTGCTGTGGACACATGCCAGCTTTGCCTCACCTATGCTGCAAGGTAAAAGCCATAAATTAGCCAGTGATTAGATAGAATTAACAGAGCCTGACTGCTTTGCCTAATATATTAACTTCTGTCTGATCTATTCCACTATGCAGGTACTTGGTCTGAAGCTGACATAAGCAGAGCACAGGACATAGGCAGGGACAGAAAAAGTGATGTGCTGTATATTACAGATACATTACACCCTTCAAGGGCAGCTGTCTAGCAAAATGCAGAGTGTACCAGCATAGGAAACTTGATGGTAGAGCAAGAAAACAATGGTGAAATAAATGTCTGGGAAGAGGCTCTCTCATTTATCAATCAACATGTCTTGACATCAGACATGAAAGTTTAACTAGTGATGATGAGACACTAAAAGACAAGAGTTTCTTAAAAAGAATTAAATCACAGGTCATTAAAATAATGAATTAGGAGAAGTTTTGCAGTCAACTCAATAGCTTAGATACAAAATTCTTAACAGAAATGTCTTGGAAAAAGACCTCAAACTTCTCTTGTGCCATGTACTCCAGAGTTAACAGATACACAGCAAAACGTCTGGATTCAGGAAAGAGATTGAGGCAAGCACAGAATCCATTTTGTGAGGATCTAAGAGTAGAATTGGTACTTGAAATGGAAAAAGAAAATGTTTTTAAAATACTCTTTCTGAGTTTGGAACGCTGCCTATGAAAGTTGTGATGTCCTTCACTTTGACTTTCTTTCTTACCAAAAGTACATTACTTATGATCAAATGTCAGATTGACGTAACCAACTTGTGCTGATCTGCCAATATTACCAGCTTTTCTGATCTGATAAGATGTTCATTTCAAAAATACTTTATCAAAGAAAGATGAAGGTCTCCATGTCCTTTCACCATGTTATTTAACACTGAACATGCCCATGGGTTCTTCAATATTGTTTCACTTTAAAGGCTGCTTTGCTTTCAAGATACAAGATACCACATTTTTAAAAGAGATGTTACTTATTTGGTGATTTTTATTTTTATTAATTTCAACCTGGTTTTAAAATAAGAATGAAAACACACAGCTCACAGTAGTTCACTTTGTTATTCCTTAAAACATTCTCACATCATTAGTCAGCTTGCAAATATATATGATAATACTGATGAAAGAACTTGACATTTTAAATTATCAATCTACTAGCTAATATACTAGAATGAAAGTTTGACTAGGTTCAAATCACCAGTAAAAGGGTCACTCTCCTTCCTTAGTCAAGGGGAGAATGAGTGACCCTCACTCATCTCTCCATCCAGTTTAAGCCTACAGAAGAACATAGTGTTCCCCCAGGGTAATGTGATAAAGCAGCTCATTGTGGAGAAGAGACCCTAGAAGACTTATTAAAAACGAAAAAAAATTAAAAAAAAAAAAAGAATTTTGAAAAAAAGCATATACTTGAAAAATGTGAAATACAGCCTCTGGGAAATCTGTGTGCCTACAAAGTGTGTGGTTCATAACTCAGAACTAAAAGGCAGAGACAACAGGAAGATAAGTAATTTTAATAAAGACAGCTTTAGAGAGCTCCCATTTCCTGAGCCTTGTCTGCAGCTGGTGCCCATCAGCAGAGCTAAAGGCAAGGATTGTGCCAGCAGGAATCCAGCACTAAAGCCAAGGGAGATGAGCTCCAGGCAGGATGAACCCAAGATGTGTTACGTGGTGCTGAGCTTGTTTTTAATGACCCCACCTGTCTTTCCTTCCATCTCTGTGTTCACCAAAAATCTTCCAATAAACTGCATCTCTACCCCAGAAACTAAACCAGATTTGATTAAAACCAAACAGGAACTCTGGAGTTATTGCAGGGTCTTGTTTACTTTTGTGAGCAGTGCTCTCCCAGCCCTCCTGGTGAACACAAACCATGAGCTGCTCTTGACGAGCACAGGGTGAAACCTGATCACAACCTGCTTGTGCCCCACTGCATTCCAAATGCAACGTGGAATCCATAAGAGGCACAGAGAGAGCACAGAGAAGCTGTAAATTGCTGCTCTCTGCCAGCAATTTCCACATCTCTCAGGCACAAGCAGCACCACGGCTGCTCTCTTAGCAGGAAGTAATCAACAGCCAGAGAGAAAAGCCATGAAGCATTTTTAATCAATGGCATCAGGGCTAATAATTATTGCTGGCTGCTTGCTTTAGGTTTCTAAAGACAGGTGATATAATTTTCTGGAAAAGGTTGAGGGTGCAGGTGTTCAGAAAATATTAATATATTTTTAAGATACATTTAAATATTTATACATTTTAAATGCATAAATGCAGTCCAAAAACATTATACTTCCAGAAGATAAAGTGCGTAGTGAAATATGACAAATTCTTACAATGAAAACTCCTCTAACCAAAATACTGATTTTTTTATCAACTCCTTTAATTTCTGTAAGATCATATTGATCCTAAATTAATTTTCTTTCAATCACACCAAGTAATTACAGCTTTCCTTTCAAAATTACTTTCCCATGACTATTTCAGTTGATAAAAGAAAAATTTTACGTGTGTATTTTGGGGAAATATTTTTGTGCTTCTGATTATTCATAACAATGAAAACAAATTCCCAAATATTGGGATTTAAAAAAAAAACTACACAAATTCCTTGTTTTGCCAAGTCTAATACTCAGAATTCTTTATCATTGCAAAATATAGAACAGCAGCTTAAAAAAAATTAATTATTTTATACCAGAGACAATGGCATATTATTTGTCACTAAGGAATTGCCAGTAATTCTTTTTCAAATTTCAGTATTGCATTAAAAAATTTAAAAGTGCTAAGGTTCTGCTGGCAGAAGTCTTGTTATATTCCTTTCATACATAAGGACTCATAACAAAAAGAGTGCTGCTTCACATAAAGTAATAAAATTTCAAGGACCTCACTCTAACATTAATTTGCCATTTTATCAGAAATTAATTACTATGTAATTAGAACGACAGAAAATGCAAGTGGGATTTCTTAACACTATCAACAGCTGTTTGGAACTACATTTATTTGAAAATGCTGGAAAAATGCTGGAAATGCTCCTTCACAAACTATGTGGCATTAAATTTGTCAGCTCTCTATCAAAGCCTGGTGAAACTTCTGCTTCTTACATAGGATGCTCTGTAAAACAGATAAAATCAGGAATGTTCAGCCTGACTAACACAGCTCTTTCCCCCAACTCCTGCTCAGTAAGCGAGGACATGCAAGAGAAGCACATCTGAAAGAATGCCAGCACTCACGACCCCCTCCGTGTTTGGAAATTATCAGAAATATCTGCCACAGGGAAGCACAGAGCTAATGAAAACAAAAATGAATTGAACCTCGAGGATAATGATAGCTCAATGTCTAATTATCTGAGATGAATTTTTGATGACACCTCCTCTGGCCAATTACTTTGCCAGTCACCAAAGAGTGCTTTTGGCAAGGAGGGTTAAACAGAAGGCTGGAAAAATAACAAGAGAAAATGGGACTGAAAATGCCCAATACTTTAGCCACTTCTCTCCCTGGCAGAGGGAGGCTCTGTGAGCACCAAGGGAGTTAAGACAGGTTTAAACCAAGGTGAGAGAGAAGAGGATCACTGGACTGGGAAACCTCCCACAGCCTCCAGGGAAAAACCTGGTCTGAGGTGAGAGCTCAGTGACCCACAGCATCAGTGCCACACATCTGCTTCCCCTGCTCTGCTCAGGGGCTGGGGACAATGCCCTGAGAACCCACTGCTCCTGGGCACACCCCACTGGGAACAGCCTCAGGGCTCAGTCCATCAGGGGATGTCCCTGTCCCTGGCCTGTGACACTGCTCTCAGCCTTGGGCCAGAAAAAGATGAAAGGAAATCACTTTGGCTGCTGGTCAGCAATAAAATAAAAAGTAACCATAAAACAGTAGAAACTAGACATATGAAAGACCTTGTACTTCACATATATAAATCAGCACAGCTCCATTAAATTCCTCCTTAACAATCCCAAATGCCAGCACGAACATCAGTCAGAATCTAACTTGCACAGCCCTCCCAGGCATTCAGGAAACCATGTGGCAATAGCATTAGTTCACTCTGAGAAATCTTCTCCTTCTGCTGGAGAAATAGCTGGAAAAAGTGAAAAGGCAACTGCTGGAAATGACTGATAGAACTTTCACTTTCTCGGATTTAGAAACCTGATTGGTGTAGAACAGCTCTTGTGCACCAAGAACCATTATGCTTGTGTGGGAAGCTGGAAAAAAGAGGAAAGACAGGCAAACAGAAAAAAAAAAAAAAAAAACAACAAAACCAGATAACATTTTTTCTTGATTTTTCTTCTTCCTTTTTGAATTTTACAAGCTTGCAACAAGCAAAGGCCAGGGTTTTGATCTAGAGACAGATAGACAATCTTTTTAACCAGAGCCAGCATTCACTATAATGAAAAAAATATCTAGCCCAACCTTGTATCTTGTCATTTTCAATAATCCTACTGTATCCTACCAGGATTATTTTTTCCTAGACCATAAATTTGCTCTCACCCAGTAACCCAGCACCCACTGATCCCCACTTTTTCTGAAGCCTGTCACAGACAGATTAAGTTACAATTTCTTTTCCCTATTCCATGAAGCAGAAGTACTATTTCCTACCTGCAAAATGCATCTCTCATTCACTCTGAGAAGCTACTGAGACATCTGGTACCTCACTGAGATGTTTATTTTAGAGTTTTCTTCAGCAGACAAGAGCAGTGCAGCAAAGGAGATGAATATAGGAGATAAAGCTGAGAACACACCAAAACAAGCCTAGAAAACATCTGAGTATAACCTGTTCCTCTGTGCTGGAAAACACAGATCAGCTGTGTTAGATTTAGACTTGCTTGACTTCAAATGAATTTCTGCAATAACATCAGGTACTTATATTGACATTTCATAGTGTTTGAGATGCTATTCACATTTTGCACACTGGACATAACCAGAGTTATGTATTAACTTTTAATACATGGAGCTGGTTACTCATTTGGGAAGCCAAGGTGAGCCAGTGTAGCCAGTGTCACCTTATGACCCTTAAAAGTCACTGTACAAAGACTGCAACACCAAAATAACTCCAGGGACTGCTTCTTCTATTTGGAACTGACTGCAGCCACCACCTGTGCTAGAAGAAATCAGTGCTGTTCTGTACTGTCTTTTCATCAGCTGTCTTATAGGCCGGCCCTATTATATAAAATAATGCAACAGTTTAGGTTGGAAGAGGTCCTGAAGGCAAACACCTTCCTCAAAGCAGAATTCACTTCAGTGAGATTGTAACTCTGTCTGTTGTAGGGCTTGGTGCAGGTGGGTTAAGAGCAGCTCCAAGGATGGCGGGTGAAGAGCCTGTCAAGCCTCTGCCCCAGTGTTTGACCACCCTCATTGTAAAAAACAAACGTTTCTTACTGCCATCCTTAAGAAATGCCCTAGTGACAACAGGACCTAAAGAAGAGCAACAAACAATATGAAAAGTTTTTAATATTTTCATGATACAAGTAAAGACTCTGCTTGTAAATGCTGGCCGTAGAATGACTTCAGGGTTAGTTTATGTTTGCTCTGCTGTCACTGAGCCCAAACACTGTAATTGTGACAAATTCATGCTCAAGTGTTCACTGAACAGCATTAATGTGGGGTCACCATTCTCTCATTCTCAGCTGGGCCATCCCACACTTCTCTTCAATGCAGTTGCAACTCAAAATTACTTATTTAAAATTAAGTTTAATAAAAGCCTAATTTTCACCATTAAGCTTCTACAGTTTTCCACGTTTTAGAAATTATTTTCCCTCTTCTGGCCATGGGCATATGCTAACTTTCCTCAGGCAGCAGGCAAAAACTGGATACCATTGATATGTTTATAATCTAACCTTACACCAACAAGAAAAAGCAAATTAACTATTTGAAAAAGCAGTTATTTGATACAACTTGATTTGGTTGTGTTTATTTCCAAAGAATGCTTTAAGTAGAGTTGATCCAAACCAGTGACAAGCACTGCTTTCTGCTGTATACCCAAACTAAGGCTAAATTAACAAACTCTTTCAGTTTGTAATCAGGTTATAAAAATAAAGTGCGTCAAACAGAAACCAACCTGTTTGTTTTGTAGAGTAATGCATGTGCTGTATCCAGACCTTAATTAGACCACATAGTAAGAGACTTTTATAGATGGATTTTTATAGACACTTTTCCAGACATGCTGCGCTCTTGATATTCCTCCCCCAAGCCCCAATCCACACCTTGCTAAATAACTTTTATAGGTCTAATTAAACAGGCTGGTGATTCAGTAGCAATCCTATTAAAACAACAGTACCTGGGCACTGGCATTCTTACTACAGCATCCTTCTTTCTTTCAAGTAGGATTCCATAAAAAGAGCTGCTGGTAAGATCTCATAGCATTTCTATCTTGCATAATCTGATGACATCTTAAAAACACCACACCTAGTTCTGTGTGAGCTGGATTATCAGCACAGCACCAAAGAACACCATTAACTCTCCTGCCAGGAACACTGTGGCAGCAGCACCAGCGTGGCTCTGCACCAAGGTAATTATGTGCCTTTCTGCTACACTCCTCCTCCTTCTGGAACTAGGAGAGAGCAAGCATTATTCATCAGAGACACCCCATGAGATCTTTTATGTCTAATATCGTTGAAAGACAAGATAAACCTCCATCATTGAAACGTTGCCTAGAATTTAATAGGAATCTATAAAAATTACTCTCCAAAATAGAAGAATTCAATTGAGAATGTTTTATTTCATTCTATTCTAGTATTATTAAATTTAAGGAACTATTCCATAGAAGGCATGCAGGCCCATAAAAGTTGATAACAGAGCTCCTGTTATTGGAATTGAGGCCACAATTCCCCAAGATGACTCAGAAATCTCAGAGACTGGTTATGATATTCTATTTAGCTCCGCAGGCATTTTCTGTGAAGAATGAAATGCTGGAAAGCCCTCAGAAATTATTACAAAAAGCTGTTCATGCTCCAGGATTACCACTTTTGTAAGAACTCCCTTCAGTGGCAAATATGCCTGTCACATGAGAGTGTACATCTGCTGAACACTCCCCTGGCACTGCCCAGGTCACACTGGGACTCCTGGAAGTAGAGAGGTGGCTGCTGTCAGTTAGTCCTGATCTGGCCTTCCATCAACATGGAAAATGTAAATCTGACCCTATTTCCAAGTGTTAGTGCACTTCCCACAAGGGGATTTTTCTGAGCTCTGTAAAAAAATACAAAGATACGTGCCAAGTTTTCTTCTCTGTTATATATGGTCGTTTTATTGTTTACATGTGTCATTTTTTTACTACTTTAAAGTAATAATTTCAATGCAGTGAGAGACTGAAGAAGGCTTCCTTTCATGCTTCCAGCAACACCTTTAAATAAGTTGATATTTAAACATGCTCCTCCCTGCAATGAGTTTTTTTCCTGAATCAATTTTATCAGAAGTTGAAGTAGTTCAAATAAAATAAAATATTCTTACGCAAAACTACTTTCATATTTAAAAAGGGAATCTTGCCATTTTAATTTGGCATTTTAATTTTAATTAAAAAAATACTTGTTTTACAGTGGGTGAAACAACAGGGTATTTCTTCACTACCTTTCTGGATATAACTGATAGATGCTGTGGTCTAGAAATTTTTTGGCACTGAGAAAACAAAGTTGAATTGATGATTTTTGGCATTAGTCACCCTGAAATGCCCTATTCCCTAATATTGAGCCAAGAAATAAATATTTTTACGAATACACAAATTTCCTGTAAAATCCAGTGCTAATCTAAATTTACAGTTAGCAACTAAAATTAGAGGGTGGTCTGCAACAACCCCAAGATCATGAAACAACCTCTCCATTAGAGTTCTGTGAGAAAGCTCCAGCCAACACAGGGTTAATCACTGTGGCAGCAGAGCACTTCCTATCAGGGCAATCGTGCCACTAAAATAACAATTCCTCTTGTTTCCACCCTGCTTATAGGGAACTAGCAGGCCTTTTGCTCATTATTATTTACCTCTTTGATCTTCCTCCCCTTGCACCTTCCTGCATTTCCCTTTACAAGCTCTGCAGCTCTTTGGTGGAGGTGTACATATCAACACCATCTGCCTGCAGGCAAGGAAACACCACTCCTGCTTCCCTGAAGACAAGCCTGCTGCGCTAGCCTTGAGCCACTGACATGATTTCCAGCTCAGCACTTGACAAGAGTTTTACCCCAACACCACCACGTACATTTCCTCACAGAAGAGGAGGAGGAAAAAAACCCAAGCTCTCCACAGGATCTGTCATGGCAGGGAATGTGCATCTCAAGTTTTATGAACACCAAATTCCAGGCTCAATTATGTGTTACTGCCTCGAGCTCTGCCTGCCCAGCCCAGCTCTGTTTCTGATAAGCAGGCAGCAGTACAATGTGAGGACAAACCACGGGTCTTCTGAGCTGCTTTTTCAGTGCTGCCTTTTGCACAGCACAGCCATCACGGGAAGGGCTGTGCATCTCAGGAAGCTTGTTGGCAAACCTTGTCCTTTGTTACTATGTTCTACCCAAATATTTAGCCAAGTGAGTAATAATAACCTCTATTTATCATCTCCACAACCGGTGAGCAATTCCTGCTTTACAGCTGTAGACTTATGACAAAGTAACATTAAAAACAGCATTCTCAAACCAGAGCCTGTGCTTGGTTAGTTGGTTTCCACAAGCATGCATTTATTTGTCTGTCTAAATTTTGGACTGCCCTGACAAATTAAAGTTAAGGAAATTGTATGTATGTATGTCTTACTTTTTGGAATTGAAATCATATTAGCACTGCATGCAATGCTCAATGAAATCTCACTGTGAACCTTTTGAGTGCAGCTCTTTCTTCATCTGGCTACCTTTGGCTGTGCAGCTTAGGTTCAGAAACTACCCTTCATTAAGCTGCTTTCACTAATTAACCAAACTATTACATTTGTTGGTGTGTCATAATCTGTTCAGGTGAAGCTCAGCTCCAGGCAGTGCTGCACTCATCAAACCCACACACAGAGAGGACAACTCACAAGGACTCCTCTGCTCCCAGGGGCCCAAAGGCTCCAAGACTGAAGCCTGGAGAACACTTTGTGCCCAAGCCATGGGTGTTTCCATTCCAGAGGCTGCACAGGGAATGTGTCTGCATTCAGCCCTCAGCCCGAGACTGGGTGAAAAACATCCCTTTCAGAAGAAGATATTTGTTAAGAAAACAAACAAACAAAATATTACAGAGACAAATTGCAAAGTACTGGCTGGATGTGCATTTTCAGGACTGAGTTTTTAAAAGAAAAACAATAAATTCGGACTTTTGCTCCTCTATGCCAAATTGTCTATGACACAGGAGCATGCTGCTCTTGGGCACTAGCACAGTGTAATTCCAGTCAATAAATTTTGCAGAGCAAAGATCAGCACAAGACTCAAAATTAATCTCCTGCTTCACTCAAATATATCCATAAACATTCCTCTGCCTGTATATATGTAGTAGTAAGCAAAGTAGGACAGAAAATTCCAGACTAGCTTAAAACCAAACTACACAAGTTGGGTTCCTGAAATCTGATAACCACTAGAAATGCAAATAAACTTCCTCAACCTTAGAATTTTCAAATAAATTGCGTTTAAATTTACCATTTGTATTCTTCTAAAGCTAGGAAGCTGATACTTTACATGCTTTATAATCATCCTGAAAAAATATAGACCTGTGCTTAAGATGTGCGAGGCAATGTATCCTAAATTAAAAAAAAAGAAAGACATAAAAAAGCTCCACATCAATAATCCTGAAGACAGATATTACTTTATTACAATGGACAGAATCAAGCACAACAGACTCCTATAAAAATGCTATAAAATATACTTTTTATTGCAAGCCTAGTCATTGACAGTGAATTTGAATGCTAGCTATGCATAGGTCATATCAATGCTTTTTAATGCCTTGTTTTACACTAGACTTCTGTGATGTTTCAAGGTTCTTACTAACTCTTTAAGCACAAAAACATCAGCAGGCGCCAAATTAAATTATCAGGCAACAGGTTTAAAACAAACAAAAGGAAGTACTTTTTCACACAATGAATAATTTAATTGTTGAATTCCTTGCCACAGGATGTTGTGTGTGCCAAAGTCATGGGCCAGTTAAAAAAAAAAACCAAAACACAACAAAAAATTAAAAAACCCCACAGAATTTAGACAACAGATTTTCACCAAGGCCTACTATATAAATAAAGCAAATCTGCAGCTCTGGAATTGACAAACCACAGAATACAGGAGTTTGGAAGACTAAACAGGGAGAAGTGTCATTGCATTCTTTATTTAGCTTGCTCCCCAACTCCTGCCAAAAATAACCCCAAAGCTTCTCTTAGAGGGTACCACTGGCAGAAGAGATCACTGGCCCAGCTGGGTTTTCGCTAACCTCATGTGGTAAGGATCTTTTTCCTACTCACTGTCTCTAGTGAGAATTTAAAGAAGTTTCCCCATCATATTCTTCAGATAAGACTTGACAAAGTCTAGCAAAAGTTTCTGCACTGGCTTTCCTAGCTGCTTTCTTGTGTCTCTATTATAATGCAAATGCATCCCAATTTGCAAGTGTACGGTCTGTTCTTTTCAGATCAGACAACACTTGGATAATCATAGCTTATTAAAAATATTTGTTTATAGTTTCTGCCTCAATTTAACTGTAAAGAGGCTGTATATACACTCTGGCCACAGGAGCACAACTGCCTGTCCCCTGCAGCTTGTCATTACTGGGATATTGAGCTGCAGGACACACGCTGACACAATGCCAGGGATGGATGGGGCTGTGCTGCTGCCAGCCCTTGCATGTGAATGAGCAGCTTTCTGTGATGCAGGCACCATGCAGCCACTGCCACAGGGTGGGATCCACCCCATTCAGAGAAGGGTTTCTGTGATATCAAGGAAATGTATTGATAATGAAATGCATGAATGACATCCACCAATGCAATACACCCGTATTCCATGTTACTATGCAGATTGTCTCCCTCCTCCACTGCAGCTCTCCACACTCCTGCATTGGTGCCACATTTGCTGTGGCAATTGGGAGTTCAGGATGTGATTGGCCCTCAGCTTATTTGAAATTTTTGCAGCAGCAGATGCTGCCATAATTCTTTTTCATGACTTCACCTTTCCCATTTTATCTGCGAAGATGACTGTCAAATTTATCCTCTGTTTAGATCATCAGCAACAGAAATCAGATGCTTTTTGAATAAAAGCCAGCTTTTTGAGCTAAGTGAAGCTTGAACATGTCTCAAGCTTGCTTGTTTTATTTTCGTAGCAGAAAACTACAAGTACACACGTGCTATATCAAATCATAAGTAGCATAACTCAAATTCTCTGCATTTTGTCATGTTTTCATTTTTTTGACAGAATTTTCAAAGCTAGTAATGTTAAACTGCTACATGGAAGTTCTCCTTCAGAATTAATACAAAGTAAATCAAATACATTTGAATTTACTTCCATTTCTAACCTAAATTAAAGCCCCTTTAATTTTGAATGAGGTTTGGGAAAAGGATGTTTATGCAATCTATATTTAATTCCAATGGATTAAGTTTCAGTTTAACTTTCCTAGTACACACATATCAAGAGGTCATAGTTGGTTTTTAAAAAGTAATGGACTTTAATAGCTACATTGGGTAATATAGTAGATTTTTTTTTTCTAGAATTCTTTTTCCAGAAATAATCTATGCTATAAAATATATTTAATCTGCTACTGAAACCGAAAACTGCTATATTAGTTTATAGCCTTTTTGTCAGACACAGGTACTTCAAAATCATGCAACAGCTTATCAAAACTAATCACTTCATTTTTAGCTAACAAAATGTTGGTAGAGAATAAGTGGGAAGAAGCTAATTAGAACCAGGAAATTCTGAATGGAAGAAACCCTTCACAGAAATGTTGAATAAAAGCCAGAGGATTTTTTGAGAGAACTGCTGACTAACTCTTCTGACTTTATCAGCAGGATGTATTGTGTGATTCACAGCCATGAAGAACCTCTAGATGAACAAACATTTGAACAAGTTATTTGATTCTGAAACAGTTCCAGGTTACATTACAGTAGGAAAATATATCTATTGTATAAGAAAGAGTAAAACATCTTCACTTATTTTCACATTTAACTAAGTTTTCTATTAATGTTTTTAAACACCCTAAAATATTGGCACTTCTGGGACTGATATGGTTGCTAGGTGTTCCTGTTTGCAGATGAGAAGGAATTCTACTTGTAAGAGAAGATCAAATCCTTATGAACTGGTGATACACTACAGAAAATCCACTACAGATAAAATAAAAAGAGGTTACATAAATAAATATGTAATAATTAATGTGCTTAAAAGCTAACACAAGAAAAACCTCAGTTAGGAAGAGGATCCTGTGAGGAACAATGAACCACAAGAGTTCAACCAAGCTCAAACAAGATTGTTTTAGATGGTTTACCTCCAGTCTGCTGCTTTGTCAGATCTTTAGCATATGTGATTGCAAACCAACCAAGTTGGATATAATTTAGCTCTGATTCACTTGCCCAAGCCATATCCGCCTTCCAGGGAAAGTTTTGCCTGCATTTAAAACACTGATTCATGATTCACTGAAACATTTCACTAATTCAGCAATTCTTCTTGTGTGAAGAGCTTAAAGCAATACAACTGCTGACTGATACAGTTGAGATTTAGGTAGTTTTTGGTCAAACCAAGAAAGCCATATGAATACAGCTTTAACTACATGTTTCTGTCCACAGTGAATTAACGGATTCTTCATTCGCTCTTCTCAGTATGGTTAAGAAGTTTTAGAATCTTGCCAATAAATGATGGTGTCCACATTCCCAGAGGAAAATCATCATCTAGTCCACATGTTGCAAACTCTATGGGCATTTTTAAAGCCAGATGGATTTCCTGTGATTTGAAACAGTAGAAGTCTCTCAAGAAGAGGCTATAACTCATTCAAAGACACACTCAGGGTATGATTTGAACTTTTCTAAAACTGTAGGAAAATTAACAGAGAGTTTAAATGAAGAAAAAAAAAAAACAAGAAGAAAAAGACCTCAAACTTGAAGGAAGAGTAGTGTATCTAAACATGCAGAGTAACACATCAACAACTTAATGAGATTCTGATTAACAGTCAAAGATGAGGCACCATCGCACAAATCCAATGAAAATTCAGACACTGGAGACAATTTCATCAGCTCCTGACCTCAAGAAGAAATTGTCCAGCCTGTCAGCTCCTATAGCACTGTATCTGTAGAAACTAAACAACCTCAGGTTGTCTCTCCTGGACTTGTCTGTGTCAGTGGTGACACATTTGAAAGATCAGAGGTCAATCAGTTTACTTCTGGTGGCACAAAGTAAAGATAATAAAATCCATTGGACCCAAACAAATCTGAAATATGATGAAATCTGAAAGATGTTTGGTTAAAAAAGTAGGAAAAATAAGACTATCCTATTCTTCTGGATTTCAATATTTTGTTTTCCCAATGGTATTATTACCTAATTTCCAATCCAGCTATATCCCCAGCACTACAGTTTTGAGCAAAAACAACAGCAAGAGAAGCATCTGCACAAACGAGTTCATGTTTCTGTATATGTGCATACAACCAAGATCCTAAGGATAGACAAAGGGCTATTTTTAGTTGGTTTTCTCAATAAGAACAAAATCTGAAGAGCTTTCCCACTTACCTGCAATCTGCAGGGTCTGTAATTGCTTGTCAGCTCTTGCAGATGTGACCTCCTTAGCAAGGTTTTGATTTACCACCATGCCTGAATAGTGTCAGTGTCAGACATTCCAGCTGATTTTTAGGGGTCTTATGAATGTCAGCCTTTCGGGGAGAGAGACATGAGAAAAAGAAACATCTCACACATACATGTAGGACACAAAAATCCTCCAAAAATTCTTCCATACCAGGATAAAACACTTTAAAGACTTCCCGTATTTAAGTGGGCAGCTACAGCACAGCTTGCTCTTGAGTGTAGAGTCGACATTTTACAGTGCACACACCTTTTGGCCATGTTTTATATGTATGCTATTATTATAGTTTAAACACTCTGTGTGAATTTGGCATCCATTAAAATGAACAGAGCATTAAAGAAGCTGGAACCCACTGGTCTTTGGGGAAGCATCACCTTATGACACTCCTCTGAAAATGGCCAACTATTGCATTATGGAGCCTTTCTTGAATTCCTGCCAGTGACACTGGATCCTGTAATGGGTTTGTAATGAGGCTAAAATCAACACCTCTAAACTAAATGGGGAGAAGACAAAGGAACTGGGACATGGTGAGAGGAAACAGAGTGAGGACAATGTCATTTAGAAGGTCAGGAACTGTGTTGTCACAGTGAATAGCAAAAAACCTCCCATGCCAAACTACTGACAAGGGCCTTGGGAAGGAGCAGAACTACAGCATGAGGAATTCAGAGGGAACACAGTCTGCCCTCCCATTCAGAGCATGCTTTCCAAAAAATAGCTCTCAGAAAAGGTTAGGAGGGAAGAAATGGTTTACATTATAGTTATGATGATGATGATTATGGTTCACCCATTTCACAATCACCACTCTTCAAATAGGAAAAGAAACCTTCTAAGAAGAAAGAATTTTTCAGCAAATCTAAGCTCGATGATGGCTGTCAAACATTCTCTTCAGAAGCAGTTTTGTTGCTATAAGACAGGTTTCCAGCTAATATTATATCATCCTGCTAGAATTTGCACAAACCCAAACTTTTCTTTGTTAAGAATCATCTTCTCCAGCTGCTTTCTATTGCACCTGAGGTTATGATCTTCTGTTCCCATCCTTATGCTCAGGAGACACATAGAGGAGAGGGCAAAATTTTTATGCAGCAAGAGAGTTTAAATCCCTTCTCACAGGAAATACCTATTTTTTTTTTCAAGAACCATAAACTAGTACTAGATTAAAAAGCAGGATGAAGGCATTCATCACAAACATGTACAATGGTGGTCAACAAAGTCACTGGAGACAAAACCACAGAGAAATCATAATGGAAAGAAATATTGTATACTGACAAAAAATCATTGCACAGGAATGTAGGGGTGCTGGTGCAGGGAAGAAAAAGAATTTGAAAAAGAACAGTGTTGTTAAAGTCTTGTTTCCACTTGTGCCACTGTTTTTATGCATGGCTGTTTCTAAATTCTTTAACCCCTCTCCAGTCCTCTAGTCCCTGGTTTGTGCAGAGTGGGGACAATAATGAATGCCCTGGCATTGCTCTGGGATCTGTGCAATATCACATTAAAGCACTTCCTTTTACCTCCAATTTTTCCCATATCACCATTCTCTACAAAAAGTCACTTCAAACAGTTTTATTCAGGAAAAAAAAAAAAAAAAAGCAACGGTTTCAAGTGATTACATTTATAATTTTAATAATGTAAGAGGTTTACAGTAAGACACCATGCAACCAAGAATTCATTACTTTTCCTTTCAGATTTTAATAAAAGTACAGTATGAATTATTTAAACTACGTGAAATTTGTCAAGATAAATTAATTTAGTACATGTTGTGATGCAGTATATTCTGGCTTTAATTGTGTTTGCTGCTTACTGAGTAGCAATTCAGAAAGCCCAACAATATATTTTCACAGCTATTAAAAACAAGAACATGACAGTGTTGTATCATTTTCCACATTATTTTCTCAGAGATTTTCTTTACTCATTTTTTGATAAAATTTGAAGTTAGGTTATTGCATTAAAAGAAACAACTCATGAAACAAATTGTGAAAGCAATGAAAGGTGCTTTCTTGGGGATTTCTCACACACCTCTTCTAATACAGCTCCAATCAGCAGCATGCAGGAATAATTCCAGGATGAGCAGCCTTCAGAAGCTGCTGCAAGAAAATGGCAAGATTTAATTTGGTACTGTTTAATTCTTATTATAATGGGAAAACAGAGTCCCAGGGAAGTCAGTAAAAATTCTGCCTCTGACATGAGTGAAAGCCTCAATCCATTTCCCAAACACATGGTGGTGCCATGTGAGATGCCCTGGGGGTCTCCACCCAAATTCAGCTGCGAATGCTTGAGTTTCCTGTAGGTTCCTGCTGTACCTGCAGCCTAATGGGAAATCCTTGGATCACTGGAACACCTCAAATATCACTAAGCACCACTTTTAGATCACTAAACTGAGCCCAGGATGTCTCCATTGCACATCCCAGGCTGATGCTGGCCTTACAGATCCTGTTGCTCATCTGCTGACAGCCCCAGCCTAACAGATCTGACAACATTCCTAATAAAAAAAATACACAGAAGTTATATACCTTTATATACATGCAAGTATTTTTAATATACATGCACATTTAAAAGGACTCATCCTTTCACTTCAGCTATGCTGTCAAGTGTACCAAAGATAACATCCCCTAATGTTGTGCTGGTTTTGCACAGCCTGGTTTTGGTAGCAGAGGGGCCACAGAGGTGACTCCTGTGAGAAGCTCCTGGAAGCTTCCACCGTGCCCAGAAGAGCCAATCCCTGATGGCTCTGAAGATGGAAATGCTGCTGACCAAAACTGGGCCAGTTAGAGATGATGGTAACGCCTCTGTGATGACATATGTAAGAAGAAAATCAAAACACAGTCACAGGTTTTTGCTCCTAGTTAGAGAGGAGGAGGTGAGAACACTTGAGGGAAACAACATAGACACCAAGGTCAGCGGAGAAGGAGGGGGGAGAAGGGGCTCCAGGTGCTGGAGCTCAGATTCCTCTGCAGGCTGTGGTGAGGACTGTGGTGAAGCAGCTGTGCCCCTGCAGCCCATGGGGATCCACAGGGGATCCAGAGATCCACCCACAACCCTTGGGGATCCACAGGGGATGCAGAGATCCATGCACTCAGGTTAGGAAGAATGGTGCAAGAATCTTCCAAAGCCAATTAACATTTGCTATGCACAACAATGACATCTGAAACTACCACAGTGCTAAAAAGCTGGAATCATATTAAAAAAAAAAATAGAACTTCACGTGTATTATCAGATTTTTCACAAGTTGACAATAATCCTTGCAGCACATATAATCTTAATATTAAAATAAAATTTTAGCAGTACTTGCTGTAACAAGTCTCTAAATAGAATAGTCATACTGCATTTTCTCAATTGTTCATAAGGCATTAGCTTGTGTTTACTTATAGGCCACACAGTTCAGAAAGACTCACTGAGGTACAATTAGAAATGTCACCACTTTGGTAGAAAAACACAGCACTTCAGCTTTTGCAAGCAGCACACACAAATTTGAAGACACTGAATCAGGCTCCCTGCTCACTGCAGTTGTGTTTATGCCCCACCATCAACCCCCTCCTCTCACCACCAAGCTGAAGAGGCCCCTCCATCATTTCTGGGCTGGAGAGCACCGTGTTCCCCTTGTCCCTGTGAGCAAATCCAGCAGCAGAGACCCTCACCCAGAGCCAATGCCTCGTGCACACCCAGCACCCCTGAACCTCCTTGCTGAGCTCTCACAGCCCTTGCTGATGGCTGATGGAAAAGTGACTAGGCTGGTACAAACAGAGGAAATCTTCCTTGCATCTCAGAGAAGAGACCAACACCAAGACAGACACTGTCCTTGTACCTCAACACTCAAGACAAACCTTAAAATTGTACACACCAATCTCCAGGTTTAAGAGAGAGATCCTGGCGTTTTCATCAGTAATAAATATCCATACAGCAAGAAAGGAGGGATCATATGTCAAACTGCAAGACAAGGGGAGCATGAACAAACAAAAGTGTGTGACTCAGAACAAATCAGCTTCCTCCAATATACTGGGATGCCATAGAGGGGTGAGGACTGAAATGACTACACTTGCTCACACAGATGCAAAGAAAGGTATGTCAGGAAGTACTTGCACTATAACAACAAAAATAACTTTGACATTTATTTATTTGTTTTGGAGAATCCCCAAGTTCTGCTCCTGGATTGGGAAACAGTAGTCCCAGTACATATTGGTTTATGAGAGGAAAGAGGGGAGAGAATACCATATCAAATTGATACTTCAGGGAGATTTGAAGGAGAATGAACACATATTTGGAAATGGGCCAGGACACTGGGGCTACTGTGCCCTGCCCTACACAAAGAGCCATTGGATTGTTAATAACCATAAGCAATCAGGCCCTTCGTTTTATGTCTCATCAGCAGGACTACACTACATATTCATTTAACTCACACTTGCTTTTAAGTTCTCTCAGCTTCTATTGCTGGTGGGTTTAGTTCTGCCTTAACAATAAAGAGCATTCCTTTACTTTTTGTTCACTGGAAATCTGTGGCTGATTCATCCAGCAGTACACTGATGAAATTGTAAATGAAGAAATCCTGCACTAACAGAAAAAAACAGATCAAGCATTTTAATGTGTTCTCGGGTTTTCTTAAGCTAAAAACATGATTTTCTTCAGTGTCTTGATAAGCTGTGGCAAACTTTTTCAGTTTGAGGTATTGCTCAATCTTCTACCTCCATTCTTAAACTGCTAATAGACATGGTATTAAACTAACAGTAAAACCAGCATTTAATTAAGTGTTTCAGGAGAGAAAGTTCTTCTGATCTAGCAAGATAAAACAAGGTGTAAGTAGTTTTAACAGAAAATGTAAGTCAGGAAGCAGCCTGGAAAAGGCAGCCCAGTTGTATGTGCTTTAGAAAAATTGGGGTTTTTTTCCTATAGTCCCTATTTGATCAGCAGAGTTGTATTGAAAATGCAAATCTTCAGAAGTGGCTGAAGATTAATTTTGTGGTACTCAGAAGCCTTCCTGTTTTGGCTTTTCTTTAGAAACACATCCATTACATTGTCCAACCCTTACCAAGAAATATTTTCCAAGAGGACATCAATAAGCTCCCTTGCCATGTGTGTTTCCACTGTTCTGGGAAGGAAACTTGCATTTTCAAGTATTCATCTGGAACGACAACCTTCAGAGAGCCTTCTACAAATGTTCTGCAAAGCTCAGCTCTAGTTTTAAAGACATCTCCAGTTAGATACACTAAAATCTTGTGGTGCTTTTTGCAAAGAGCACGCACATTCCTGCAGTGTAGCTGAGAGACAGAAACACACAAAGTCACACAGGTTGATCAAGGCACCAGCAAATCACAAGCTTGTTTTAAAAGTCTTGGTGTCAACCAAGTAAAACATAAGCTCCAAGATCACATAACATTAAACACACAAACAAAAAACAGTTTAGTGAGGACTCCCTTTGAAATAAGGTTCCTGCTCTTTATAGTCCTGAAATTTCCTTGAGTGGTACATGTCTATTCATCTCACTTGATAATACAGCAGATATCCAGGTCATGCTAGGCTTTCCAAAATTTAGGTCTATCACCTTCTTTGTTAGCTCTGGAAGAGGAATAAAGAGTGCAGTGACCAGCAAGACTAGATGGCTGAGCAGTGCCACTTTAAAATCTGTATCTATAAAGGTAATGTCAGGAGATAGAACTCAGGTTTCTCAATATTAAAAACAAAAGGGATTTGTCAACTATCTATAAATTTATTTGAATGCAGTTGAGTAATATTAGCATTTTCACATCCGTCCTGCCCCAATCCCTATCAAATCAGTAGGGCTGTAAAAAGGTTAGAGAAATTATACTGGTTTTAGAGCTGAAGAACTCAGTTACACTTCTGTGGGAGACACAAGCCTAATTCACACAGCCACCATTTACTCTGTCTTTATGGGGATATTATGCATGAATCTCCAAAAAACCCACAGTCCTGCAAAGCAAGGTGTATGAGCAGCAGTGGGGCCAAACAAGGACAATGTTTCTTTTCTACTTGTCTCAGAATTAATCAGGAAAGTCCATTTAACATAGCAAATTACACAGTTTAGCAAAGGACACAGCTAAAAGGAGATTCCAAAGGCAAGTCAAAGCTGGGCAAACACCCTGTCAGGGCAGCACCACTGCAAGTACAAAGCCTTGGGGGAAAAAAACGTTATAAGAATATTCTTATGCAGTTCTTTACACATCATTACCTTCCTCTTAGTATAAATTGTACTGTGCTGAACACATCCAGATTTTGCATGATTTCATAAGTTAAACAATCCTATGTGAATGCAGGACGGGATACAAACCACCTGGAACTGGTGGGTATTGTAAGTACACACCAAGCTGCCACAGTTGAGCAGTAGATCGAAACTGAGCATGCTGCAAGAGACCCTTTAGTTTTATCTATACTAATTAAAGGGAGAAGAAGGTGATGCTGTTTCTGTAGACACAGGCTCCTGGCATGTCCCCAGCAGAGCAAAAGCAGCAGGTATCCAATGCAACTTCAAAACTGATATATGCTGTAAATAAAACCTTTCTGATTGCATCTAAGTGGGCAAGCATTGCAAATTATCTGGAGCAACAACTTCACTCCTGTTATCACCATTCTGAGCTATTTATACTTACACTGATTGTTATCCTGCACTCCTTGCCAAGAAGCATTTTGAGAGCCTGTTAGCCACCATTCCTCATCTCTTCAAGAGTTAGGTCAGATTCTGAATATAAATAAACAGCCCCTTTGTGCCTGAACTTGAAAGAGAAATCAGTCATCTGTATATGATCTGTGTTGAGGAAAAATGTAATTTTTCCCTTTGACAATGTGTGTATGGTTGTTAAGCTATCTTGATTGCCAAGAGAAATTTGTTTTCCACAGAGGCTTCTATAGTTTAAAATGTCACTGTTTTTACCCCTGCCCTTCCTTTTTAAAATTTCTTTTTCAACCAATTTAGAAATTAACTTGGCTGTCTTCTAAGTAGGAAAAAAAAATAAAGCCAGATTCCTGAAAATCAAAAGTCTGACACAATCCTATACTAAGAGGCCATTTTGTCTTGTCTTCTCTAGAAAGATAGTTTGCAGATTCTGGCAAAGATCCCATTTCCAGTAATAAAAATCCCCAAGGACTTCTGGTACCTAAGACCTCCCCTTCCTGGATCCCGACCACGTTGCTGTGATTAAAATGTCTAGTACAGAAAGAACTTTTGTTATTTGTATTTATTATTGCAAGAGGAAAAGAGCACAGAAAATATTTGTATACTAAGAACTGGATAAAATTGTCACTGCTGTATCTGAAATGACTCTGTGAGCTTTAATGTAAGCTCAAAGGCATTTATCCTCCCTACATTCTGCATTGTTGCTCTGATCTGAGAAGGGTTTGGTATAGCACATGCAGTACAGGCTTTGCCTGCCCAGCAAAGCAGTGGAATAAGGCAGATGATAGAGAGCACAGAAATTAGTCAGATACTGTAATCATCCCTTGGTAGGAGTGTAGGAGTATCTGCATACAATCACCTCTGTGCAAACCACCTGAAACAGCATTTGTTACACATAAGTGTAAAGGCTGTAGCCTTGTCTTGCTTAATCTGTGCCTCACAGTGAATAATTCCTCATGCACATCCTCCCCATCCAGCTGCCAACCAGCAGTACAGTGTCCACTGCTCCCTGCCCCTGGAAGGATGAGCTTTCCCAGACACCAAACCTTTGCATTCCATCCATGCAGAGTGTTGACTTCCTCGTGGCTCCAACCCACTGCAGTAAAACCATGACACCAAAACTGTTTCACCTTGCACAGTGCTGGGGGATAAAGTGTGTGTGAAGAGCTGCCTGCTTGGAACCCTTTGTGAGCACTGAGCACTTCTGCAGATGGGGAGAGCTGGCTGTTCCAAGTCCTTGGGACATTGCCCTTTCTTTTAACCGCAACTCCACTCACTAACAATATAATCCTCCTTTTAGTGTGGGGTGTGCTAATATAAAGCCACTTTGTCAGCATGCTGGTGAGGCTACAATTGAAGTGTATATCAACTCAGTCATTCATAAATCAGTGTGTATATTCTTCTTAAGCTCTAATGTCATGTCATCAATGCTCTCTTTATTTTGCATTTATTGATACTAAATTCCAGCATGATTACAAAATCACATTTTTCACTTTATTGCATTTTGAATATTGAAGGGCTTTCCCCTTTATTAAATTACACTATATTACAAGAGTCTGAGAATCTTCTGATGCATGACCAAGTACATAGTTCCATCTGTTTTGTTTTTCTCATTCATGACAGAGATGATTTTGTTTTAACCAGTACATGTATTTCACTTTAACTCCACTTTATGTCTGTCAGGTTACATCATTTGTGATGTGTGGATACTCTGCTGCAGAGCTTTGCAGAACCTTTTGAGTTTAAAGTAAAACCAGCTTTCTGCATAGCTCAGGTGTTCAGAAATGAGATATGGCTACTTAAGTTACCAGTTTAAATCGAGCACATGGCACAAAGCCATATCAAATCTGGCAAGACCAGGCTGGCTAAAAAATCACTCCTGTTTGAAGGCTGCCTGGTAGCCTATATAAAATGAACAAATTTCCTATTTATGCCTTAGAAACGCAGGTGTTTACACAGCCAAAGCTGCTAGCACAATTGCTGGATTGTCAGCAGTCTTAGCCCAAATTCCAGGTGTCTGACTTTGAACTCGAGCACTGCAGAGCAGACCAGGAGAAACTCTGCTCAGTGTCTCAGAGTTACAAGTGTGAGTTTATTGTTTATATGAGAGAACTTAAAAGGCTGTGTAAATGAGAACAAAACCCCATGGCACAGGGTGCTGTACAAGACTCATAGGTGCCTAAAACAAAGAGAATTAAAAACTAACTGAAAGTTACTTAATTTAGAAGTCTATTCATCTTCACATAACTTTCAGGAGACATGCATGGAAGAAGAGTCAGATTGCAGTAGGCTGAATATCCTCCTAGAAGTACCCACAGCTGTCTGTGAAGCATCCAGGGAGTGAGCATATACATGGGCCACAGTAAATGGACGAACCCTGACCTGCTTTACAAACAAATCCCTTAACCTCAAGTTTTTCACATTTAAAAAAAGAGATTAAAATAAAGTAAAATAAAATTAAAAAATAATTAATTTTTAAAAAGGAAGAAAGATTACAGGCCTTAACATTTTACAAATATTCCTCCCTATCAAGTGAGATGGATTTAAAATTTCAAAGCTATGGAGAGTCATTGACCCAGACTGTTGTACTGCCTCTGGTGACCTCATTGATGTGACATACTTTGATTCCAAAGCTGCCACATAAAAAAAAGATCAAACTGCAAAAAATTCAGGATAACTTACTAACACCATCAGCTGAATACATTTTTTTGAAGTTCACTGATTTCCTTGTGAACATTTCATTATATTAAAAGCTGGTCATTTGGTGTTGTAAATAAAACATAATTATGCCAGTGTTGATCAGGGTCTACTGATATTTTCCACACAGCCAGTACCTCCAGAAGCATGCTAGATGGGGAGCTAAACAACCACAGGTATGCCAAGACATCAGGGAGAAGATGTTCCATCAGTCACTCACCCTAGCTCACCACAGAATAGCAGGTAATCCAAGGGCTTTTGTTAATGACTTATTGTTTACAGCACACAAGCTCGACGCACAGGCTAAGAATTATTAGGCTTTGTTTTGTTTTCAGGAAAAAGCTAAGCAGACCAAACACAAAACCAAAACCCTTCTGGGTCTTCTGTTTTAAGGCTTAAAAGGACATCATTATATCAAAAAGTCAGGGCAGTTTCTTGTTTGTAACAAAGGGTGACTGGGTAGGAAAGCAGACAAGAATAAATCATCTCTGTGCACAAAAAACTACCTTCATTTATTTGCAGGATCTAAGCTGAAGCAGTGAAATTCTCATTTCTTCTCCTTTCCTGCCCAGGTGAATGTTTTTACTTGCATGACACTTTGAGGAATTCCCTTTCAACAGCAGGCACCTTCCATTTGTAATGCTGCAGCTACACACATGTCTATGTCTGAGTGCACATGTAAATCCATTTTTTTCCAGTAATGCTGAAGGTAGAAATTGATATAATCATTCTTCTTTCCCTCTAGAGCACTATTAGCAGGCAACATACCTTTACACCTCTTCAGAGAGGGCAATTTTGCAGTTGAAGGGCAATAAGAACATCCCACAGCAGAAGAGGGAATCTGTGCATGGCAGAGATTGGATTTGTGTGCACCTCTGATTCAGAGAATAAATTATAAAACCATAAGTATGTGAGTTTACAGTGCAGTACCCTTTCTCCCACTTTAAGCTACATTTAGATTAAAGCACTTTAGCTTGAGATGGGATTTCTCAGTAGGACAGGAACAAAAAATTAAATGTACCTATGCCCCCCATTCCCTCTCTGCTTCTTTCAACATTTTTTCACCCCTCACTAGAGGAGAAACTGCTATCTCTATAGCACAGCAACTCTGCACATTCTCAGTTCAGTTGGGCATGGTCATGTGAGAATCAAGTATTAAAATGAATTACTTAAGACATTACAGATTATATCTAGCAATATCTATCCAAGGGTCTTAATGCTCTTGCTTTTTAACACATTACCTCCCCACAGAATAATAACATTGTTTAAAGCCCTGCACAAAGATGAACATTGCATCAAAATCAGTATGGGCTGGGGGTTTTTTACCAGTATAACAAAGAGTAGATCTTGTTCCATTAGCCCTGGTATTGAAGGTAATTTTCACAAGTATTTGCTCAGAGATTGTGCTTCCCAGGCATCATTGCAATCTGCTTTGCTAAAGTCATAAAGGTTGTTGAATCTTGAGTACAGGGTGAAGAAAACAGCAAAAGCCAATTTGCTTTAAGGACAATTCTCTAACAGAAATGTAATGATTTTTTTGTTTGGAGTTTTGTGCAACTCTGTTTAATATTTTTCAGCTATCATATGCATGAGCAACATAAATTCAGTATCAGGGTTATTACCCAGGAGATACAGGTGGGTTGTTTTCCTAAAACAACCATTTCCCAACCCATTAGTCCTTCCTGTAACTCTATAAATAATGGAGAGAATATGCCTGTTTCACAGGAACAACTCACTCTTATCTAGTGCCAGCTCGAAAGGCCTCCACAGCTTACTGCACACCAGAGCAGGTGCTGCAAACCACACTGCTTGCATTTTCTCTGTGTGTGGAAATGTTTGTCTCAAACATCCAAACATAAAGTGGCATACACTAAAACTGTAAGTATTGGGTCCCTCCACTTGTAAACTCATTTTACAGCTGTAAATTAAAGGGCTTTAAAGGCTTTTTACACAGATGATAATAAATTCCAGTCACCAAATAATTTTTCCTCTCTCTCCTTTGCAGAACTTTCCCATGTGCTTTCACATGATCCACCTGTTCTCATTATGTGCACCTTTGTCCTGTGGTAAAGCATTCCTTCGTCACACAATAATTAAATGCCACATTTCTCTCATTCCTCTTGACTAATCAGTAAATCCCTTATAGCAACAAGCCAAATTGCAGCAAATGGATGTTACATTGTGAGGCGCCCTTTGATATTCTGAACAATATCTGACCACAACAAATTAAGACATTTCCTTTCTGTATGAATTTGCATATGCAAAAGTAAGAAACACCATATCTGTGACAAAAAAAAGTATAAGCTTTTCCTAACTGTGGAATGAGTGTGATCCATGAGCTGCAATAAAAACAGTTAAAAACACACACATTTGATGCACTGAATGTTCAGAATGTTGTTCACTCTTTGAAATGGCTATATAAATTGGTTTGTGACTGAGGCACAGCATTAAGAACAACAAATGATGAAAATATCCATCAGTTGAGGGTGTTGGCTCCTGCACAAGGCCCATACAGCAGGATGAATTCCAGCATGAGTAAATGGCAAATGCATAAAAATGATTGGCAGAATGAACACTTTGTTTTCTAAAACAATAACTCTTCGCTCTCCATTATAACATTTCTCTTAAGCACAGCTCAAGGTAGCAGTAAACTTCCATCTCCCTTTTAGAAAAGTATTATTCAGGATTCAGAACGACCTGTTTTGATGGTCCTGTGGGTTTAACTGGGAAAATGATGACTGCACTCTGGTCTGTGTGCACCAAGGAGGGCACCATCACGGCAGAGCTGTCCCCAGGACTTCTGTGCTGGGAATACCCCTGCACATGTCCTTCAAGGGATTTCCTTGGAGTATTTTAACATGCAGAAGTGTGCACTTGGTGCTGGTTGTAAGAAGATTGAGCAGGGGTTTGGCCAGCTGGACACATATGGAGCCTACACAAGAAGAAAGATCCCGAAGAATAAGCCTGTAGATACAGAGGGGGTCACATGGAGAAGTTGTGGTTATTTGTGTTACCTACACTGGATCACAAACCTTTTAACAGTGAAGAGTGTACAGAGATCAGCCAACCCCTAAATGAGGTCCTAACAGGGTTTGGATTGTGAATATACTGTTTTTCTCCCATGTTCACCTGAGCTCTGGTTCTTCACCCTGTCTGGTTTTGGTGCTGTGCTGAACATGTGCAACATCAGAGGGGAAAAATTAAAAAAAAACAAAACCAAAACCAAAACCAAACCAAACCCAACCAAAAAAAAAAAAAAAAAAAGCAACCAAAAAAAATCAAAAAAAACAAAAACAAAACCAAAACAAACCAAAAAACCTCAAAGCCATAGAGAGGAAATTAATCTTTGGGCAGCACATCTCTGCAGGCAGCTGAACCCCCTTGGCCCCACAGTCACCCCCACAGCAGGAGCTGGGAACAGGGGCAGGTTTGTGCTACTGCTGAGCCCAGCTGAGCCCAGCAGCCCACCAGTGGTGTCTGATGTTGTCACTGCCTTGCTAAGGGCACGTGCAGCCTTTGCACAAAGGAAAAGCAGAACTTCTGCAGACACAATCCCATTAAACACAGGAGATAAAGGACAGGTTGTAAATACAGGTCTCGTTTTTTGAAATAGATAGAGTGATGCATTCACACTCAAGCAAGCACATGAAAGACATCAGCAGTGCACAGACATTTTCCAAGTCCTCTGCACAGGAGTTTGCCAGGAGAAGATAAATGTATTTTCATAAGCAGTTTCAATTTGCAGTGTTTTAATTGTTGCAGTATTTCAGAGGGACAAACTGTTTCAGTTTCAGAAGTTCTAAGCACGAAACACCCCCACACCCTGCATGACCCTTGTAATCAGTGGGGTTACAGTGGCAGAGGAGAGATCAGAAATGCAGACAGAACATATTTTCTAAGTCTCATTAAGTGAGAACAAATTCTGAAGGCAAGGAAAAACAGCCTTTTCCAAAAATACAGCAGAAAAGGAAAGCAAGAGGTGCAGTTTCAATCACACATTTATAAATGCAAACATCCTCATGTTATCTTTACTGCCAACTAAATGATGAGTGTTCCACAGTAATACCTATATTTGCTGGAACAGGAAATCAGTAAACCAGATTTCTGTCAGACATTACATCTGCTAGTGCCTCAGGACACTCAGGCTGACTGATGCTAGTAAGCCTGATGTGTGACAATCATAGGCAAATTACATTTTTTTTCAGGATGGTTTATTTTGTTTTAATTGTGTTATGTGCATAAACAAACAGCTTAAATGTTTTCTATCCAAGCAAATAGAGAAATTCTCCTAAAAAAATGAAAAAGACTGACAGCAATGGATTTCTCTAACTGGTGGGTGTATCTCCATGGAAGCTTGCATTTTAATTGCCATTGAGTGATACAATTATGTCATGTGGCTCTATATATTCATATATTTTTACCTCTACCTTTAAAAACTACTGAGAAATCTGAGCAAACCTCCCTTAACTAAATAAATTGGAAATTATAAAAATAAATATAATTGCTTTTGGAAATTATTCCTAACCCTTAACTTTTAACTGTTTTCATTACTTTAATTAATTGTGGTTTGGGAGAATAGATGTCCTGAGAGAGTGGTTAGTCAGCTGTTGCTTTACCTCTAGTCCAGGTCAAGGATTCAACAACTGGTACACTGCATTATTGCCTCTCACTAAAAGGTGAGTCTCTAATCACATTTTCTGCCATAAATCCTTGGATTATGAAGAATCTGAGTGATACCAGTCCTGCAGCAAGCCAGAGTGAGAAATCAGGCAGCTATTGAGCTTGGAGGTGGTCTGGGAGCTGGAGTGAAGTGTGTGACATCCACTGCCCGTGGGAGGCAGAGAGCACAGATAACTTCAGTCCACAATCACTCTGCATTCACCACCTTGTCTCTGGGATGTGTAAGATTTCAGCCCCCACAAAAACAAATGCCAAAAAGGCAGATTTAGAGAGAGATTTGCTGTTAGATGGAAGCTGGATGTGGTTCCATTTATCTTTTATCCCTGTTGTGAAATCAGCAAGAAACCGGCAAGTTTATCCAAGTATTTCAAATATTTTCTCTTTACAAGCAACCTGTGTATTTCATAAATACTAACATCATAATCCCTTCTTAATCTGGCAAGGGGTGGGTGTTTTAATCTTTTGGTGTGCTGAAAGGTAATATTATTGGAGAGTTATTTGCCCATTCCCTGGTGATGGAGTCTGCAGCATTCAGAATTTAACTGTGGAAGTGGAATTCTTGCCTTTCAGGGTTTATTTACAGATTTTGCCAGATGAATGTGTAACCTGTGAACTATAATTAGGGATTTCCAGCTGTTACCAGAAAGCCTGGAATGCACAGCTTGCAAGCTTTGAACGTATTTAAAAACCACTACTCATAATCCTAAAATATTATTAAACTGGCAGGTATGGAATAGCAAATATTTTAATGTATATTAACCCTTTATTCACTAAAATTATAGCACATGTTTATTATAGAGTATATATGCAGACCTTTGAGTCTCTGTGGTGCATTTAAGCACAGTTTAATTCAAGTGCTGCCAGGTCAGTATTGCGTTTCCATTTTGGCCACTGGACAAAACCAGAAAACCCTGATTTTTGTTTGGATTGATTGGAAATAATTTTGTGGAACCTGGGAGAGATAGCCTTGTTCCTTTATTTAGGTCTTAGCTAGAAAAGCCAGTGCATAGGAGAGGAAACAATCACCTTCACACATTCCTCCATGCATTCCTTTAATTATCTGTTTTCTAGAGAACTAATTCAGATTATTTCATCATCTACTCATTATAAGAGTTAATCCTCAACAGCTTTATTTTTAAATACAAATTAGAGAGTTTAACATTACCCTAGAACAATGTTTTTAAGAATACCCCAGCATTTCACTTGTTTTAAGAAAATTTTCCTCAAAAAAACCCCAAAGACATGACAAAAAAAGTTTAGGGTAACTGGAAAAGTCAGTAGTGAATCATGAGACTTTTGGAGAATAAACACATATAAGCATATGGAAAAATGTTCTTATATTTTGGTTCATAATGAGCTCATGCCCTATTTGACATAAAACCCCTCAGCTATACCTGAACCACTCCCCACAAAAAGGGCCAGTGAAGGGCCTATTTCTTTAACCATGTACAAAATCTGAAGTTCAGAGAGATTCAAGTTCCACACCTCAGCATTAGTTAAGAGGTTTTTTTTGTCTAAAATTCCAGAGATCACTCAACTTTTTAAAACTATCCAGTCTAAATAACCCTTCAACTAGGGAAAAGTATATCCTTGGAATAAATAAGAGGGAAATATAAACATGTTCAGATTAAATAAGACAAAAACATAAACATCATTCTTGTTAAGAGGCAAGTCTGAATAGTTTCCATCATGTCAAACCATGATAGCTTCACTCCAAAATCCAGCCACAGTCCTGATTAATATTTATTTTGAGACCATACACATATGTTCCTGTTTTTGGTCACTTAAGTTTGAGCTATCTAGTTTATTATTTTTTCTTATATGATTTCTAGTCAACAGTTCCAAAGAATCATAAAACAAAAGCAATCAAGAGTTCTTTATAAAAAATACAGACATATGTAACCTTCTATAAATAATTTTTTCCCCCTCAAGTTACTAAGTACAGTAATTCAAGCTTTGGCTGTCTGCCTAAAGCTACAGTTTCCTTAAGTTTGAATTCAAACTTTCATCTATAAAATTGATTGTGCCATTAAAACAAAAGTGACATAGTTACCAACTACTCTCTATAATTAGATACTGTTAGGTGCTTCCTGCTACTTGAAAAACATTCTTCATTTAATATACAGAAAGAGGTAGTGTTGACTAATGAGCTGCTCCATTACTAACTTTTACCAGTTAGTAGTAATAGTTTTATCAGAGCTACAAACACTTTTAAATAGCCAGTTCATTGTTTTGGGAGCTGAGCTGAAATGTTCCAAATACAGTAAAATTCTGGAGCCTGTGTGCAATACGGATTCTTTTTTCACCTCCTATAGAGGCTGAAAGAGACAACCTAGACACAAATGGCCACTTGTTCTCATTACTGATCCCAAGGAATATTCTGGAAGAATGCAGAAAATAATCTAAGTATTCCTGGCTATGTTCCAGCTTGGATAAATACACCCTCTCTACCCTAAACACCCCCTATTTTTCTCCATTCTTTTATTTGATTCTAATAAATTACTTATTTCCCCAGTAATAAAACATTCCTTAAGGCTGCTGATAAAGAATGACTGTCATGCTCCTCTCTAGGATGGTTGCAGAAGGAGCCCTCCCTCCCCAGGGTCAGCTCTGGGGGGACCCCATCCCACCCAGCTGAGCTCCTTCTCCATTAAAATTGCTGATTAAACATAAGAAAAGGGCTGGGAAGACCAAATTTGAAACAAAACATTGCACTTCTCTAGGCAGGAAAGGGTTCACTGCCCTAAACCACAGATGGTGTTTGCAGTTCTCATCAGACTTTGAACTTCTTTAACTCGAGGTGGTGGCTACAAGTCCTTTTCCACCATCAGCTGCGTCAGCAGCAGAGCTGTGCCACCAGCCCATGTCCCATCACAGCTCCCTCCACCCTCTGCCTGCTGCTCCCTCAGGCCTCCCAGCCAAGCTGCTTGGCTGAGGGCTCCTTTCAGCCAAAGAAAATCTGATTAGCACCAACAGCTTAATAACAGCTCTTTGCCAACACTGATCCATCCCACACTGACTGGAAGGAACCAGGCTAGGGAGAATGTCACAAGCTGCTGCATACCAGAGGACAGTGTATTCTTCAGGTGACAAAGGATACCTGGAGGCTGCTCTCTTCTTTCAGCCCATCTGCAGCCCAAGAAGGATCTGTGTCTCCAGTAATGCTGGTCTTTAGCCAAAAACAGGTAAAGCAGGATGCTCTGGCATCACACAGCCATAAAGGAGAGTTGTGTGATTGTATTTAGCCTGAGATGACTCAACCACACATAAGGACACAGAAATAATGAAACGTGGGTGTATAAGATCAAGGTACTATTTGAAGAGATCTGACTTATATCAAACAGGTCTTTCAGAAACTCCCAGAAAATTCTTTTGCTCAAACTTCCTCTGTTGCCAAATCAAATCAAAGCTACTAATAAGGAGGGAAGTGATTGTTAAGAAAAAATCCATGTAACATCCAGTATGCAATAGGGATGCAATGCGAGTAGTTATCCCCCTTTTCTAAAATGTATGCACACTTTCAAAAAGTGATTTGTACACCCAAATCCAAATCTTAATCAGTTTCCTGTATTCTACAGCTGCACAATCTTAGGAGAGACAGAGCCCCTGAGAGGGTTTGAGAGGTACAAGTGTTAGCAGGGTGCAACAAAACAGAGAGGAAAAGAGCTGTCACTCTGCTGCTTTTCCTGGCTGAAGTGGTGCTGATACTTTCCTGCCTCTCCAAACCTTGGCATCCACCACCAAGATTCATTGCAATTTGGAGTTGCACTTCCGACTTGTCAAGTGGCCAGTGTCTCACATGCACTCAAATATTCCAAAAGCTCACAACATGCACAGTGTTATCACTCCAAACAAGGCAGCACTCTGGGTTTGTCAGCATTAAGTTCATTTAGCATCAGTTCAAGGCTAGAAATGTTTAAAGCTTATCCTAGCAAAAGAAGGTTGAATACTGAAAGTGGATCACAAGTTTGGAAACAAGACTGCAAAATAAAAAAGGCAAACGGAGAACTTGAAAAGACTCAGTCCTGAGTAGCCCCTCCCCAGTAATCCTCTGTTTTCCTTTTTTTTTCTTCAACAAACTCCAAAACTATTTACAAACTCTTTAACCAGCAACAGTTCTGATAGTACATATTTGCCTTTTCCTTGTGAGCCTGGCTTCTCTCTTTTTTCTTTCAGTACAAGTGAAACATTTGGTGACTGATGCTGGAACCAATTCAAGGCAAATCAAACATTTAGGACATCTCTGAAAGGGAAGACAGATAAAGAGGAGAGGGAGTTAACTTTCAAGACTGTTATAAAAAAAACAATTTTATGAATCTAGTATCATAGGAAATGTTCACTGCATGCACATCCTGTCCCTGACTCAGTTTAAGCTCTCTGCAGGGACCAAACACAGCACATTAATAACAGAGATGACAGAACTGGCATGTACAGTCTTTGTCTGAACTATATTCCCTGCTCCCTTCTTGTCAGCTTGGAGGCTTGCAACAAGTGGTCGCTTCATCCATCACCCTCTTTTATATATCCACAAGGCAAGGTCCAGCAAACCAAAAAATACTTCATATATTTCTCTTAACCATGAAAGCAGTATCCCAGTTTAAGCAAAGATGTTTCTAGTTTTCTTTTCTCTTTCTCTTTTATATACTTTATCTTTGCACAAATCTTCTATTGTATCAGTCGAAAAGCAGCACTGATTTTTTTCCTATTTCTCTGTATAGCTTTATCCAGGCCCAGGGCTTGCAGTACCAGTGATCATCACTAAATGGGTACTCAATCCAGTCTCTAAACTGGGATAGCAGTCCAGTTCTTAACCCTTTGCTACAGAGGACATTATCCATGCTGTCCTAGAAAGAAATCCTCCTATGAAGCCATAAAATCCTGAGAGCTGCTTCCTGACTTTCACCCCTCACTTTCCCTCAGGGCAGCTGAAAGGTTCTGCCTACCTGAGCTGTTTATGGGCTCTGACCTTCAGAAAAGCTGAGCACCCAGCTATCCTTAATTCTAGTTAACCCTCACCACATTCCTGAGAGAAAGCAGAGGCATAACCTCCACTGCACTAACAGGAGGCACAAAGAGATGGATAATTTCTTTTAAACATTCACAAGATCTGTGGCAGAGGTGAGATTTCAGTGCTCCCTTTGCAAGACAGGGCTTTTGTCTCCTCCAAAACCAGGCAGCACAATAGCAGGGGAACTTACTTGCTCCCTCCCCATCAACCCTCCTGCTTTTCCAATTTTGATAGATAAGAGGGTCACATATTGAACACTTTTCTAGAAAGCCTTTATTTTGTGGGCAGGAGAAATAAATGGTTCTGTGTCACTAAAGGAAGATGTTACTACCAGTCCAGCAGGTCTATGAATACAGTAATTTCCTATAACTTGTGTCCCTCAGTCCAGCTAAAAGCTCCCCAGCCATGCAAAACTTGGGAATACAGATAAATACCACTCCAGCCTCTCTAGATATGTCTTCTTTGCCATCCATTTAGCATTTCACAAATTGCAGATGAAGCATGCAAGAATCTCACTTTGTATAAAATTTGCCAGCCTCAATACAGACTTATAAGGAAATGTATGAGTTTCCAGGCATCCTGTAGTTATGGCAACTTACCTTAAAGAAAGTAAATGTCCTGTCCCAGCTGAGACCATTCATCATTGTACTGAAAAATGTTCTGTTTCAGACTTGCATTTGTAGCAGGCTAAGCACTCCCATCAATGGCCCCATAAGCAGTTTTCACACTTGTACTATCCAATTTAGGTGGAAGTGTTGGTTTCATCTCAATTATTTTCTCTAATCCTCTATGTAATCCTTGCATTCAGGTTTTACTGTAATTTATTCTATTCAAACTCTACCTTTCCTATAAAAGATATTACTTTCCAGCAGGGACATTTGCAGTGCAGTTTTCTCCTTACATCACACCGGACCCTTTCTAGACTATAAAAATTCCCCAGCAATTTTTCACATTGTTTTAAGAAATGAAAGTAAAAAAAACTGAGAAAACTGTCCTGCGGATACCACAACTAAGTAAAGCAAGTTTCCTATCCATTTGTGTCCTCTATCTTTAGCAGTTCCTCCTCTCCTTCACACCCTTTCCATACACTCCTGCCTTCTCTCTTGGTTCCCAGAGAAATTTTCAAGCAGAGAGATTTGAAGCTGCTGCTGTCAAACTGAAGTTCCATGTGTGATGACTGCCCAGCTGCCTGCTGCTTTCTGAGATGGCTCAGATGCAAAGTTATGATCATTCTGCTTCAGGGGAGGGGGCACATGCAGCAGCCTCTTCTGAGCACTGCTTAACACCTCTGAAACCAATATCCCTCAATCAGATTTAGCCAAAAATGGCCATTAAGGTCCAAAGCTACAGAGAAGTGAAAGAGGGACAGATTGACAGCAGGGCTGCAAGTATTTGATTTAAAAGCACATCCCAGCCCCCAGGAAGCATCCAGCCATTAGCTGTCTCTAAAGCCAAGACAACGAGACAGGTCCAATGACATTCCAATACTGTCAGAAGAAACAGATTTTAAAAGCAGATGGTCAATCAAAAATGATTGCCCAGATTACAGTAAAGGTCAGAGGATCTGGTTGCTGCTCTGCCTGGGGGGTGCCACTCACTTCTCTCAGCAGCACAAAGAGCTGTGTCACGGGGAAGCTCCACCTTTAACTCATCTTGGAGCTTAGAAAATTGTCTCATCTCCCACTGCATCTTGGAGACTGCAGCTCTTTCCCACAAGCACACTCTGCCACCCCCAACTCACTGTACTGACAAACACATTCCAGTTGTCATTATAATCCTGCTGGTGGGAAAGGGGAGGGGAAAGATTGTTTTAAAGAAAATCCCTCTTTAAGCTTCACTTAAAGGATTCAAAATTAGTTCGAATTATACTTTATGTCTCTTTTAATTTCTTTCGTCTGAAAAAAATCATTTGTGATGAACTGAGAGGTGCAAAACCTCCAAGAAAGGTAAACTATCTTCAACACTAACTACTACAAGCATGCCTAAAACCTCAGGTACCTTTCATGTAAATAATAATGAACAAAAGACAGCCTGATCAAATCAAGGCCATTGTGTTAATGATCCATCCACTCCATCCAGATCTTGCAGTCAGGCTGTTCCATATCCAGTAGGGTATGACCTGATAGTAATCCAAAGTGGGTGCCTTCCAACCTTTCTACACATTTACTTTGCTCCTTTTGCCTTCACATCTTCCAGTCACATCCACCTCACTAAGGTTTTCTGAGGCAGAAATTGAAGTGAGGCAGCAAAGCACAGAGCAGTTTTCAGATAAAGCAGCAGGACTGAAAGGCATCTTCTTGGAGAAAAGGCAGAGGACAGTACAGTATGGGGAAGAGAAGAAAAATGAGCATATGATTCCTTAAAAACAAAAGAAAAAATAAACAGAAAGAAAAAAAAGTTGGAAGTGATGAAAGAAGAAACTTTTTTCTTCTTTTTTTTTTATTTCTTTTTTTTTTTTTTACCTACACAGAAATAGAGAAAGATGGAACAAAGATGAAGCAGTAATAGGTCTGGCAAAGTTTTCTGGGGTTTCCTTCTCTCATAATTTCTAAGCACCACTTTGGAAAAAAATTGCATTTAAAACTTTTCCTTTGTTAGGAAAAGAGTGAAGCATTCCCCCAGACCAATGGGGATGTAAACTTCTCTGAGGTAATGGGGGTTTTGTTGGGGCTTGCAATGCTGCCAACAGAGAAGTCTTACACAAAGGGACAGCTTACACTTCCCTAATTCCCCTGCTAAGCAGAACCCTTAATGCTGTTGCCATGCACAACAGAGACAGGTACCTCTGTGCTTAATCCATCGGTTTTATTCTCCCAAAAGGAATCCTCTGCTCCTTGATAGAACACTAATCTTCCATAATCTTGCAAGATCAGGTTACCTGTTTATGCCCAGAAACTGTCTCTATCGTTATCCTTGCTTTCTTTCATGTTTCCTCCCTTTCTGAACAAACCCATTGTTTTGTGTCTGAGCAGGGGCTTACAAGGTATTTTCTCTTTTGAGTGGTACTGACCCAAAGGCACATCGTACACACTTCACTCAAAGTCTGAGCAACGTTTAGCATCACTTAGGAAAGGATGGCAATAAAAGCTGTCACCCACGGGCAAAAAAAAACCCAAAAAAGCAAAAAGAAGACAAACTCCAAATAAAATAAAATTACAAAGAGACAGGGCTCAGCACCTGGAGGGGATCAGCACCTTATATTCACCTGAAGGGGATTTTAAAAAGTACAGCAAGTTTTGATCTGAGGGAGAGGAACGGAACAGAAAATGCAAAGAAAGAGAAGTTCCTTGTAGTGCTAATTTCTCTGACTGCTTAGCACGTTTGGAGGAAGATACAGGGCAAAACCATTTCAAGATCACAGCATTTTGGTGCAATAATGTAGCTCATTTTGTCACCACTACAGATGGCAGGCTGTAATGAGCCCACGTTAATGACTACTATAGATATTCCATACACAGATATGGAATGGAGGAAAACAAATGCTCAGAGCCTTGGCCTCATTTCAGATTTTGTTACAAGCATGAAGCACAGACCTGCTTTGCTCAAAGGTGGACATAAGATTAGTATGTCAAGAGAATTTGTTCCAATTTTTAAATAAAATGAAGGTTTAATAATAGCTTTGCAGCAAACCATTTTCTCACAGATAAAACCAGGTGAAACCGAGATTTATTTTTTTTTCTGAGCTGTCACATTCATTTTTGGAAACAATCTGCTCAAAAATAGAAGACAAACCTAGACAACAAAAAGCTGAAACTCAGAAACATCCCTGCCTGGATTACCTTTAAGCTGTCAGAGGCGCCCTTTCAGCACATTAACCCCCACAGAAGCATCACACAAACACACATTTCAGCTACTACAGCCAGAACCCTGAGGACACCCCTAGACCCCACTTGCCCCAGCCAACCTCACCCAGGACCAGCACCCACATCCCTGCCCATACAGCCAGGAACAGGAATAGAACTCAAACCCAGGCCTGGGCTCACAGTCCCAGCCCTGCTGTACCTGCTCCCACAGGAGCTGCTGCTGCTGCTGCTGCTGCTCAGATCTCCCACCCCAAGCCCAGCCCAGCCCTGCTGCCTTGCTGTCACTGATAATGGCCAGACCACTGCTGTCACCCCTCTGCTCTGCTCCTCCAGCTCAGACCAGGAACGAAGGTTCCAGCTTGAGCTCAAAAAGGCTCTGAATGCCCAAGGGAGGGAGGGGTGGTGGTCTCAGGCTACCCTAGTCCGGAGAATTAAGGCTTATTGGTGCACTCAGGACAGATAAAAACCCGTGAAGGCTAAAAAAAAAACAGAAAAAAACCCAAACACCATTGTGACAGATATCACTCATAGTCTTTCCAAAGAAGGTATTCCAAAATTCCAACCTCTAGTCCAGGGAAGATAGAAACCAGCAAACAGACACTTTGTGGGGACCAGGAATTTACTATTCCTTTTGAAAAAAGGGTTCTCATTTCCAGCAACAGTCAGGTGAGACACGTCAGCACAATGCCTCTGACTCAGCAACAGGCAGACAACCTGATACACCCAAAGGATGTGCAATTATGCATTTCTCTTCAAAGCTGGAGTTCTATTTTCAGCCCATAGGCCATATCAAAGCAAACACTACTTGTGCCCAAAGTGGGAGGTGTGTGAAGGCCATCCCATGCTGGCTGGACATAGCATCTCCAAGAGATCTACCACACAGAAGAATCAAATGACATTTAGGTTGGCAGCTATGCTTTGTGGGATGAAAGTAATTCTGAAGGACAAGAGTTGGTCACACAAAGACCTGGCATTTGGGATTAGTAAATGAAGAGAGATCATTTGAATAAACTACCAGATGGGAAACACACTTGTCATGAAGGTCCCCTTAATTGGCTCCAGTTTGAGGCTAATCTGAAAAAATGGGTTTGGACACAGCAGCAACCTGACCAACAAGAATCAATAGCAGAGACTCAGATAACAGCCCAGGAAACAGCTAAATTAATGTGATGCAGGATTATAAGGGCGTCTGATGTCATAAAATTATAATGGAGAAATTATTGACCTTGTATAGTTTCTGCCTGAAGTGGCCATAAAATTCTTGTCATTTGTCACAGCTACAGGAGCAAAATTAAAACAATGTGATAGAACAAACTGTTTGAGAAGATTTGTGTCACTATGAAAGTGCATTGCCTTGCATTTTTTAAAGACATCTTCTACCTCCCTCTGTAAATATTTTTACAGAATCATGATTTTCTTTATCAAGACAAAATCTAGCAATGAGTCTTACCTCATTTCCAATATCCTCGCAGCGATGTCAACATTTTAATGTCAGTGGAAACAGTTCTAATTCACTGCTTAACCAGAAGAAAATCTGATGCTTTAACTTTCCAGGAATGATATCTAAACATTTCCAGCATGGGCAAACAAGCAAGTTGTTTCCAGTGTTACATGAACAAATAACTAATTTTATGTTCTTCTTCCAGCTGCCACAACTTACTCCCAAAAGACTGATGGACAAACTTCTTACACACTACCTTAAAATCCTCTTGAGGGAACCACTTTTTTCAATCCTAATGTGACATCACTGTGTTTCAAAGAGAACATTGTTCATAGAACACTCTTTTTCTGCTATAAAAAAAAAAAAGGCTCAAGAACCTGAAACCCCACTTTCTGCCTGAAATATTCCCCCAAATATTTATAGTCCCTCCTGCATAATAGGTTTTCTATAAGAGACCCATGTTATACACAAAAAAACCCTACACTAATTGGTTTTTATTATCTTAATAATCTTAACATTTCCTCATCTAATAATGGTTAATTTAATGTGCTCCTATAATGTACTCCTAAATTACTAGTTTATAAAACAAACAAACAAAAAACGAGTGCTGATTTCAGGTTTCCACACATTGCATTAATTACCTGAAAATGTCTCCAGGACTTCCTAGAGCAGATTTTCACAATCTCCTTATTATCCCTGTACAGACATTTTAAACTTACTGTAGCTACTCCGAGTTCATCATGCTTGTATTTTACACAAACCTTGTAACTGATATTTGGAAGCAGAGAAAATTTGGAAGTGAAAATATTAGATAAATATTAGATGGCCTCCTGCTTTTAGCTCAAAGGTTTTCTATGTGAACAGATGTACTGAGAAGTGGTGCTACAAAGAGATGCGGACTTGCTCTAGCTTGAATCAGGAGAAGGAAATAAGTAAGCCAAATTATTTTCTTCCTTGCACACAGGTTACCTTCAGGTTCCTGTTTGCTGGTTTGGCCAGATTTACTTGTGAGCCCAGCAGCAAGCAAAAATAGAGGAAAAATATATAAATAAGATGGAAGAAGAAAACAATCTTTAAAAATGCCTTCCTATCAGAGCAGAAAGATTATTGTAATCACTAGCAAGAGAGCATGCAAAGAAAATAGCAAACCACAACCCAAAAGGTATAACTAGAAAATTCAGATATTAGAAATTAGTTCCTTCCCCTTTGTCCCACCACCAGTGAGAGAGAAGAAGGCCAGAAGCCTAATCTTGCATTTTCCAAAGAAAATCACACGGCTCAGGCTAGTGTGGACATGGACAATACCTATTAGGAAGCATAATATAATGGTCAGGGTAATTATAATATATCACAGTGTAGTAGAGGGCTGAGGCTTTTCCACATCCCATTTCTCTAGTGGTACCAGAGTCTAGTATTGTCTGACCAGGTTCTTTTAGATATTCCATACTTGGAGGGTGGAATGTTTCATATCAAATTTATTTATTTACAGATAACTGATATTGCAGAGGATTTCTTATTTAGCCCACTGGTCTGGCTAATTCTGGGAGACATTCTTTTAAAGAACTTAGGGTGTTTAGCTAAAACAGAGCCCACCCTCTGGACTCTTGGTGCTGAGATAAACTCAGTTCATTGCAGCAGCGGGGATCAACCATGCCCTGTGTTATTCCTGAGTTTCACATCACCCTGGCCACTCTCCTCTGAACTTTCATTTCCAGGGTGTTCCAGCAGTCCCACAGGGTACACACACAGTACCACTGCCTTCTGGACAAGTCGAAAAGGGGAGGGAGGCTGGACAGCTTCCACCCTCTCTCTCATGAAAGGAACTAAATCAACTTGCTTGAAAAGCCACCTGTATCTGCTTCACCAAACACAGATCCACAATTTCCAACACTACAGAGAGTTTATCACCCATTACAGTGTTCATACAACCCAAACTCTGTGTGTGCCAGCTGCAGACCCAGAAAAGGGCTCTTGGATATCAGGGATCCTTCAGTCACACTGTGGCTTGGGCCAGAAATATATTTTTTTCACAACCACAAAGAATCTGCCTTGGTAAAGTAACTTTTTTAGGGCTGTGACTTTCATACTTTTTAGGGCTATGCCTAATAGTTTGAGCCTTAATCTAGCTGTGTTAGCTACAAAGATGTGGATCTGAGAGCAGCAGAAACACTGACTGCTGAATGAACCACCAGAGAATGTGACCTTGCAGTGGCCGGAGATTTTGTGCACACCTGAGTGTCATGAGCAAACCTTCCAGCTGTGCAACATCTGTGCAGCAGCAGGAAACTGC
Source organism: Trochalopteron elliotii (assembly GCA_024734555.1). Classification (NCBI taxonomy): domain Eukaryota; kingdom Metazoa; phylum Chordata; class Aves; order Passeriformes; family Leiothrichidae; genus Trochalopteron; species Trochalopteron elliotii. The sequence goes on along the minus strand of JANPWX010000060.1, from coordinate 2,963,088 downwards.
AGGGGCTTTCTCCACCACACCTTCCCCAATGTCTTCTCTGTTTGCCTCCAGCTGCCCCCAGAGGTGGCTGACAGCCACTCACCTTGTTCCAAGGGGAAAACACATGGATGAGGGCAAGCAAGGCTGGCAGGTACCCTCAGCATTCCCGGGGGAATGTGATTCACAGCCATGGGAATATCAGTGCAGGTGCTCTTGGGAGTACTCCTGCAGACAACAGGTCTGCTCAGAAGAGTAAGATACTCAGTTGCCAATTTCATCAAATATCTGTTTTACACTTGAAAGTCAGTGACAGAACAGTTAGGAGAAAGATTTGTAAACAATTTATTTTGTAACTCGAGCTAAAACACTCAGCAGTTCGGGTTTACCAATGACAGAGGCAGGGCCTGCCCTGTAGCAACTCCAAGTCAGGTGGGAATGCTCTAATTGTCCTCACCCAGGGCTTGAGCAGTGCCAGGCATGGCTGTGAAAGGCTTATTTTTGTCATTAGCAGTCCCTTGGACTATGACCCCAGAAAAAATCCTGACAAAGCTTAAATTGTACCACTTACAAGGTAGAATGCAAGATGTAGCTCCTTGTTTCCCCTAATTTTATTAGCTAGGACGATGTCATATTCTCTTGGTTTGGTGACCCCTCAGAACAAGCCTGATTTAGGAAACTGTACTAGTCTGTATGAAGGAAGAGAGATTATATTTCTTCCTCCTGAAATATGTGCAGGAATCATAGTATCTTAGGGAAAAAAAAAAAAACCAGAACAAAAACAAACCACCAAAAAAACCCAACCAATAAAGACAAAACAGATCAATTTAGAGCAGAATGAAGTAAATGTATGCACATTAACATGGCCTGAACAGAAACATTCTTGATCAGCAGCATACAAACACTTGAGCAGAGGGATGCTACTTTGATAAAAATAAATTCTGAAACGTAGTTCTTTTCTATTTCTGATATATTCCAATTCTCTTCAATCAACCACTGATTTGAGGCTCTTGCCCACAGAATGAAAGAAAATAAAGAAGAAATTACTGAATCATGGAATCTTAGAAACCAGCAACTGCATACTGGTGAGTCTGTGCCAGCCAAGGCACATAAATAATAACAATTGTGTGTCCACCACTGGATTGGTTTCCACATTCTTGGTTTCCTTCTCATTCCCACCCTCCTTCCTATTTCTTGATGCTATTGTTATTATTCCCTTAACTGTTGAGGACTTTGCCCAACTTCTTTGAAAAAGTCACCTTCTGTATCCCCTCCCTTTGTTTTGATCTCACTTTAATTAACTGTTCCTACCTTTGTGATTTTCCTATACTTGGGTTAATTCCTCTTTTTCAGAAAATTTGATCCCACAATCACCCTTTTCTATGGAAAAAGCTCCCTACAGTTTATCAGCCATGACATTGCACTAAACCTGTTATCTGTAAGATCACAGAATTCAACAGGAGAAACTGAACTCTGCTTTTTATGTGGTTGGATTGTCTGGGTATGGTCCTGCTGTTTTGCTGAGTTTTTTTAATTGCAGACTCACAAGCACACAGCAGCCTATTAAATGCTACAGAATGACCTGGGAAACCTGTTAAAACATTCACACTGTCTACTGAATCATGTAAGGCTGCTTGTATCACCTCCTTTCCTATAATATCTGAGCATCCCTTAATCAATATTATGGCTGCACTAGCAGCATGGCACAGAGCAAGCAAACATCCCTGTGTACAGCTGGATAGATTCAGCTCTCCGTGCATTAAAGAAGATGCAGCTGCTCTGAGAAGTGCAGGGCAGGCTCTTTGCTGCTCTGGGGTTTGTGGCAGGGGATCAGTGACCCTAATTCCAGGTGTGTGTCCCCACTGGCAGCCAGCCCCTTTTCTCCTGGGGCTGCCAAGGCACTGGGACAGGCCCTGGAGAGCAGCACACAGGGAATGCTCCCAGGGATGCTGCCTCACCCAGCAGCCCTTACCTCCTTTGCTGGGGAAAAGGGCTACAGGAACCTGCTGGATCTATTCTCTTCCCAGCTGGAACTTCTGATAAACATCTCATTTCAACTAAATTAGTTAGCACAGAAATATAGCTCCAAAGAGCATTTCCTGCAGATTTCAGTCAAGTTGAGAAAAGATGGATGTCATGAGACCTGATTCTAAGAAGGGCCAAGTCGTGGTATCTCCTTATTAGAAAACAGTGATTGCACAGGATCTTTATAAATGCCCAGTTATAAGAAGGATTCATGCCTCTCAGACACCAAAGGAACCGTAACATATTTGTGGAGGAAAATGTTGGATCATACTCCATAAGGAATGAGGCTTTACTGATGTCAGTACTCAAATAATTGCATGATTGCAATCGCTGTCTGAACAAGTACAGACTAAAAAAATATTAATTCAGAATAATTCAAAATTAAAATTCTAGCTCACGAGAATCTGACAAAATAAAAAATTTTGGTTTGGATCAAAAGTATTTTGTGTCAAGTTGAAATTTAATTTTCTTTATTTTAAAACATTTAAGAGAACACACTTTCTTATTCACATCTAAATTCACAACAAAGGTGGCATTTTGAAATTGTGTTTTATTTTGCCTAAAACCATTTGCCTTTTTTGACCTCAACTCAGTAGCGATTCTCACTGAACTCCCTTTATCAGCAAAATCCCACTGGTCCTTATTTTTCATACAGCTCTATTTCACAGCATTTGAAAAACATCATTTCTGAAAAGTGCATTCACTTGCACCTCACTGGTCATTTTGTCCTATACACTGAGACAAAAAACCTCCCCAGAACAAAGTATGTGGGGGAAAAAACTGCCCAGTTCAACCTTCTCAATTACCAAACAGGAAAACAGAATGGCATCTTAGGATGAGCTTTTCAGTGTGCATCCTTCATCCAGCAAGGCTTTAGATCACACAGAGGTGGACATTAAAGCCAACAAAATCTCTCGTCTTTATCTCCTGCCTTGTTTTTCTCCCTCTGTTCACAATAGCAGCCTCCCCAGTGTGGGATAATTCCCCATAAAGATCTGTCTTGCTCTCTGTGTCCTGGGTTGTTTCTCTCTCTTTTCACACCACAAGCATCCCTCGAGTGGAATAATGCCCTGTAAAAGCTTAATAGTGCATGTGCTACATGTTGTCTATTTGTGTTTTAAATGCCTTCCCTAGTGTGGTAAAATACCCAGTAAAAATCTGTCCTGTCTTTATGGTCTGCATTGTTGTTTTCTGAGACCAATGAATTCTGCAACTGAGCAGCCTCAGATCCTTGTAAATGTCAGTGTCACACAAACAGCTACTAACACCATGAAAACAGATTCTACCCTGAAATGCTTCTCCTTAATTTCTAGGATAACAATATTCTGCATAAACCACCACTAGTGATAAGTACCTGAACTGGTAGGGGACTGAGAGGCAGGTGCACAAATACTTTGGGGAAATACTCTGAAATAGCATATGTATCCAAAGCTCATACCTACTTTCATCTCAGTTTCTGAAAATGATGATAAGCAAAAAATTAAACCCCCAGTTGTGCTTACTCCACCCAGAGAGCAAGGGACAAAAGCAGAAGGTCTGATCTGTGATTTCCATTGCTATCTGCTCCAGCCTGCTGTTCAGGGCACAGAAACACTGAGTGGAAGGTCTGTACACAGATGGCTCTCCCTAATCCAGAGCAGCAGGAAGCCTGGAAAAGGTAGATAATGCAAAAGCATGAACAATATTGGTGCTGCATTCTGCAGAACATGGTACTGAGACCCCAGACAAGCTCAGGTCCACCAAAGCTGCTTAGCCCCTGCTCAGGCAGTTCCCCTATCGTGTCCATTCTGCTCTGTCTTGCCCCACTCTCTCTATCAGCACTATACATGCTTATTTTCTTTTTAGCTAAAAGCCTTTCATCACCCACAAGTGTAAAAAACAAGTCCCAGCAATACTGGAGCTTGATGATCATTTTCAGTTACAGGTTACTGCTTTATATATTTTCTGTGGCAAATCAGCATTTATTCAGAAGTCATTTTCTGCTTTAAACTAACAAGCAATGAGTGTGACAAATACTGCTGTTAGTGATTGTGCATTTTAAGGTAATTTTAGAGTGCATGATCTCTGTGGGAATTGCCAACTACATTTTGCTTCTCACGTATATATAACTTCAAGTCTCAATGATAAAGTCCCATTAAAGATATCCTACCCTCTTGACTGGGATTTTTATCTTTGCTAATGTATTGCTAGTGGCTCTGATGCAATGTGGATGTCCTTGGATGGATTTAATTGGGCAGAAACCTTTGAAATATGCCACAGGCTAATTCACTTTGAGGGTTAAAACAATGAATCTGTGCAGAAAATAATGTATCAGTGGGTAAAAAGATGAATTAATGGCAATACTGGAAAACCAACTCTACAGCAACCAGAATGGCTGAATTAATGACATGCTGGGTTTTTTTACAGCTGGAGAATTACAGCTGTGATGACACTGTGAGCAGCTCGGCCTCCCCCTTTACTGTACCTTTGTAGACACAGTAATCCTTTGGCCCCTGGAGAATTTGTTCTCTCGTGATGATCAGGCAAGGTTATTCCATTTCCATGATCATCTCCTCCCTTAACCCTTCCTCTCCCTCCTTCCTTTCTGTCCCTCAGGTTCACACACAGGTCATCCACCAAAGCTATACCTGGACACATGTAAATCAGTAGATTGAATCAAGGGGGAAAAGCTCTCATTCTTGAAAAAAAAAAAAAAGTTTATTGCAATAAATATGTTGGCATAAAAAAATCTTTCTAAGAAATGCTAAGAAATGAGGGACTGGATTCTCCTGTCATGAGCTTGGTAAAAAGCTGGAATGGCTCTCTTTTCAACCAAGTGAAGAATGTCAGAATTACACTGGAGTAACAGTGGAACGACAGTACTGTGTGGTTTTATTTCTTTAATCTACTGACATTGCTCAACAAAGAGGCCTCCTTGTGTGCATCTGACACTGGGATATTTATCTTAATGTACTTTTTTTTCTGCAGCAGGAATTTCAGGGGAAAAAATCCTTCAGCTGCAGCTTTATCTTCAGTTTCCTAAGTGCTTCCTTGATTGATACAAGTGCCATCTTACATCACAGAATCAGGGAGACATTTCTACCAACATGTCTAGTTCTTGAAAGTGCAGGATGAGGCTGTTGAAGACTACAGACATCTGCTAATGTTATCTGTCACTTCAGTGAAGAACTTTGGATTGTTTGTTCTATGAATATTGGTTCAAATGCTGCAAAAAAACCAAACAAACCTCAGGAATCTAAAAGGATTTGATTATCTTGAGGGAACAAATGGATAAATGTTCATTTACCCAACTTTTTAAATCTATTTTTTCAGTCTGTTGGAGAAGGCAAGGGCTTTTCATGGGAGTAACAGGACATAAAATTCTAAGCTACTTTGGTTTAGGGGGTATTTTTCCAATTAGAAAAGGAAATCTTTAATGTACTCAGGAATTTGTGCAACTACTTTTGACCAGCCCAGAATGACAATCTGAGCTGAACAGAGCTGTAGACAGAATCACCATTCAGTTTCCAGTCCCTGGAAGAAGCTAACAAGAAAGGAGGAAAAAGACATGAAAAAAGCAGCAGAGGCAATGGTGAAAGGAAATGAAAAGAGAGGCATCTTCACCTTTAAAGCTGAATTACTTTTTTACTACATTCAAACCCTTTCTACCACACATATAATGACGACTTAGCTGTGAATATTTCTATTTCATACACATTTCCTGTAAATGAGAATTAGGCCATTTCAATCATAACCTACTCACATAACAACTACTCAGGCCAAAGAGCTATTAAAATCAATGGGAGAGTTTGAACTACTCAGAGAATGCAGAACAAAATCTATTATTGTTAGCATTTTCCTAAACTTATGTTGTTACTAGTACTGAAAGGAGCCTTTCATTGTGCAGGGTTTCACAGGGGATAATCTCACCTGTAAAGGGCAGCTATGTTTGGAGCAGAGCAAAATGAGAGGCAAAAGAAATAAATACCCAGAGCTCTCAGGGTGGGAGCAGGGAGCTTGATCTGGCTGCAGGGTTTTTCAGGTACGATTGTGCTGTCACCAACCTCCCTGCACCTGGATCCTCCTCTGCTTTAGGCTGGGTTTACCTTCTTCAGAGTGGAAACAGTATTTGTCTACACTACAAGCAGGCATGAATTGGGAACATGCATAGACATACCTGAGGCAGCACCTAACAGGAAAAGAAGAATAATAAAAAAAATATTATTTTTTTAATAATAGAAAAAGAGCCATAGAGAAATGCAACATCCAGAAATTAGTAATTCAGTCACTACAGACTAGGAGTAAAATGCATATTTTTTTAAATAGAGAAGGTAATTAAGTCATTATAAGACATTACCAGAGGCATGGTTTTGTTTTTAAGTCACTTAGGTCTTTGAACATTTGAATTTGTTTCCGGGACTCATCCCCATGTACAAATCATTTCAGATGCAATATCATTCAGACTGAAATGGTAATCTTGATGTCAAAATTCCTAGTTCTGGTATCCTGACTTGCATGTCACATTACCAGGTACACATTAAAGAAGATTTCCTCTTACTTCGAAAAGAATGAATTCCTAATGAATTCCTGAGTGAAGTTTCAGAGACCAAGTAAAGCAGCGCTGTGGATTGACAGTGGCTGACATTTTGTATAACTGTTTGAATTCAGGGTGTTTACATTGCAAACCACCTCAGTAAACCTTCTCATCAGTAGCCTACACCCATACAAGGAAATATCTCATTTACCTTTGCAAACAGATATATGCAAGATTGAAAATCACATTAGAATTGAGAGCAACAAGGCTCAGCAGAGAGAGAATATGAGAATTGTCACTCATTTGAGGTAGGGAAAAAAACATCATTCCCTGCTATTATAAATCCTGCCTGTGTCAAAGCAATGAAATTGTATCCCTTGAGCAGGAATGTGAGTTGCTGTGGATGTGCCCCAGGTCAGAGCAGCATGAACAGCTCATTGTCAGCGCAGTGAGTGGAGCAGGAGCCGGTAATCTGCAGAGATTACAGGTGAGGGGCAGTCCTGCCTCCTCAAACTAACAAGGTGTGTGCTGTCTTTAGCTCCCACTTCTTCACAAACACTACCCCACATTCATTTTAGAGCCCTCGTAAATTGGGCCCTCAAAACCAGGTTTTCTTTGAGGTCTAAAAGTTGAGTTATTGGCACTCCTTGGGGGAACAGGCTGCTAAACTTCTGCATCAGAGTAATCCAGAGTGTTTTGTATGATGTTTTCAAAGCAGCCAGTTTGTCTAATGAATGAGATGTGATGTGAGTTCCTAGGGCTCAGGAGAAAGCTGAGGGAGGATTTCTCCATCTCTCTGAAGCCTTAACCCTGCCCAGGCTGTTGCAGGTCTGTGTGTAACAAACACCCAGACACACCAATCCATCACCAACCCTTCTGCAAAGCATTAGGAGCCAAAAGCAAGGGAAAGGGCAGGATGACTCAATTTTGAATTCCAAGAATTTTTAAAGAAAATTAAGATTGACACATGAAGCTTTGCCAGCATAATAGTGTCTGCTGGGGTTCCAAGTGTCTGTGCTGAGAAAAGTCCCATGCAAACACAATGTAAAATGTCCCCAGGGCTATGGCTTGTTTCAGTTCCAGAACTATACACAAAATAAACTGGCAAATGCACTTTTTTGCTGGTATAAAGAAAGTCCAGACTATGTCTGTTTGCCTGTGCAGGCGTGTCAGTATTGCTAAAAAACGTTGAAGGTGTTTGAAACTATTTTCAAACACCACAGTGTGAACCTTTGCCACAGCTAGGTCATTGCAGGAACTGAATAAGGACTCAGATTAAAGGAAAAAATGGGTTCTCAGCTGCAAACTGCAAATGCTTTGTCACTTATTTGCATACATAAATGTAGAGCAGAACATGTGGGTGCCACCCTAATATAAATGTTTCTTATAAGCTGTAATAACATCATGATTTTCATATGTAATGCCCCATGCATAAGTACTGAATAGTTTCTTCACAAATTCCCAGGCCTGCCCCTGCCAGCCAAGCCGGGCTCTTTCCTTCTCATGCAAATTCTGTATGAAAAGGGTGTGAGCAGAGCAGTGAGCTGCAGGAGAAATGTTCCCCAGGCCAAACTGGAGCTTCAGGAACATCTGTGACCAGCCTGGCTTTTTGCCTGCAAAGTCATCCTCTCTGGTATTCAGCTGGAGACACACACTGCAGGAGAATGCAGGACCTGCTCTTGGTTCTCTCTCTGGAGCTATTACAATTGACAAGGATGAAGAGTTCAGAGGATTCACGGATAACTCAAATGAAGGAAGTCATCAGATGCGGGAAAAAGTTTTTTTTTCTAGTAGAACAGAGAGAAAACAGGCTTTAAAAAATCAGAGTCGTGTCAGCTTTTTAAAGAGAAAGGAGGGAGCCAAAGCTGGCATTACTGCTGCCTCAGGTTTTGCACTTCTCTCTAATTACCAGTGAAATTGTTGTAATCAAATGCCATCAGTCACACTTACGCATCAGATGTTTCTAGAGGAGTGAGATGCCCCCCTTTCTGGACAGTATAAAAATCAGATTGTGTCTTCATGGTAACAGAAATGTCTAAGATCTCTCCCAAGCAGCAGATGGACAACGAAACCCTAAGAAAAAAATTATTAAAACAAAGCTCCATCAAAAGCATAGTGTTCAGAGCCAAGAGTGATCAGCACTTTAAAAAACCATGAGCAACCTGGACTGCATCTGCTCAGAAAGTTCCCAGTACCTCAGATTCACTCAAGGTTCATGTTAGAGATTTTACTGTGGCTGACAGTTCTAGGATTTAGCAAGCTGCATTCTGGTATGGAGCTCAAAAAGAAACAAATCACATCACTGTGTGAGCTACTCTGAAACCAAATCCTGTGAGTATTGACCATCATTTGAACTCTCTTACCACATAGTTCTTCAGCAAGTAGCCTTTGTTACTAAAGTCACAGTTAAATAGTGCTCCTATTTGTCATTTACACTTCATAGATACAGAGGAGTATAGATAAAAATCTTTTAGTACTGTATGGCACCCACCACGTTCACTGGCAGTAATTAAATCCTGCTGTAAAGTGCTACAAATATTTCCCAAAAGCAGGAACAGATGTTTTTTGCAACCAAGCAATGACGAAAATCTAACAAGCTCCATAAACCAAAGGCATGGGCACTTCAGAGAGATCTTCTTCTATGATTTTGCTACCATGCTGTCTCAATTTGCCAGCAATATTACAGAGATAAAACATGACCATTTTCTAGTATTATTATTCTTGTCTTTAGTAACACAATAAGTGTCAAGGGAACTGTGGAGTAAAAAAAAAATAATCATTGTAATAATGAGGCACAATGCTTACAAATTTACAGTTCTATTTCCAAACCATAATAAATTAGCACAAACCCTGAGACTTAGTTACGATTCACAAATCACATTCTCATGTGGCTTTTATAAACTATGATTGTCTAATTAATGCTGCTACTTATAACATCTCCTGGTTATTCAGTACCCTTTTTTTTTGTAGGTTTTGAAATTCAATTACAGCACATGAGCTGCTCTAAGCAGGGCCCAAGCTGTGAGACAACCTATTTGAGGGGGGACATTTTGCACTTTTCTGGATTGGGCCTGCTGCAAAGACAACCTTAACTTTTCCTTCAAAATGCCTCACTAAGCCACCCTGAAGAATTTCTTTGCAATGAAGTAAACTTCCTCTACAGTTCCAGAGTGTGTATATTCACTCAGTTGTCATGATGGGCTGACAGTAGGGTGAAATGAAGAGAACTGTTTGATCTGTAAGGGTGTAAATTGATGGCAGAGATGTTGTGTTCTATCAAGAGTCACAGCAGCAACTGGAGAGCAAGATCCTCAACAGAGCTGGCTTTAATCCAGTGAAATGCAGTTTAAACAAAAAGGGAGAATACAAGGACTGGATTTCTAAGAATGCTCAGCCCCCTCCTAACTGGGGCAATATTTTTAAAGAAACAGCTCAGATCTGAGATAGGCACCTGTAAAAACAAAGGGTTCTGCTTGGTGTCAAGAATTTATGAAAACTGGGCCACTTGGACTAAATGTCTTAACAGCAGCTAAACTGCCTACAAAACCTGACACATAAATTACCCAGAAAATATAATGCCTGCACAGGTTCTTTACTGAAAAGCATGATGACACCAGCTACCACTTATTTAAACTAGTGCATTTCATTATGTCAGGGCAATTGCCACCCTGGTACATATCTTATTAGTGCTTATTTATTATCAGTGTTAAGGAGGTTAACTGCACTGTTATTTCCTCTGCTACTGGGCTTTATTGCATGTCTGAGGCACAGAGTTCTCACTAAGCTCAGGCAGCAAAAGGAAATAACAGAGGCTGTGGCTTAAAAACAAATATCCTCTAAAGACTATAGCAATCAAGTAGGGAAAAACAAAGCAAATTTCTTCTGAGTATCAAGAGAGGAAACCTAGAGCACCCACTCTGATGGGATCTAGACGAATAACCTACAAAGGTCATTTATCTGAGAAATTAATTTAATTTTTTTTTTCTGTTGCAGGGTATCTGTGATCTTCACTTGCTTTGCAAATTGCCAGTATTCTTCGATTTAACATTATGGGTGGATTTCTATCAGCTGCTGTGGAAAGTCATTTCTCATTGCACAAGCAATATTAATTAGTTGCTGCCTGGTCAGAAAAGTTACCTTGTACTAGTGCTGATCTGTCATTGCATGACCTCAAAAGCACTTCCACTACTGATACTCACAGGCAGTTGGAACATTCACATGTTTAAAAGCTTTCCCATTGCACCTTCAAACAATTGCCAATGTGATTACAAGGGAAAGTGATATCAATAGGAGGCCATCTTTCAGAAGAAAATGAGACAGAAAAAAAGTGATGCACTAGTGTGAGCATTTATTTTTACATTATCCATCCACTTAACAGGAACCCTGGTACAAGAAATCAGTATAACAATTAAGTTACCTGCACACAAGTAAAGATGCATTAAATAGACCAAAAACATTTGGAAAATAAGGAGAACAACTACAATGTTGATGAAGCAGCAAATCAACAGCTGCAATTTTCTTTGCATTTCCAAACAGTTAATGACAAGTGCTACATTTTAAATTCCTTTATGTAGTGTTGAAATTAGATTAAATCACATAATTTTTGCAAAAATACATTCTTGAACAGATAGCACAGTCTCATCCTTTCACAAAATAAACCACATACTCATTACACAAAATGATGCTTTACCTTCTCACACTCTCAAGCAATTCACCTGAGCAGGCTCGTGTGCACACGAAACCAAGCAGGAATCCCCTGCCCAGGAACTGGAGTTCCCACAATGTGTGAGAGAAGTCAAACCTGGTGTTTCTTAAGGGAGAGATAAATCCCAGTTCTAAACAGGAAAAAGCTTTGCTGAGTGTTACAAGACAGAAATCTTGCAGATTTCTGTGTTTGCTGAGACATGACCCACAAATGGGGAGCAGCCACCTCTGTTGCTGCATGTGGCTCCTGCCTGCACAGACAATTTCCTTTCCAGTGAGACTGGGATGCCCAAGGTGCATTTCAGCCAGCAGTTGATACAATAACTACTTTAGCTGTTGACTTTTACCTAACACAACATTGGGGAATGTATTATTGGATTTACCACTACACACTCAGAAAACACTTTCTAGCTTCACCCCTCTCAGCTTGATTCCCTCAAATGCATGAAAACATATATCCATGCACACATTTTGTATACAAGTCTGAAAAACAGCTCTTTACTTTCAACAGTGCTCTCATCCAATCCTAGGGGGAATAAAAACAGGAGCAGTTCTCCCCAGCCTGAGGGAGAGGTACCCACTGCTGGGAAAGACCCAGGGGAGGGGAGGCAGCTCCAGAGGCGCCTGGGGGTCCAGTGTTCCCCCACAGCAGTCCATGGACCCACGCAGCAAAAAGAGCTGAAACAAGGGAAGGTAACACATCCTTTGCCCTCAGGCAACACCCAAGCACTTTGCTGAACCATTTGACCCTTAGCACTGCATGGAGTTTTGCTGTAGATCTGCCATTGCACCAGTGGGTTCAGCCACAGGAGCACAAATGTGTTCTCCAAGAAGATTTTTGTTCTTTTTCCTCTCTAAAGCCCCTGTTGCACTTTGCTTTCTCTTGCCTTGATGCAGCTCTCAGCAGCCACTGCGTTTGTGCCCCCTGCTCATCCCCCCTCCAGGTGCCTCATTTCTTTGCCCTTTTCCATTTGGTGTCTGCAGGGCTGGTGGACTCCATGTTTCACCCACAGCCAGGTTACCACCTGTACTGAAGACATCACTTCTGCTTTTCTCTTTCATCTGCATAAGCCAGAGGAGATAGAGACAAAAAAATATTGCACAGATCATTTGGGCAATCCCTCCAGGAGAGATAAGATTGCTCTCGATTGCAGGTTTATTGGCTCTTTAATTAATACCTATAGGATCAATTTTCAAGAATCCCCCACAGCCTCACTTGGGATGTTATTTGAAAGGCAAAAGGCAGTTCAGATTTTTTTTTCCTTAATATTCAAATTCGTTTTTTCCTTTTTATGTTCATTCTACTGCTCCTAATTATATCATAGCTTCTATGGTGTGACTGAATCCTTGTTTTCCTTCTATATACATCAATTACATTATTTTGCATTAATTTGCTGCTTAGCTGCTATCCTGCTAAGCATGTAATTTTACCAGAACACCTTATGTTTACCTCTATCCAGCAGTCCTTCCAGACCAATTTACTCCTCTGCAATCAGTATTTTTTTGGAATATCTTTACAAGACATCCCAAACACAAGTACATGAGGATGCATTCAGAGTAATTGAGGCCCCAGGATACCACTGTGAAAAACTGAGGGCTGCTAGTCTGGGGAAAAACCCACAGCATTAAAACGCCAAAGAGTTAAAACCAGACCCAGTCTCTGGTTTATTTGCTCCAGGACATGTTCCAATCAATGCAGCCCCAAACTGTGCTAGCCTTTCTTCCGGTTATATCACACTGCAGATCAAAGCTAATTTTATGGAAGCAATCAATCCCGAGTCTTTTTACTACATCATTTCTTGCTATATCCCTGCCAATTTGGAGCATGCTGAAGAAAGGTTTTGTTCTCATATATCTTAGTTTGCATTTTTCCATAGTATATTACATTTTATTTTCAGCTCAAGAATTACATCTACCTGTGGAAATAACAGCTTTATCTTGATAAATCAGATTTTGACCATAGACAAAAGTGAAGTGGTTGCATAACGCAAAACCACTCAAGAAATAAAGAAATCTAGTAAGAATATGAGACAAACACAAAAACGCTCCATGGATATGAATATCTGTGATACCTTTGCTTTCTACAATTACTATGGAAATTGAGTTTTATAAGATTTTCACTCAATGCTTGGGAAAGTAAATCTTAGCTTTCTATACATGATCATTCCCACAGGAATGTGATTAGGAGGGTTATGTTCATCTAGTTAAGAAGCAAAAATAATACCATACACTCTGTGGCAATCTGTGCCATAGACCCTTGAAGAGCAGTTGGAAGTCAATTCCTTTCACTGCAGGACTGATTCTGAAGTGAACAAACAAGCTGATAGAGACTGCTAAGGTATGGCAATAGTTAACTAAAGTGGGAGCAAAATTAATGAAACATTTAATCAAATAATTTTAAAATATGAATGATATTTAAAAAGTATCAGAGGCTGTATATAAACACTGTGAAGAGCAAGAAAGTGCATGGGAAATTTATTTTTCCTGTAGTTTTACATATTTGATTTTGTGGGAGGTTTAGTTGGGCTGCACAGAGTTAAACAACAATCAAGTGAGAAGGCTTGTGAGGTATGAAAGGATAAGACTGGGGAATAATAATTTGATCTACTTGATTTGGATGAGAAGCACGAGGAGACACAGATGAGGGGAAAATCCTACTGAAAGTCTGGACAGGCAGCCTCAGAGGGTGATTTCTAACCACAGGGGATGCCCAGCCTGGTGCCTTCATGCCGAGGAGCACAGGGATGCTCAGCAGCTTTGTGTCAGATCCCTGGCATTGCAGGCATCTTGCAACTCTCTCCCTTTGACTTTGCCCCTGCCTCAGATATAGAAGCAGGGCTGGACCCACCCTGGGTGAAGGCAGCTCAAACTTGTATCTGAATACAGGGCCCAGGTTTCCAGGTGTTTTCTGTGCCTGCACTCTGCTTGCATCAACAAGCTGGTGGACTTCATAGGCTACTTGCTGCAGGCAGCTGCTATGCAGCAGCTGAAATCCTGTCTCATTGCATAAACCACCCCCCCAACCCCCCCCCCCCCCCCCCCCCCCCAAACAATCTGGGATAATGCAATAGAAAAACAAATCTGGAAGCAAGTTGTTCTGCTGGATTCAAAGCTTTTTTCTTTCAACAGAAGCAGCCCAGCTGGATCCCAATTCCCAGCCTATGGACAGTGTGATCATGTTACCATTTTTCTCCTTCCCTGCTCAAAAAGGACACTGGATACAGAGAATGGATCTCTGAAGCCATTATGGATACTATATGCTGTAATGGAATACTATTCCTGTAACATCTCAAAGGGGACATGAGATATCCCTTGCTTGCCATTCTTAGGTGACCATTGTTAAATAATGTATAGACAAATGGCTGGGTTACCACACGACAGGGAAAATATCTTTTTCTATGAATTCCAGTGTCACTTCTGTGAAATACTCATAGACTTTTTTTATTCAGGTGCCTTTAGAAGGTGTCTGAACTCTCCTATCTAGAAAAGAATGCACCAGTGTCCTCTGGAATAGAAGCTCCCACACTGGGGTAATACAGTCTGTAATGGACTTGTGCCTATGTTCAAGATGTACCCTGCAATTTTGTGTCTTGCAGCCTCACAGGAGCACTTTTCATTGCCATACTGGTGATTCCAGGTTGAATTTTCATTCCCCCTTCCCCACATCAGATGAAGGTGCCAAATCTGCTTAGAGATAAGAATCAAAACCACATTCTCAGCTCATTCAGCCTTCAAAGACCAGTGTACCCCACTGTGAGGCCAAATTGGCAGGGGCTGTAGGAAAAGGCCTGGCAGGATGAGGAACACCCTGCTCATAACAATCCAGACTCTGCCTGTTGCTGCAGCACAAAGAATGGCCCAGGAAAACTGAAGCAGCTCTCTCTGATTTCATGCCGTGCCTTGCTCTGTGCAATGCAGAGCTGAGGAAACCATTGTTTGGGAGGCCAGCTGATAGCACCCAGATTAATCACATGGGTGTGCAAGAAAATAAATAGGTGCATAAATACTTCAGCTATGCTGTGCATTTCCCAATGCGGACTTCCCTCACTTTAATGCTGACAAGCTCTTGATTTTTTAATTTTTAATTATGAACTGAAATCTCTTTTGCTAACAGTTATAAATATAACAAACAGTCTGCTGTTTAACTTCAAATTCCATATCACTCGTGCAAGTTGTAACTTTAGTCAGCTTAGTATCTCTGAAATGAAATATTTGCCGGCAGGAAAATGAAAGGTTATCTCATATTAAATAAACACACGGTGATATGACTTGTTAGTGAAAATTCCAGCCAGATGACTAGTGTTAATCTTGTAATACCATTAAACAAATCAAAAGTCAGGAAGAGCTTCTCAGCCTTTTCCAAACAGCAAAAAATGCAGAAGGAAAGATATCCTTGCCATTAAAGAACAGGTTTGTGGTCCTGAAGATCTGACTTCTGCTCCTGACTTTGTCACATACTGTCTGGGTGAACTTTAATAAAATAACTACCTCTCAGTGAGTCTCAATTCCTACTTTATAAACTGGGAATAATGAAACATTCCCTTTTTTCTAAATAGATGTGAGTTTCTTTGCTAGACCATAACTGACATGTTAAATAACATGAGGGAAGCCTCAAAGAAAGACTGAGATCTTCCAACATCTTATCAGAACTAACCTATAAAAATAGCAAGAAAATTATCACTGTTTCCAGCTGGAGTGGGGGGGTTGTGGAAGCCAGTGATCTGCTAAATGACCCTCTTCTCATTTGAAGCATTCCCAAATGTCTCAGACAGACTGATCCCTTCATCTGCTGTGGTGTTTGCTTCTGCCCTGCTCTGAGAACCAGCCTTCCTTCTCCTTCTCCTTTCCCTGCCCTCCCCTCAGGTCCTTCACCTCTGTCTCCTTCACTCTATTCTCGAGATTGTCAAGGCTACAAGAGGTTCACATTTGAGCACCTCTGACACACTCAAGTCATGAAAAGAGGATGTCTGCCTTCTGCAGAGAAGCAGATAATCTATCATTTTTCTTAGGACAGCAGTTTTATAAGAACTTGCTTTAACACACCTTGTCAGCTACTGGGATCAACAAATCTGTGCGAGGGAAATTCTGTTACCAAAAATATCTTAGAAAATCTGACTGGCATACTTTTTTTTTTTTTTTTTTTTTAATTTAAGGGGGAGGAACAGAAAACCTAGCCAAACCCTTTGCTTACTTGACAGACATGCTGAAGGAAAGAAAAAATGTCTTCAAAAATGAAGTTCTGTTGAAAGGCAGTACAACACCTCACAGCCCCAGCGAGTGGCAATAGGCAGCGTGCAGGAAAACAAGCTTGTCTTGAATTCATGAATTGACAAACTGGTTTCTTGTAATAATTATGAATCATCATAAACTTTAAACTTCTAACTCATTATACATTATTAACTGCTTATTCAGCTCTTCTCTTTCTTGTCTTTTGTCTCTTGGGAGAAATGGGAAGGTGTTTCAGAGTTCCCTTGGAATCTCTGCCTTACGGTTGATTACTCCAGTGCTATTCCCAGGAGCATCTAGTTACCATCTCAGACAGGGCTATTACTCTAATTTAGAAGAGTATTAACAATTCTTTTAATCTGTCTACGCTGAAAAAAAAAAAGTGTCCAGATAACAACTGCACACACTGATAAGGAAGTTTTTATAGCAGAAATATGCTTTCATATCTATTATTTTATTCTGAGCTTTTGAGGGCAGGGCAAACCATGGCTTTGTTATAGTCTTGAAATAGGAAATATAATATTTACTAAGCAAAGGTAAGCCTTCCTGGGACTACATCAAACTAACTACTTGTTAATCATCAAACCTCACCCTTATTCCAGAGAACCAATGTCACAGAGCAGTTTAGGTTCTGTTTTAGTGACAGCAAGACATGATCAGGGTCAGGAGCCCTCCCAGGGCCTCAGCAGCATCCATGATCTAAGCACCACCTAAGTCAGTAAAGTGTACAAACACAAGTAAACAAAAGCTATTCTTTTTACTGCACGCAAATGTATTTTCTTTAGAGGATAACTGCTTATAAGCTGAAGGTTAGAGAATAACTACTTACAGGCTGAAGTTAGAGTCTATAATTTTTGTATTTTAAAAAAACTTGTCACAACAGGTATGCTCACAAAAAACCATTTCCTGCCAGTAAAGTCAAGCAAGTAAAGAAATACTTTCCAGTAATTTCAGAGGAGACAACCTAGTCCTAAGACCCAGATGTTACATAAATTTAGAGCATCTAACTCCAAAACGGTTGAAATTCGAGTGAGGTTCCTAAAAAACATAGAGGCACCCAACAGAAAGGGCTCACAGATCTCGAGGGATACATTTCTGATGAGAGAAAGCAGTCAGGTTTTTTCACTACCAATATTGCCTTGTCATGTTTTGATAACAATTGTTCTTGGTGCAAACTTGGTTGGGAGACCCTTGGAGGATCTGTAAAGAAGTTCATCAGCTTGATTTCTTTGGATCCTGATTAAAAGAAAACAACTCTTGCAAAGTGCCTATTTTTAAAAAGTTATAAAACCTAATTACAAGCATTTATCCTGTTAAAACGAGCAGCAGCATAAAGTGCTCAGACAGAAAACAAAATTAAAAAACACCACAAAACCTCTTTAATTCCTGAAGGCCATTTTGCAAAGTAGCACACAAAAATGTAAAGAATCATTTGGAATAGAGAATATAAAATTTTAAATTACAATTGGAGCAGTATTGTCTGGGCCAATGGCATGAGCATGGCCACTACCTAAAGATCAAGGAATGAAAAGGTGTTTTAAAGGCCCTACGACAGGTAATTTCTATTACACCAAGATGAAGATCAATCTCTTTCATATTGTATCCATTAGTCTGTTCAAATAGTCCATAACAGCAAAAAGATTAGCTTCAAAAAGCGTTACTTGTTTAAAAGTGTTAACACAATTAGTCAAACACTTTCATTTCAAACCCTGTAAGTATTTATCTGAACCTAAATATATCCCTGAGACAAGCTAGCTCCAGTGGCCTGCAATGACATGTGAAAGCCAGGTGAAACAGAGAGGACACGAAGTTCCTTTATCTCATTATCAGCGTGTGCTTCAGCTGGGTCATGTCACAGCCTTGCCCACCTGTACCAACACTCCTGTAAGTGATTCCTGAAGGTGCTCATGTGCTATGGCTTCCCGATCCTTTTAAATGCAGATGTCAACTCATGGAAGGGCTGCACATCCCAAACTCAGGGAACATCTAACTTGGCTATTCAGTGATTTCAATGTTTTCATTCTACTCCTTAACAGCCTTTAGTTTGTTGTGTGTATTTTATTTTTTTTTTTAATTTAAACAACATGATTTTTTTCCACCCTCTGTTAAAAGAGGAAGGGGGAAAAGAGCTAATTATATCTGAACTGAAGTGTAACCATGGCCCTATTAAATAGGTAGCAGTTATGGGCTATTGATCTCAGTTCACAGGAAAAGCTTGTCATGTAGTGTCAAGAGGTTAATGTAATTACAAGAGTGGGCAGCGGGATCAGCTGTGTCCTCCAATAGGCGAATAACTAAAAGCTGCTTTAGAGACACATAATGTTGTCAAAGCATAAATAATTCATCCCAGCATTCGAGAAGAAATTACTGCTCTGTTCCAGCGTATTATTCAGCCATTAAAATCCTGCCCTTGTAAAGTCTTTTGATGTAGTCATATTTTCAGTTCTAAGAGCAGTTTTGGAGCATTCAGCTTTTATTAAGCCTTATATTGTGCAGTTTTCAAAGTAGTAAAAAGGATATGAAATAGACTTACAATTTGTTTAATAACTGCATTGCGATTCAGATAAGAGGGAGAGAGCTGTGTGGATTTATGGAGTGCCTGTGCAGCACGAAGAGGAAGCTGTGGTGTGATGTGATGGAATTTTTAACTCCCCTAAGCTGGACAGAATTAAAGGGGCTTCAGCTGTTTACCAGCATTGATGGCTGCAGCAGGGTTCCAGAATTTGGTGACCCATTTCTCAAGAGTCAGCTAAGCAGGAGCCATGAGAAGGATCCATGTGCCAGGCTATTCTTGACTCCAGCTCTTTGCTTGTCCTAATTAAAGTCATGGCAATTTGATGTTGAATGGCTTCCAGTCCACATCTGCATTCTGAAATTTTTGTTGGATTCAAGTTGCCCTCGTTTGCTGTCAGGGGTGTGGTGCTGCTCATTGCTGAATTACAAAATTATCCTATGTCATGGCTTCTCCACCAGGTTCTAGGCAGCCCCCAAGCACAGAGAGAGGCTGGCAGAACAACAGAAGAGACAGAGGAAGGACAGGATGCCACAAGGGCCTGTGCTCTCCTCAACTGTCCCGTCCTCATACAAAGTTATCTGATGCCTGGACAGTTCTGATACACAGGCAAATACCCCAAAATGCCCTTCACTAATAACTCCCAAATGAAATTCCAAGATAAAATTTACAAGTAAAACACCTTTGGGGGCTCAGCCCATCTATTCACAAACTTAGGGTTACTGTGACCATGCATGTAAAGGAAAAAAACCCGTCAAAATTGAATATATAATTCTGATCTCTCTCATTATTTTGTATTTTCATGTTCAAAGAGAAAATACAATTCCTTGCTTGAGAATGGACTAAACAGCTAAGAGCTTTAAGGAGAAGGGACGTGGCTTGGCAGAGAATACAGGCCATCATTTCAAGCTGACCAAAAGGAAAGTTGTCCTTTCCACACCCCCAGCCTAGCTCTCCCCACCATAATTATTTATCCTGCTCTTCTGCTACATACTCTTCCTATTCCTCTCCTGCCCACAAAGGTGTCTAGAGCTGGAAAGCTACAACTGGAGGCATGAGCCTTACCCTCACCTCTGCAAGAATGCTGCCAATATCAGGAAGCCTATAGTGAGCTCTCAGATAATGATGGCCGTGCACCACTGTTCACTTCTCATCAAACACAACAGCAGCCTGTATTTGGTATACAATTACAGAAAACAATCATGGGATGAAATATTGCAGCTCTCAGACACTACAGGGATCGGCAGCAATCTGACCAAGAAAGGAACTGAAAATCTAGTTACAAAGTCAGTACAGGAACAAAGGGAAAATAGAACAGAAACTAAAGGTAATGCTGAGAAGACCACAGCTGAGTGGAGTAAAAGCTGAGAAACAGTTTCGGGGAAAAGGTTCACCAGAAAAGGGAAAAATACAAAGAAAACACCAAGAGGACAAAAAAACTATCTCTGTTTTCTTTTGCCTTATGAAAGCCCTTAAAATACCACTAATCTGGCATAGCAGTTACTACTCAGGCTTATTTTCAACACATAAAAACCAGGCGAATTCCTGTCAAAAATTTATATTCTAATTCTAAATCTGCTTTTGAACAGAACATCCCCGAACAGTAGATATTTTGTCAATGCCATCTTAAGAGACCACATTTCTATGGCAAAGGGGAGTTCGCTTTTATCCAGTCATTTCCCTTCAACAACAGAAAAAGAAACAAATTTTCAGGAAAAATACTCAGATCAAGCAAGTTACTCCTCCCCAGGACTATCCTCATCTTTGAGCCATGTATGCACTGCTTTTCTGTGCCTGTTTCGTGTGCAGATGTGTGCTGGACTCTGAGGGGAGTTTGTCTTGGCTTTGTGTGGATCTGTACAGTGTTGACAGTGGGATTTTGATGTTCCTTGCATTGTTTCAGTCAGAGCCACAGGAGCCGAGCCAAGTTTATTCCTAAGGGAAGTTGAATTTAGTATCTTAAATTCAGCATACATGAGTAAGACAATTAGGAATGTGTCAATATTCTGCATACACAGGTTGCAACTCCACATAGTTAATTAGGAGGCTAAGCTGGAAACTGCCAAACCAAGTCTGAATAGCAACCTAAAAGCAGCTTTCTGATGGTTCAATAGTTACAAGGCATGGGAAAAAAACCCACAAAATATGCAAAATAGGAGCTTTATGCTGTTTTTCTGTCCCTTAGGGTTTGTGTGGCCTGTGGCACCTCTGAAATCTCAGCAGTGATGCATAGGGACAGCCAAAGGCCAATCCCACATTGACTCCATCAGGCCAAGGACTGTACTTTTTGTCCTTCCTGTCTAAATCTCATCATCCTGCATCACTTGGCCTGGTTTACACTTTACAGTAGTGTTCATATTCCTTGAATTTATGCTCTGATATGCAAGGATCAACAACTGTTTCCCAGGCACACCATGCAGGCAAAATGAGATCGATGCATGAGCTCCTGTGTCTGTGAGCAGGAGCTCAGCTGTCTGCCCTGGCCGTGTGAAAACACAGCAGTCATTGCTGGGGCTTGGACACAGACCCAAACTCTTCTCAGGAAACAAGCCAAAAGCTGAAGTTTTCACCTGGCTTGGATTTGAAAATTTTGCAGTTCAGCAGTTTTGAATAGTAGCTGTGAAAAAAAACACCAACTACTAAGATTAGACAAAGGCTTGTTTGGAAGGTTTTTTGACAATTTTTCCAGAGAGCTAGTTCCACATTTCTGGTTCCTAAAGCAGTCTGACCCCCACTCTTCCCCCAGGGAAGAGCTGGCTGAGCCCAGTTCTTTTGCTGTTAAGAGATTCACTGGGTAACTGAATAAAATAACACACCGATTACAATCTTTCTTCTTTTGAAGACAATGATAAAACTCCCAGTGGGGCTGGGATTTAACTTGAGGATTACAACTGCTGTGAATCAATCCTCTACCAACTTTAGAGGAGTTGGACCAATTAACACCAGCCAAGGGCTCAGTCCTTTCTTTCTACCCAGAAGGCAATAATATCCATTATTGTTTTCCCCAGCCAGGACTCTCTCATCCTTTTTCATCACAATTTCCCCTCTATCTCCCACCTTTTCTCATTTCCCAGTTCTGACACTTGACTTGAAGAGCCCTCTGAACCCTTAAAAATATTTGTTCTCTAAAAAGCAACAGAAAGAAAAATGTTTGGATTTTTTGCTTTGTCAGGAATCTGCTTTACTTCTGTCCAGTTAAAACAAATATAAAAAATAATCTCCTCATCTTCAGTGAGGAAGGATCTGGGGCTTTTAAAATATACAAATCAAGTGAAATAACAGCACAGACTGCCAGCCCCAGATCAGATGTGCATGGAGGGACATATGCAATGCATTACACACATGCTCTCCTCAGGGCACACCCAGGGATGTCTTGGGTCCATTGTCTCTGTTCTGAACTCCTTAACACACAACAAACTTTATGTTCTTAGATTATCTTTTCTTTTGACACTTAGTAAACACAGATATATGATTTTAATTCGTCTGAGAAAAGTGAATACAGTTAATTCTTGCCTCCATTTTTCATTGTGACAACTCCAAAAATGAGCAAATTCTCCACTTTGAAGAAGTTTGTAACATGGTTTTTTCCATGTTTTTGTGTTAGAAGTTTATCCTCTGTCTTTTTTCTCCTCCTCTTTCTTGGCCTCCCTTTTGCTTCTCAGCCTGGCTGCAGCTCTGCCCCAGCTGCCTCCTACTTTCAGACCAACTTTTCACAGCCTGGAGACCAGACTGAAGCAGAGACAACCTCCTCACTCATCAGGGCTGCTCAGATTTATACCTGCTTACAATGCTGGGACTGAACTAAAGTGCTGTAAGAAAAACTGCACTAACTCTGTGCTATTTCATGCCAGGAAAACTCCAGCTGACTTCTTAAGCCATCTTTAATGCTGCTTTGCACTCCTAAAAATCCAAGCCTTAGAATATAAATAGGGTTTTTCAGTTTTGTGTGTTTTTCTTTTAAATTACAGTTTCTCACTGAGAAAGTTTGATTGATTCAGGCAACATAAAGAAAAAAATTCTATGGAACTCAGTTGATCAGTCACACACTGAATTTCAAATAGCAATGAATCAAAGAGGACAGTTCATGAGCTGAATGCTTGGCTGTGCTCTTCAGCAAATCCATTAAAACAATACCATTTAGTTTACAAAATGATACATAAACAAAAAGAGCAGCACCATCAATATCAGATATCATCTACAAATGAACACACAGCTGAAAGGCAGCTGCTTTAGCTGGGTTCCACTTGAACCAAAACCCCAGGACACAACACTGATGCCAAAGAGGAGAGAAAAAGCTGCAAAATGAAAGAAATTAAGCAAGGCAGCTCCAATCCCACCAGTCTGATAGTGCCCTTGGTAAATACTGCACTGCAAGTCACTGCATTTACAGGATGAAGGTAATTCATGCAGTTACCTATGGGAGAGGCACAGGGGATTTTCTGCACAGATTCAGACTTTACAATGAACACAATTTGTTCCCAACTAAGACCTTCAGTTGCTCAATTTAAGGTTCCATATGTTGTTCCTGCTGGTAATGAGATATTAAAGATTATGAGATAAACCAACGTGGCATTCTGATTCAAAAAGGTAAGCTTATAAGTCCATGGAAATCCCTTTTTAATACAAGCAGAAAGGGCTTAGCATTAGTACAAGTTCGTTCAACAATCAATAAAATTAGACCCAATAAGGAAAAGGATGAATGAACAAAAACATTTCCATTCCAGCAAGAAAATAAGAGTTAGAATTACAAAAATGATCTGGTGACTTTTCTCATGCTGAGGAGCTGTTTGGGTTATGTGAACACTTGGAACTGAACTGCTCTCAGTTGCCTGAGCAGCCTTGTGTGTGTTGACAATACCTCATAATGCTCCTCAGTCACACAGGGGGGCAAATTCCTCCTCAGGACACAAACCACACACAGCAGAATGTGCCTGGTGTTTGACAAATGCTTTGTTAGAGAGCAAAGGGAGGAAGCATTCCAGTGCCCAGCAGCACATTGTCTTTATTTCCTCAGTAATTTAAGGAGAGCTGCTTTCCATTTGTTTCCTGAAATGTATCTGTATCTGCAGTGGATGCTGCAGTGATGCCCTCTGCTCATGTCATCCTGACAAGTTCAAACCTCTCCAGTCCTGAGACTACTGTGGTGGGGCCAGCCAGGAAATCACAATGGTTCCAGGTCTTGGGAAAACAGAAACTCCTCACCATCAGAGATTCGAGAGTGAGGGATGAGGGAGTTTTAATGATGGAAAAGAAAAACAGATGTCAATGGGAGCTGAAGATCAGGAAATATTATTAATTTGGGATGAATGTAGCAAGGAAGCAATCAGAAAACCAACAAACCAGGACTTCATCAGACAAAGCTTGACTTGAGGTTGTCTGTATCACAAGCCCATGGAGGGTCTGGAGACCCAAGCACAGGTGAAGAAACTCAGTTTTGGCACTGCTGGTAACAGTGTGGGGAGCAATTAACAGTTAATGTAATGAAAACATGCAGGTTTCTGGAGAGAGGAGAATGTCGGGTAAAACCTGCCAAGGGCATCTACTGACTCTGGTGACAGCCCAGCCCAGCCCAGGCCCTGGCTTTGTCTGTTGCCCTATCTGGTTTCTTTGATCAAGGCAACACAAACCAGAGCTCAGGCCCAGAGCTAGCTCTGTGTGCTTTTAGAACACAAACAGATCCTGCTCGGCTTTTCTTCCTCCACTGTGAGTAACAAAAGCTTATTTCAGTTGGCTCAGGGTTTGACAACAATTAACTTTGGAAGGAGGGAATGGAGACCATGTAATTTTTCAACAAACTGCAAAACTGTGAGCCAAGAAAAAATTTGCCCCCACTTTCATTTAAAACACACGTACAAACCCTGCATAATTTCGCAGGTGTTTCTGATTTAAACCACACTTGTTTGTTGTTTGCTGCTTCCCCCAAACAAATGGCTTGCTGTGATACAAAACACACCTGCCACAAAAGCACCCCAGCAACAGTCCCCAACATCTGAGCCCAGGAACATCATCCCTTGGGATGGTCCAGGACACACAGGACTCACATGCATCCCTGGCTGGGAGCACAGTGTGGCCAGCAAGGACTTGAGTCAGTTCAGCTATTAATTCACATGGAACAGCATTTGCATGTCCTGATACCACAACAATTCCCAGATCTGCTATTCAGCCCAAAGAGGGGAAAATGGCCTTTTATCCTCAGGGATCTGGCTCCCTGTGAGTTCTTTCTCCCCTTCCAAGCAGCTGCTGGCTGGGGAACCAAGAGCAGGGGAGCAGTGTAACTGTGGCTTGCAATTAAAAGATGCCCAGCAGCTGTGATACACCTTGGATAATTTCCACAGCTGGCAAAGGCTAGATACACATTGACCATTGCTGATTTTTTACACCTTGAAAAGGGCATGTTGAACACAACCTGTTGTATTTTCCACAGATGGAAGCAAAAGTAATGCAGCTGAAAGTCAGGTTAGCAAAAAAAAAAAAAAAAAAAGTCAGCAATGTATGTCTTTTTCCTTAACCAAATTACCCCTATTCACAAGTAAAAAGTGGCCCCAGAGAAAGTATTTTACCAACTGAATTTCTTTCATTTTAATACATCAACAGTCCCACCCCAGCTCTCAAGCCAAGGTCAGGAACAGATTGATGTGACTTATTTACATTGTTTTATGATAAGAAGATATTATTTCTTTATTAAAACGCTCCCAAGGAATTTTTTACTGTTATTAGAAAAACAAGGCTGACCCAGGAATAAGTCTGTGCTTTACAGGGAAGGTGATTGCTCCCAGGGATTCTGAATATTTGTGGTTAAAAATCCCAGGTTCAGAAGCATTTTTAAAAAGGTTCTCAATCAACCCACAAGAGCCTTGGTCCCAAGCCATCAGCAGACATGTCTTAGAGCTGAGGGTGATGACTGAGCCCTGTTCAATGAGGGCTTGTACCTTTATTTGGATCTGAGTTACCTTCTGACAGGTTGCTCTCTATCATACCAAAGGCATCCCTGTGTATTATGCACATTCGTTGCCAGCTGGAGTTGTCTGACTGTGTTGAAAATAAAAGAATAATGGCATTAATGATTTGCCCTAGAACACATTGCTGGAGAAGCCATACTTCAGGACTTGACAGGTTCATTTTCAGTTGTGTGAGTAGAAGTAGCTGTCAGTAAAGTAAAATACCAGGAAAATCCTGACATTGGTGTTACAAAGCCTGCCTGGATTGTGTCCTGAGGGCAGCCCTGGGACAGATAAGCCCATGCACAGTGAGCTCACAGCCCCATCCCCCAGGGCACACCCTGCCCACTCGGCGTGTCAGGGCAGTGTCCCTCAGCTGAGTAGTTCTGCCACAGGGACACAGTGGAGCTGAGAGCTGAGGAGAAGTGCTCAGAGCTGCCCCACCACAGCCAGCCACAACAGAGCTCTTCTCATGCACGTGTGTGTGTAAAAGGGAATCTCACACACAGACACAGGTAGGTTTTGTGCTGCTTTGTTGGGGTGAAAGGAGCCTCTTTTTGAAATCTCCATTGCTAGATGCTAGTAGGCATCTCCTAGGAGCTTTTAACCGGGAAAAACTCCTCAAACATTTTTCAAAAGATCCATAAACCTATGCCTTCCACCATTTAACTTGTTACTAAGCAAGAGGAGAAACCCACCCATAATTCCAGCAGAGTTCTTGCACACCCATCTGTGTATTTGGCTTATAACACAGCACTGTTGAAGTCAAACACAGGTTTAACACATCACTTACAAGTTATTCCAAGAATTGAAACACTTGTGTGGACTTCTTTGGGTTTCAGAAAAGCTCCTTCATAGAAATGCCACAGTCAATCAATTAAGAAAGCTAAAAGTAATCAGTCACCCACGGTTGATTGGATTTAGTACTTGGTGAATGCTTTTTTGTTCCTGGATCAGCTACACCCACCTTCAAAGCTGATTAAAAATTGTTGATGATCTCTTCCACCTGTTCAGGGTGATAAACTGGCTCCAAAACTAATAATTTCCAAAACTCTGTGTAAGTCAAAAGTAGCTCCTAACAGGGTGCAGCCTGGTCTGAAGACAAAAGCAGGTGAGATGTCAAAGCAGCATCTGTGGAAGAAAAGCTTACAGACATCACTTTTTGAATCCATGCTAAAGAGAGCAGTGTCTCTGGGCACATGAAAAGAGGAGTTGCTGCCTTCAAATGCTCAGCAGCTGCACTGCTGGGGCTGTCCCTCCTACCTTCCCCAGAGCCACCCTGCAAGTGCACAGTGTGGGACAGCCTCAGAGTGGGCGAATCTCCAAAACTTGGAACAACACTGCCCTGCTGGTGCTGCTGAAAACACAACAGACAGCTTATTCAGGGCTGCTAAGACTCTGATTCCTGCCTCTGCCATCCCCAGGGCTCCAGCAGGCACAGAGGTGTCCCGCCTCTTCAGCAGCCACAGTGGAACACTGAGAGAGTCTGCAAAAACGACAAAAATGGTCTCCGAGGACGTCGTGTTGCAATCCAAACCATTTGGGCAAATAAAACCCATCTGCCATTGTAACATGAACCTGAAAACAGGAGCTGACAAAGCCAGGAGTTCCAGGACTCCACGGAAACCCTCCTTTCTGTTGTTGGATACCATTATTTTGTATTATTCAACAAGTACTTCAAATATTTGTATGACTAATGGCCACAAAAAAAAAATCAACAGACAAAAAGACCAACCTAAATGTGCTATCACTGCTTGAGTCACTGCCAAACCGCACTTTAAAATATATTTTCTGGTGAAATATACAAACAAAATTACCTAAGTTTCATGTGGCACATAGATAAGGATTAGATCTTAAAGCTGATGCAAGTCAGGGCACTCCCAGTGAAATCAGTTCATACCACCTGCAGGCTCAGCTCAACTCATTTATCCTTATTTCCTTAATTGTCAGTGTCACCTTTCCTAGGCCATTCATTTATGCTGCTTCAATCAACCCAGCAGCCTCTTTAATTGTGGAAGAATATCAACATTCAATTTTAACCCTTTTTTTCAGAAGCATTTTTTCAAACAGAATTTTAACAATTTTACAAAAAGGTGTAAGTAAATGGTTTTTTATACTTGTCACCCATTGTGAGCCTGCTGGCTGGGTAAGGTCTCAGACACAGGTTAATGTGCTCAGCAGATGAATCAGGCACTTCCTGGGGACTCCTGTGCTAAATTCTTATATGTTGAGTTTGCAGGTGATTCCACTGGCACATGGCTGTGAGAGGGCACAGGCCTCCACAGCATTCTGAAAACCTGAGGCCAGAAACCTCAAAGGGCTTTTGGATTTAAACCTACTGAAAACTGGCATTTCCAATGCCCACTCCCCTCCTGCTACCTGCATTTCCAGAGTGTGAAAGATTTGTCCAGCCTCAGCTGCTGGACAGCCCAAACACTGATGATGTTCCTGAGTGAAGGAGCTGATCCCAGCCTTCCAGAGAGCAGAACACCAGTGATGTTCCTTATGAAGGAGCTGATCCCAGCCTTCCAGAGAGCAAACACCAGTGATGTTCCTTATGAAGGAGCTGATCCCAGCCTTCCAGAGAGCAGGAGCTCAGGGACCATCTCCTGGAGGCCTCTTGACACCTTGGACCCTGCTGAGGCCTGGGCAGACCTCGGTGAGGAGGAGGCAGGACAGGACCTTCCTCCACCCCACCATTGTTACGGTGAGGAAGGCCTGACAAGGAGCACAGGGGGCAGGAAGGAGGAATGGCCTCCAAGAGCAGGACCTGCCTCAGGCACCTCATTCCCAGACTGGCTCAGGGCATGGATTGCAGCAGGCTCAAGGCAGGAGAGGCACCAGGGCAGCACAGCAGGTCCCCTCACACAGCTCTCCAGCCCCTCTGAGCTCACCTGGCTTCTTGCTGTGATGGTTGGCTTCTGAAAAATCCCTCCCCAAGGTGATTAGAGGGGAGTTTTGGTAAGCAGGATGCTTAGTGCAAGGCTGAAAATCCAAGTGGGAAGTGGGAGTTCATTACCTGAGCTGCTGCAGACCTTAGCTGAGCAGCATCATTAAAAATTGGCAGTAGGCACCTACCCACACCTATAAATGCTTATTGACCCTGGGGGAGTCTGGTTACCTGGTCAGAAACAGGAGGGGAGCTGGGTGCCTCATGATGGCTTTGTTCTGATGACCAGTGTTTTTTTCATTTTAAAAATATTCTTCGAAAAACGAGTGTCTCAAAATGCCTCAGCCCATTTAATTAATTACAAGATTTTATAGAAGAGAGTAATGAGTAAGTTCAAGAGCACTATAAAAACAAGGATTTATATCATCTTTTGTTGGTCTGGTTAAAGGCTAGTAAGCCACAGCAGATTAATGGGATATAATTGCTCCATATTCATAAATACATATATTTGTATGAAAGTAAGTTAATGTAGCATATTCCTGTGGCTACTCTCTCCATCCACCCATGGAGAATACATTTTACTAAACTGATTGGAATGAAATGCTTTAGGTTTTAATTTTACTTTTAAAAGTCTACATATTCATGTAACTTTCTTGGAGGCTCCTATAAACAAAGAATTATGTTCAGGGCCACTGCCAGAAATAAGATATGTCAGGGGTCTGTAACCCATTCAATGGAGGATCAGACAACAGCCCAAGGGTACTTCCCTGCAAGGGAAAGAGTAAAATAACTGAGGTCAAGGCCTCAAACCCAGCTCTAGTTTTAATCATGTTGCTGATTTAGAGTGTAACATGCCTTTTTTTTTTTGATTTGCAATTATCAAAAAACATTTTGTTTTTCCTGACATGTCTACAGCAGCCCCCACATCTGGTTTTTGCACTACTCCATGCTCAGCTCAAGGACAGGGATGTTCACCTTCAATGAAATGCAAATATATAGGCTTTATGTGGAAATAGATTCACTTGCCTCATGTTACTGTATAAATATATGAAAAGAATGAGAGGCAGGGAGAGAAAAAAAGTCTTTTTGGCCAGGACATCTTTCAGTAAAATCCATATACTTGAAAGGAAATTAAATCACTGGGTCAAAAAGTTTCTAGAGGATGATTTCTTAGATTTGGGACTAAAAGGGGAAAAGAGCAGAGAATCAGCAAAAGGAGGGGAAGAAGCTCGGTGTTTAATCCTCAATGGACATTTTGAAACAGCTGTTTCTTAAAAAAGATACAAAGGTTCTTCTTTCACCTCACAATGAAGGTAAACAATTTGTAAAACATCTTTGTGCCTGTGAAATGGCATCTGTTTCTCCACCCATGACATTTCTCTCTTAATACCTGACTGGCTGAATCCAGGTACCTCAGAAACACCCAGCTGGCTCTACCTTCCTCACTCAGCTACAGAAGGTGAACCTGCTTTTAAAACACAACCACCCAGTGCTAGCAGCAGGGCATTTGGGCACCAGCATTGCACAATACTGTTCTGCCGACAGCAGAGTCAGCAGAACAGTATTGTTGGAGTCTTTACCAACTAGTTTGGTTCAAAATCTTCTTCAAATAGCTCAGAATCTTAAGGAAAATTCTACAAGAGCCACTGTTGTTTCTTTTTCTCCCATGAATGGTGCATGTGTAGTTTGGGTAGTTTAAAGCCTGTGTATCTCAAACTGAGCAGCAGTCCTGTAGAGGTGATGGCTGAGGGCAGTGCACCCTTGGCACCCACAGGACACAGCCCACGCCCATGTGCCCATCACACAGCAACACCCTTTACACAACATCCGTGCTCTTGGCTCCTGCCTTGGAGGCCTCCTCACGGAAACTGTCCCTCTCCATTTTCTGCTGCCCCTGACACCTTTCCCCTTCTCCCTCTCTGGCCATGAGTCTCCAACAGGAGCCCACTGACACAGGCAAATGGAGCCCCTGAGCAGAGCAGTGCAGG
The DNA here is from genome assembly GCA_024734555.1 of Trochalopteron elliotii. Lineage (NCBI taxonomy): Eukaryota > Metazoa > Chordata > Aves > Passeriformes > Leiothrichidae > Trochalopteron > Trochalopteron elliotii. The sequence continues at coordinate 2,932,316 of JANPWX010000060.1, read as the reverse complement.
CAGTAACTCAGCAGCAAGGCCACAGCTCCACAGGAGAGGTGACACCCTGGCCCAAAGGACACTCTGACAACTATAGGATTTCTGCCAAGGATATTGACCTTAGGGAAAGTCCAGGCTGGGGAGTAGGGGAGGGACACCACCCTAGCCAGCCATGAATATGAAAAATGCTGGCCCTGTAGGTTTTTCTCAGGCACAGTGCCCATGGATAGCAGGTGGTGTCCCAGAAGTATCACTGATGTTGTTAACAATGGGAGCCTGGCTGCAGCACCCTTCCCACATCACAAAGCACAGCTCAGGACAGCAGTAAGGAACAGCAATGTGCTTTAAGGTATGTGCAGGAGCCACACAGCTCAAATGAACTCTGGCACTGCATTCCTGTGAAATCTGCTGAAGAGAATAAATCCCTCTGGGGCAAGCACCATGATTGTTATCCTGAATTCTCTATCTGTATCTGTTGTGGATAAACTCTAAATTAAAAAAACATGCAATAATTAGAAATAATCCATTTCAGGTTTGTACAGCAACTACTTTATTATTTTCAAATGCAAATGTTTGCATTGTTTGCTATTTTACAATTTTACAAACTAGGTATAAAAGACCATAAATAAATGACATAAGTTATGTGTACCTAAAATTCACAGAGGGAGAAAAAAAATTACAAATTAAAACAAAATAGAAAAATCTATATATCTAACCCAGAGATCGTTCAAATGCACAAACCAACAAATGCTGTTAGAATTTTTCAGTATGAACTAAATTATAATATGCCTCATACATTCTAATTTTAACCACAGTCCTTGCATATTCCAACATACTTGCAGTGATACAAAAAAATAAATGCACTCTCTTTTTATTTGTCTGATTAGTATTTCAGATTTTTTTCTTTTCTGGTTATGAAAATGTCACATAAAAGAAAAATACTGCTTTTTAAGTCCCATTTACTGGTTACTTACCAGCTTTTTTTTTTTTTTTTTTTTTTGTATTTTATACATATATATTTTTAATACATAAGATCCATCACAAAATTAGCACAGCAAGAAACCCGGACAAACATCAACCACTGGTGTGTGAGCAGGACAATTGAACACACTCGTCATGGGGGACAAGCTGGCGGTGGCCTGTCCCCGAGGGCAGCAGTGCGGTGGCACTTGCCTTCCTCTGACTACAGCTCTGTCTGGAGCAGCCCATGGTGTCCCAGCCCGTGGTGTCCCAGCCCGTGGGGGAACGGACCATTGGTGACCTGGGCCGTGGTTGCACAGGCCATGGTGGCACCAGCTCGTGGGGGCACAGCCAGCATGTCCTGCTGCCCTGCCATGCCCAGCCTCAGCTGACAGCCCAGCTCCCCTCAGCCCCCTGCCAGGCCCTGCTGCTGCTCCTCTTTCAGATCGGGCAGAATTACCAGGGAGGGTCAGCGAGGAGGGAAAAGAGGGAACAGGAGCAACCTCAGGACATCATGTCACAGCTCTGGGCAGGGCTGCACATCCTGACTGCAACTCCAGACTCTCCAGAGAGAGCCCCCGTCCCACGGCAGGGAACAGCCCCTGGGAGCACATGGGGAGCACAGCCACCTGCCCCCCGCCAGGTACTCGTGGGTGCAGGCACTCATCTCCACTCCAGCTGCCTAACGCTGCTCTAGGGTGAATTCTCCAAACACAGAAAGCTCTCCTAGGTAGTGTCAGTACACTGCAGCACTGCTCCCTGGGCTGTGGAACAAAAAGTGTCTTCTACTGCACTTCAACTGCTCTTCAACTGCACAAGGAACAGGACACACTTCACAACTCTTGCTAACTGTAACTTTACAGATCTTGTTGCATTTTTGTTCCTTATCTGTGCTGGGAACCAGGGAAGTGTTCTGATTATTATGTTGCACACAGAGCAAAGTGCTTGTGTGAATGGAAGAACTGCATATATTGGTTAGCATTCAACAAGTCTTTAAAATCCTAGTTTTGAAGATAAAAAAGGCTACGTAAGAATTCAGCTCAGGATTACCAGGGGATGGAGATGCAGGTGTTACCTCCACCACCTTGCCACTGAGAAACTGGCTGTTCTTGGTCATGAGCAGGGCACTAGTACAAATAAACAACACTTAACAAAAACCTTTAGCACCCTTTAGATCCTGCAATCCATTACTCCAAAACTAACCCGAAATTGCCCCCGTTTCAGGCTGCAGAACTACTCAACAACATTAGTGTGGCAGCTAAAAAATACACTTACAGATACAGAAATTTCAACACTTTTCAATGTGTGTGTTCTTGCTGTCATTTCAGACATGAGCTATGGGCCTGGTCTGATAGGACAGGGCACTCCTGTGCTTTCAGAGGTGTTTGGGGCACATTCACAGGCAGTTCTACACACGAGGTGACTTGCACGCCAACACACGTACACAAGCACACGTACGCACCTTTCGGAGGAGATAATAATCCATTATCCATTCAAGGAAAAAAATATATTTATATCACTGCAATGGCACCTTTAGTGTAAAATGTCACTTCAACAATGTACACAGGCAGCTCACAGGAACTGGGTTCTTTGCTGTGGCACCTGGCCTGGCGTCCATGGTAAGATGTGTAGTGCTCTGTCACCTTCATTCGTCCAGGATGCAGCGGTGACAGCCAGGGAAATGAGGAGAGACAACAACAAAATATATAAATAAAACCAAAGGTAAGCAGAGAAAGCAGAAGAGGAGAAAAAACAAAATCCAGAAGTCTGTAGGGCTTTGACACAGTACATTCCTCAAGTGACAATTGGGTGCTGAGTCTTAACGAGTTAGTTATCACTCAGTGGAGAAAAACAACGGAGTGGGTGGCCCAGAAAAAAAAAGAGAAAGCAGAAGTCACACTCTCTTCAGGGACCAATGGCTGTTCAGCACGTGTTTTCCAGAACCAGTGCTACGGAAGACGCAACTGTGGGTCCAGAAGGCTTCATGTCTAGTCTGTGTTCCTCCACGGTCAACGTGATCAACAGGACGGGCTACGAGGCTGTGAAAGCAAAATCCATTTCCCTGCACAAAAAGAAAACCCAAATTAAATTTATTGAACCACATGCAGCAACACCAACATCCAGACCTGACCAAATGGCAGCGCTCAAAGGGTGGGAACCTTTTGCCTTCCCTGTCCTTCTTTTTTCCCTAACACTACTTCAAAGTCATGCTTCCATGGCATACCTTACATACAGGTATGTCATCAACCAATCCATCTTTCCATCTGTATTTACATGGGCCACCTTTTTTTTCTTCCATCTGCTCTCTTCAAGGTAAAATCCCATTCCAGTGGATGCTCCTCATTGGCCATATTTTATCACAGGAAACACAACCACCAGTGGCAGTGCTGAAAAAACCCAGCATCTGAGCTGCCTTCACAGTTTTCATTCTATAGGGACACAGTTTTCCATTTTGTGTGGAAAATATTGCACTGTTTTGAATTACCACTACTAGACTTCAAGACAGCAATTTAACAAACTGGCCAGAAAACTGGGTGTATTTTGGTTTTAGATAAAAAGATGATCTCAACAGAACGCAACAGATTTACAGCAAGGAAACTTCAAATATCTCTGCACTTGAGAGGAAGAAGAATTTTTGCTGCTGAAAGTACAAATGTCAGGTCTTTAAAATGAGTAACTACTTCTTATGTTGCCTGGCAAAGTGACATTAAAACATGATGGTTTAAGTAGATTTTTTTAAGAAATCTTAAATTTCTTGAAATGGAAAAGCTTTTATAAGTAATACTGCAGAACAGTTTATACTGAGCTGTCATGACTTGACAGGATCCAAATTTAGCATCTCATATTCAGAACAAGTTGTTCTCTTAGAGAGTTGGGAGTGAGGGAGAGTTAGTGGTTAAAATCAGCAAGTTATTGTTAAAAGTGACAAAAAGTGATGTGAGTGACAATACAGTATGTGCGATTTGTCCAACTGAGTGAACTGTTTTGGATTTAGGATAAACTCAATTATTAAGAAAGTTTGACACATAAAGCCACTAAATCATTTCTGAATTTGCTGTCAGGTATGGAGTAGGACCAAGATATTATAGACTAAAGAACCAGTCTGAGTGCCATTAAAGTATAAATCTCACCTTTCTGACATTGTGCCTGGCACATATGAAATGCAATGTCAGTTCTAAAGAACATGTCATGAAAATCCTCCTCCTACTCAGCACAGAGCAAGTGGCCCGTCTTTTTCCTAAGGTCATCTCATCACTTTGGTCCTCAGAAGGACTTTAAAGGAATCTAACTTACATACTCTGTTCAAAAAGAGTAATAAAAGCTTCGTGACAAATAAATTCAAGCTCTGTGTTCAGAGCTTTACTGGATAAAACTTTATCCTGTGTGACCTACTGAGGACAACCACACTGCCATAGCAGTCTCCTCCACCTAGCAACCCAGGGGATGCTTTCAGTCACTCAACTTCCATCTATTCCCCAGAAGAGGCAGAGGGCAGATGTTCCATTCTCCATCTTGTTGGCCATACCTGCAGAGGGGTGTCAGGCCCCACCTGTGCAGTCTGAACCTGGCACGCACACACACAGCTGCCCTGATAATCCCAGATAGCCAGCCTACAGGGCTGGTTTCCAAAGTGGATTTTGATTCTCACAGCTGATCCAACAGGATCATGGTGCAAGAGCTGTCACACTGCTGCACTGCACAGAGATGCCACCATGCCTGACACCCAAACTGCACAAAACCTGCAAGACTACATGCACAATTCCATTTCTTTCTGCTCCCCTTCCCATAAAACCACTGACACCACAACTGAAATGCATCTTTCTAAAACCCAAATATTGCTTTTACTGCTGTTCATGAAAGTGCAGGAAAAGCCTTTGGTTCTTCTTGGTGCATTTATGAGTATTTTTACTTCAGAGTAGCACAATAATACAGTAATTGGTGTTGAGTTTTTCCAACTGCAGCATAAGGGCATCCCTACTGCTCTCAGTGTGAAGTGGGCTCAAGCTCTCAGCACTGAGCTGAGCCCCAAGACACTCCTACACCTTGCCTGCACAACCCTACCAGGCAACAGTTTGAGAGCAATTTGAGATAGTGCAATTTTCACTGCCATCAAATAGAGCAAACAATGGGAAAGGCTCAGCAATTAGTCTGGGAACCCAGCACAGATTCTTACAAACCAGTTAGGAACCCCAAATAACACATACCACAGCAGCTTTTATTTTCCCCCAGCAGCGATGAAGTCCTAGCACAGCTTACAAAATAAAGCACCATGAACATGCTGGACACTGTAGTTCCACTGACCTTCCGTGCGGCAAAGGGAGAAAGTTCCTTGGAAGAGAAAAGAAGTCTGAAAGCTCCACAGCCACGACTGTCACAGCTGACTACTGGCAAGATGGTCACAAAAGTCTTTCAATGGTAGGCTTCAGCACAGCACAACAGCCAAGAACCTCCCCAGAAGTCCAGTTTTGCCCAGTAATCCACAAGGTGGGTCACTTCATGTCTCAAGCCCATAAACGGCTAGATCACTAATTGGCAGGCACTGATTAGCCACACAATATTCTCACTGAGGTTTCTGCAAAGTGTTAGTGACTCATCAAGTCTGCAAAGAATATCCTAGGGCAGGTTCTTCATTCCAGTGAAAGATACACAACGGTGGTTTCACCCACAAATAAAACACTATGGTTGTAATCCTACAGGTCACAGGGAGAAGGGAAGTAATGGTGTTGTTTTTTAAGCACAGTATCTGGCAGCAAACATAGCATCAAAACTTGAATGTGACTTTATATTTATATAGATACATGTATTTTACATATCATTGATCAACAGAGAAGTATGTTCCAAGAAACAATTTGTTCCAGGTCTGGTTTCAAATGACGGCTTGTCATTTCTGGAGGTCCCCCTCCCAACACACACGCTCGGGTTCCGCAATCTGTACATCAAGCAATGCTGCAGATCTTTATTTCAACGGGCGAGGAGACGAAGTAAAAAAAGTGCAGTTCTTCAATTAAAGTGCATGGATGAGGTAAACTAATTTCAAGAGTTTTGAGTTTATTCAGTGCTGGCTCAGACGGGAACCATCCTGCCGTGCATCTGTTGCATTTGGGTGCGCATCGCTTGGACGCTGTTCAGGATCTTGTTCTGGTGCGCCAGGGCCGTGATCCCGATCCTGGCCAGGTCCCTGTGGAAAGCAAGACAAGAAGAGGGACTGAGAACCGTGGATCAGATGCTGCTGCAGAGAAAAATATTAAGAGTCAACCGCAAGCAGCATTAGCAAAAGCGAGGCAGATGTACAGAAATGTTTAATTAAATAAGTGGAGGCATTGTGGAGGCATTTTAAAGTTATCCTCCATCCAAATGAAAGGCATTCCATTCCTTTAATGAGTGTAATGATATGCAGCACAAAGCAAAAGAGGCTGATTAAATCCAGATTTACCAGTTTTTTTGTTATATCGCTGAGTACTTACTCCTGGTTCATATGCACCACAGCCTCTAGGGTGGTATAGCCAGCAGCTGTGAAGTTATCCTTGTATCGCTCCATTTTCATGGCTTGGAGCCAGTCACTGACAGAAACAACCGCCGAGAACTCAGGGGAGCTGGGATCCAGCAGGGCTGTGCTAGGTCTGGATGCCAAAAAGTGAAAGGACAGAGAAATAGTGTCAGCTGGATCATGAACCACAAACCAAAGTCTGGTCTCTGCAACAATTAACCTCGATGATGAGGGAAAGCAAGGGCAAGAGGCTGTGCCCAATAAAACTGGTGGTTCTGCACATCATCTCAGATCAGTGCAAGAAACTGAACAAGATTCAAAGTAATGGGCCAATTTTTCCTAAGAGTGAATGTGACCTGAGGTTTCTATTTTTGGTTTGAGATCTAATTTGAACCACAATACAGCCTATGATTTCCATCTCAGATACAAACCAAGTTCATAGAAAATTCTTTTACTCCCCAAAACAAAGAAGATGGCAATGCTGGGAGGCATTTGGCCTGCTGGGTCTGTATCTTGCGGGCAGCAATGCCAGACCTTGCCAACGCTGCATGTGTCAGACTTCAGCTCAGCAGCTATAGAAACACTACTGAAGTATGTGCAAAGAACTGGGAGCTCACACCCTGCCAGACTGGTTTGGAGGGTAAAACTCAGGGCGGGTTCAGATAACTCCTGTTTCCAGCCAGCTCTGCTCAGTGCATTCAATCAAACTCAGGACAGCAGGGAGTTAATCCTCTCTTTAATCAATCCATTCCTGACCGAGTGTGTGCCAGGAGTGGTGGGAATCACACAAGCTTTGATCTTTCTTTGCACTGTGGAATGTGCTTCTCATTTTGCCTTGCACAGTTTTGCCAATAATTATTTTTACAACATTTTCTTCTCTTATTAATATTGCATTTATTATTTCATATATATCATAAGTCATGGTTTCATTAAAGCACTATAAATTACTGTTATCTATCTAATCAAAACAATTATCATTTAGCAATTTAATTGAAAACGCACATCATCAAAGACTAGGTGTGCAATAGCATGGTTAGGTCTTGCCTGAGGCACTGAGTACACGCTGGTAATACTTGGTTCAACTCTTTTACTACATTATCTAACACAAGACCACTGATGGTAACCTATTTATATATAATTATGCTTTATGTATAAAGTCATATATTAATAATGTTATATGCATATTTGAAATTCCTATTCTGAAAACAAGAAAAATATTTATAAACAGCCATGAACGTGAAATGACCTTGAATAGGCTGTTAACTTACATACACACACACAGAATGACCTTGAACAGGTTATTAACTATTGGAAGACCTATAAATTTTCAAAGAGCATCAGAAAATCGAAAAGAAAGCAAAATGGAGGAGTTCATACTGTGATACTTCAATCAAATTATCACAGCAGATCATACTGTGATTCTTGCCACGTAAATTATTTAAGCCTCAAGGGAGAATACATTTTTGCCAGGCTCCCAGTGCAATTAGAGCAATCTGGAAGATGTAGTGATAGTGGCCTCACAGGGTTAATGATCCCTCTTCTGGTGACATACACTGTAAGCAAGACTCACGAAAGGACACACAAGTCCAAAAAATGGATGTTGTTCTGTTGGAGGCTGAGACAGAATCTGTTACTCCCTCACTGATTCAAGAAACTTAATTTTGCATTGTCTAATGCATATTTTTGTACCTTCCCTCCTACTAAAAAGCATTTTCCTATTATCTTCCTCATTTCTTTTAAGCTTTTTTTTCATATTTGCTGTAAGCAAATCTACCTGACAAAGCAGAGACGTTTGAGAAAAACAGACCAAAGCTGGTAGAGATCAGTACAGCTCCTATTACCTCAGCAGTGTTTCACCAGCTTAAACAAACTGCTGATCTGTCCCAACAGATATATTCTGGTTTTACCCTACAACTCTGGGAGTTTCCTTCCTGCTGTACTCCTCTTGCACGTACCAGGTACACCATGCTTAGCAAATGAAACAAATGTAATGCAGGATTGGTGGAGACATGAAACTGGCTTTCCACAAAATTAAATTCAAATTCACATAAAAATTAATCCACACCTTCCCAATGCCCGTGAGGCGTTGGCTGCAATGCTGCAACGCTCATTTGCAAATCCTACACAAATCTAGGGTTTATAAAACTTGATGATGTGCTTTTCCTGCAGAAAACCACATCACTCCTGTGTAGTTGCACTGATTGAGGTGACCCTACCCACTCAAGCCCTTTCACCACGGGGGAGAAGGGGAAAGAAGCAACAAACTTTGCCTCTCGACAAAGCTTGCCTGTGTCAGGATGTGCTTAAGGCTGTGCTGGAAACCTGCTCAGCGCTGGTGTGATCCAGCAGCAGCTCTGCTCACTCCCTTTCCTGCTGGCAGGGCTGGGGAGCCTGGGTGCCCTGGGGGAGCCAACAGAGCCCTGAGCTCACCTGTGCTGAGCTGTGGCTGCTGTGCAGGCTGGCGCTGCAGAGCTGTGTATCACCTGCACTCTCTGTGCCACTTGCACTCAGCATGCCACCTGCACACTCTGTGTCACCTTGCAATCCCCGTGTCACCTTCACTCAGTGTATCACCTTGCACTCAGTGTGCCAGCTTGCACTCAGTGTGTCACCTCCACTCTGTGTTGTGCCACCTCCATGCTCTGTGCCCCCTTGCTCTCAGTGTGCCCCCTTGCACTCTGCCTGTCACCTCCCCTGCGCTCCCTGTCACCACGGCAGAGCAGGGCTGACCTGGAGCTCTCGCTGCCTGTCCTCTTGAGGCTGTTGGGGTTGCGGATGAGCTTGTCCAGCATGTTGACGATCTGTCCGAACTTGGGGCGGTCGCTGCGCTCCTTCTGCCAGCAGTCCAACATCAGCTGGTGCAGGGCAATGGGGCAGTCCATGGGCGGGGGCAGCCTGTACCCCTCCTCGATGGCCTTGATCACCTGCAAATGGCACAGTTAGGAGGACAGCAGAGACCATCAGACACAGCTGGGTCTATCAGCTGAGTACCATTTATCCTAGGGCCATCCAGACTGTGGTGACAAATCCACAGTTCAGTGATACAACAAGGAAAATTGCACTCGCACTCAGACAGCTGGTGGTCTCAGAACTGTCATTTCTCCTCAGCAATTCAAAACTAAAAGGGTACAGCACCCAGAGCAGACAGCAGATAGGCAGGGCAATTTGTCACAAAAAAGCACATGGGATACAGGGATGACAGAAGAGCCCTGGCTAGAAATAAGGAACTAGCCTTGTTGGACAGAGGGCTGGAGAAGCAACAGCTCTACAGCAAGTCTTTACTATCAGTCAGTTTTGGGTGCAATAAGTTCAGACTGTATTTTCCCCATCATTTTTAAGGTACAGCAGATCACTCCCTGACCCCTGTCCTCCCAAGCCAGCTCATCTCTGTCAGTAATAGAGGCCTTGCAGAGAACCTGTTCTCTCACTGCTGTAGCTCTGAGCCAAGAAATGCAGAGATGGGAACCCTTTTGTGCAGCTTTACAAAAGTCCAACACATCTTAAGTATATATTTCATATTTAACAGAACCCAGAGAAACTCAGGCTGAAGTCACTTCAAACCTTCTAAAAAGCACTCCAGAGGCTCTAATGGCTTCTTAGCTCTCTCAGGAGAATGGGACACGACCAGAACTCAATTCTGACATGACAGGGACATGACCCAGGAGCCTTCAGATCTGAATTAATCAATATGACACTGCTGGCAGGACTCACCATGAGACTAAAGACCAGGAGTGCTCAGAGACTGAGCTGCACTAAATTCCCTCCTTTTGGACTTGTCCAATTAGTGGCTAAAATCCACTGGGAGGACAAGGTGAGGGATATGCTTGCATTATTAGCAGCTATTCAGTGACCACAAACAAAGTGGCTCTCACTCCTCCAGAAAGTATGAAGATCTTTTTGATTTCCCTTGATTCAACAGACACGGAGTATAATTTGAAATCCCCTTCTTCTTTGTTGTGAGAAGTACTGCTCTTGCCATCATTAAGGATGAAAAAAAGCATGGCTATGCTACAGACTGTAAAGAGTGTGCAGAGACAGTAATATTGGCTTTCCCCAATGTTCAACCCAGCTTTTCAACATGGTCTGGCAGTGCACAGTTGCAGTGAACACCAGCCTAACATAAACAGCTCTAATAAAAACAGCTGTTTGTTGCAGTGAGCTCCACTGTGCTGTGCAGACATGCCTGATATAACCGACACACATCTGGTGTTTTATTTTCTTGCTAAGTCTTGATGACTTCCTGTTAGCAAAAGGAAGGCAAGATTGGGTGCCAGAAGAGACATTTCACATCAGAAGGAAATTAAAATTATATCCCCCATTTAGATTAAATGCCATCCGCATCTAGACACTCTTTGAAAATGTTCAGCTCTACAGAAGAAAGCAGATGACTTATAAAATGCCTTAACCACTCCCATGGCTGTGTATTCAGATTACCATTTTCTTCTTCCTTTATTTGCTTGTAAATCCTCTGGGAAAAGAATTACGGATAATCTAGGCCTCATTTTCATTGGGATTTTTTTTCATTTAATAAAAATTCTATTAGCAAAAGCTCTTATTAGCATTATTATTAAATACTCTTCTGGAACAGCAGCCATTGTGCACAGTCCCTCTTGGAACACACTGAAGTAGTCCAGATGGTATGGTTAAACAGGACATGCATAATTTAAGAATGGTCATTTACAAAAGCTGCTTTTTAATGCCCTCAGGGGACAGCTATGCCATTGTCACAAGGATGCTCTGGCTGATAATCAGAATTGGATATCCCATGTGTTGATTTAGATATCCTACAAGAAATAAAACCTACTGGAAGAGTTATAAGCATAGTGGAGCTTCAAGAATTAACTACCAATAGGAAGCCAAATCAAATTCAAGTGTTTTTCTCTTAAAGACATTAAGTAAACTCAAGATATAGCATGAACATTCAAATCTTCCTTCTCTAGACAGTATTATGATTTGACAGTTTAAATATATTCGTTTCCCTTTCCTCCATTTTTCTTTATTGGTTTTTTAATTCAAATTATTTTTTAATTTAAAAGACCAAACCAAATAAACCCCATGCAAAAGGTACAGACCCTACCTTGAGAATCCCCTATTCCATGACCTTAGACAAAGCTTGAAGCACTCAAGGAACTTCAGTTCCAGAGAGTTTCCCTGAGAAAATAGGAGTCTACCACCCATGGATATCCTTTAAAAAGCCTGGAATAAACACCTTATAGCCCTACAGCAATGGCCACAGAAACACATCAGCAGACACCTAAGGACAAAGATGAAGGCATGAGGAGGGGAAGGGAGGGAAAAGGCAGAAGGAGACTCACATCTTGGTTGGACATGTCCCAGTAGGGCCTCTCCCCGTAGGACATCACCTCCCACATGACGATGCCGTAGCTCCAGACGTCGCTGGCCGAGGTGAACTTGCGGTAGGCGATGGCCTCGGGCGCCGTCCACCTGATGGGGATCTTCCCCCCCTGCCACCAAGACACAGCACCACAGCCCAGTGAGTCACTGATGTAGCAGTGTGTGTGCGTGTGTGTGCCTGACACTGCTCTACAAATCCAAAATACAGAATGGCTTTTTGTGTACGGCTCCAGAACCCTTCTTAAAAACGCATCCACTTTCTCTCCTGCTTGCCATAAAGCTGTCAGATCCAACCAGGAGGCAATGCTGCCCATCTGTTTTCTTTAGTCACAAGGAGGCAAACCAGTAAATTGTTAAATGTATTTTTATCAGCCCTCCAAGAGATCTCTGCTTAGGGCAACGCTGAAGCCTGAGAACAAGCCAAGGGTTTTACAAAGTATATATTAGAGATTTAGCTGACAAAACAAATAAGTACATGCTGTTAATTACTATTTCCTTGCTTGCCTGTCTGACCTGTTTGGCCTGTTTCAGAAAACTGGGATTATAAACATTTTGCTTTTCAAAAAGGTAAAATAAAGAGAGGATAAAGTGGGAAGATGTAGGAATACAGTGGTGTTTCCCATGGGCAATATCCCAACTTCTACCAGAGATGTGAGAGGGCAAGCAAGCCCCTGGGTTCTCCCAGACCCTGGGAGAGTTCAATACCAAACCAGGCTACAAGTCTGCTTTTGATACCTGCTGGAGAAAGCTGCCTCTTCTTACAATACTTCTTTTTAAACAAATAAAAACACTTGGACATCTGATTTGGGCCACTGAGGCCCAATGTTTAAAAAGGAACTCACTCCATCCTGTTTATCTGATTTTGCCTTAGCTGAGTGATCCCAGGCCAGAGATTTCTCCTTTTGTTTATGCTAATATTCAAGGTGTTTTTAATTGAGCTTTTGGTTTCCTGCAGTTCCATCTGGGGAATGACTTAAGCTGAACAAAGGTTTTTGGGGGTTTTTTTCATTTGCTTTTATGCTTTTTTGATTAAGTTTATTTTGGTAGGTTTTTTCCCCAGCCATCTCCTAGATAGCTTTTATCCATAACTGAGTGCAGTGTGTGCATACTTAATAGTATATTGTTCTACTATATCTCTCAAGTGTTTAATATGGACTGGTTCCAAAGCCAAGGGAAATCAAAAGGGGTCCTTCTCCTAGCTGCTTCATCCTTTGCACCAGACCCTTTGTGAATCAGGTTGTGGCAATATGTAGCTTGGTGAGTACAAGATGCTCCCATTTTAATGAGTTATTAACAGGGGCAGAAGGCATGATTCTCTTAAAAAATGTTGCTTTAAAAATTATACTCTATTGCAGCCTCTCTGCTTATGCAAAAGCTTTATTCCTCCTTTCAGACACAGATGCATTGACATTGTTTATACATGGTTGTCATTCTAAAAATTGTCAATAAGCTCTTTATATTTAGCTGCTTGAGCACAGTACAGTTAATCCAAATATTCCTGATCCTTCATTACTGATACCAAATGAAGACAATGACTGTAAAGCAAATGTCATTGACTCTCTCTAGTTTACTCCTGAGAGCAAACAATACCATATCTCCTCCACTTGCTAAATTCAAAGAGAAGCTTTTCAGTAATTTCTGTCTCGCCCTTGTGTGCTTGTCTAAACTCTGATTTCCCTGAATACAGCTTTTCAGACCTTTGCTTCTGCTTCTTCCACTTGCCACCCTTATGAGTGAGAGATACCAAGGCTGGCCAGCATTTAATACTACAGGAGTTGATCCTCCCCTGTAATGAGCTGTGAATCCATTAAAGGATGAGTGTTGGGATTAAACAGCAAGTTCTGAGTGCTGCAAACAAACTCAGCACTAGGGAGAACAGATGGAGAATGGCAGATATTTAAAAACGAAGAAAATAAGCAATTAGAAAAGGAGACTTTAGAAACCGACGTTTTTCTCTTTACGTGCATGTTGATATCAGAGATATTGGTAAAAAGGCTGGTAATGGCTGGAATGTTGTTTTGTGGCCAGAATACTTGCATTAGCCCTGTTCCATGTGCAGCACATTAAAATGGCTTTAGCAAAATTACTTAACAGTGGGATGCTGAAATATAGATAAAATGGGAAAGAAACAAAAAATGGGAACGCAGGCCTAGCACTTCTCCCAGTCCAAATCATTTAGGTCAAATTTATGACTGGCTTTGTGATGGGGAAAAGTGGATGCATCTTATTTATTTTTTGTGGTGTGTCTACACCTGTTGTATCAAACATGAGTAGGACCAGCCACTTGGAAACCACGTTTGTAGATATCAGAAGGAACAGAAGTCCAGGCTCTAATTTCTGGCATCAGATTCCTGTCACGTGCTGTATCATGATGAAGGAACAAGAGGAACAAATGGGTCACATCCTCAGAAAAGAAATACTGCTGTGGCCACTGCTGTAGCAGCAACAGCACATCAATTTATAGGAGCTGTGGAGCCTGGGCCAATGTTTACTTTTAGGTTGTGATTTGAGGTTTTCACTTGTGACTGAGACTATTTTAAAACAAACCACTGTCACCTCCCACACAGTCAGACAAAACCAACATGCAGGCACGACAACGTAGCCATTTTCCTTCCCTCCTTACCCGTGTGGTGTAAGCTGCCTCAGGGTCATCCTCCAGGACCCGGGACATGCCAAAATCAGACACTTTGCAGACCAGGTTGCTGTTGACCAGAATGTTGCGGGCAGCGAGATCCCGGTGCACGTAGCTCATGTCAGACAGGTACTTCATCCCTGAGCCAATGCCACGGAGCATCCCCACCAGCTGGATCACTGTGAACCTGCCATCGTTCTTCTGCATGTGGAGAAAGGAGCAAAATCACAGAGCGTTAAGCTAAAAGCTTCATTATTGCCACTGCTGAAATTGGCACAGAGCAGAGCTGTGGATTCCCCATCTTCTCTCAAATAAATTGCAATGTTATTTCCTCACTCTGCTCACCAGTGCCTATAAGTCACCAGTAATGCAAAAACCCAGAGGTTCTGTCACAGTTTTCAGTGATGCAGTATCCTGTTCAAAATGAATCTGATTTTAATGAGTCTACAGCACTGCAATGCTTTCCAAAATGGAGCAAGTCAGAACTGTTCACTAAACTGTTCATTAAACATGGATTATTTAAGATCCTGCTATTTTTAAAATAATTTATTTTATATTCTTCCACGTTATATTTATTCTGGTTTTTGATAGAAGCAACACCAGAAAACAGAATTTCCCAAGTACAAACATAATTTCTTTAAAACTGTTCTTTCTGGAAAAAAAAAAAAAAAGAAATAAAAAAAGAAAACGAGAAAATGTTTCCCAGTATAAAATCTCCTCAGCTTTAGAAGAAATCACCTACCCTGAGGAAGGCATCCAAGGAACCATTCTCCATGTACTCAGTTATGATCATTACTGGCTTACCTAGAGTGCGCAGAAAGAAAAACACAATTCCTTGATGAACACCAATGTTAATGGGATAAAAATGGCTTGCACATGATTTTACTGCCAAGACACCTGGCTTACACAATCTAATTTAATTTGAAAAGCACCGAGCTTATGCCTCAGCTGTGGGGAGCAAGAGATGAAATATTACAGGACAGAAACATTTAAAGGGCCCATCTGGAAGGTTAACCCTTTGGTTGACTCATTGACAAGGTCTTTAACTAAAGTGGCTCCTGTTCTCTAAGGAATACGTGAATACATAATTGAGAACTAAGAAACAAAGATCTGTCCAAACCTGACAAAGATCTTTAGTGTAATAAACTGCTCACAGAGAGAGAAAATGGAATTTATGAATGCTTTGGTCTGTCTTTTTTGAAAGATCAATGCTTTTAGGCAAGTTGGAAGCTGCCAGGAGCTACATGGTATTCCAAGACAACTGGATTCAACAATGAAAAAAACCCAGGCTGTTCCTCTCAACCTTGTCTGTCCCAAATTTGTGTTCTGTGTCTCTCGTTATTTATAAATGAGGCAAAGCCATTTGTCTCCTGGAGTAAGCCAAGGGCCAAAATGATTCAGTGCCGTGTCACGTGTGGGGCACAGAGCTCAGCAGCACCCAGCTCCTCATGCTGCAACAGGGGCCAAGCTGGGCAACAGGAGGAGAAATGCAATGTTACTGACAGGGGGATGCTTTCTAGGTGCTCTCCTGCCTGAAACAACAGCAAATACACAAATAAGGCTTGATGTTGTCTTTAAGAGTTTCAGAAGGTCACACAGCGCTGAAACTGAGAACATTTAGGCACATACAAGGAACACTAATTATTTCACGGAGTTAAATCCTACTGCATATTTGACATACGGGTATTTGTAGAAACAGTTCTGATAAGATCTCAAAAGAGCAATGGCAGAAGCACAGAACTAACTCATCAAAGGTTGAATGGCAAAAGCCCAGTCCCAAGATGAGCACCTGACAATCAGTGCTGTCTGGCATGGCAAACCTTCCTCTCTTTTATGCTTTACCTACAGGAACTATAGAGTTTTCTTCCTAAATAAAAGATGGTGTCCCAGAGAAACTCAGCTTTTACTTTCTGGAGCACGTCTGAATAAAGGGAACATTGCAGGGAAATAAGGCTTCAAAGGCCAGGTGACCTAGACTGTAAATAGCTCAACTGCATCTTGGCATGGCAGGTATCAGAACTACTTAATTTTTTCCTTGCTTCTGTCACCAGTCAGGATCTGCTCCAGAACAACCATCTCTAAAAATTACCCTACTGTGAAATGTTGCAGCATTTAAAGTTCCCCTAATAGTTTCTACCTCAGTGCATCTTTCACCAAGACTTTTTTCTCCTCATTTGTCAGGGATTTCTGGTTCTGAAGTAACCTTTTTTTAATTAGAAAACCATATGCTATAAGGACTGACTGTAGGAATGTTTTACCACATTTCACTTAGGCCAACATCTATGTGCAATACATAACTTATTTCACCTTTCTAGTTCCAACCTATCCTTTACAGGCCTTTTACTACTCCTGCCTTTATTTCCCTTCCCTGCTGGTATCCAAATTCTTACTGTTTTGGTCTCATGCAAGCTGGCATGCCTGTGAAATGCCATTACTGAATGCTGCAGAGGAGCAATGGTATTGCATAAAGCGAACTACTGTGGATGAAGGGCTGAGTGACCTTGGCTGAGCACATCCTTAAGTAAAAAGGTGTGATAAAACATCATCCTACCTCTAATTCACCTTTGAAAGCATTCTTTAGTAGAAAGAGGAAAAACTTCAACCAAATCTGGATATGGCACTGATTCATTTATACTTTGCAACTGCGACAGCAACCCCTTCCACTGAACAAATACAGCTAAATGAGTATTAATTAACCTTCTTCAATCAAAAGATACTATGTCAACGTAGAAGGGAAAAAAGGAAGACTCTTTCAGTGCATTAACATGTAATTTCATTACTCAGGCACTTCTTTAGCAGGGGAGGGGGGGGATAGAGAGAGGAGGGAGAAGTTACCATCAGCGAGTCAATTATTAAAGTACTTGACTAGCAGCCAATAATTTATTCATGGTTTTTTGCTGCCTCTCTCAACCCCCATCTATACCACTATTTATCTCACATTTTAATTTCCAGTTTATTAAATGCATTCATTTATCACAGCATTCAGGAAACCCATGGAGAAATGGAGATAAATGTGTTCTCAAGTAGCGCTGTTTCCCCAGGAGCGCAGCACGGAGGTAACGGAGCCGGGCTGCTGCTGGAGCATCACTTACTGGGAGCCAGGAATGGAGCACTCCTAGGTCACGCTGCCACCTCCTCAGTGAAAATTCCCCATCATTTTAATTCACTGACAACTGCATTATGCAAATGAGGACGGTCATTTATAAGTGCTGGAGCTGTGGCAGCTCAGGGGCTTCCAGCCTCAGTGGGATTTTAACACAAAGATTCCCCTGTTGTCTTTCTTTTACTGAGGTGCTGAAAGAATCACTGTCTGAGGCAAACACTGTGGCCTGATCACAACCCTCCTGCCCTTTGTTACAACAATCACAGAGAGAGACACTCAGACCCTCCAAATTTAAACAGAGTGCTGTATTTTAATTTTAGTTTTGAGGGAGGCTCTCAGTAAAGGATGGCCAAAATTAGTCCAAACTGCTCTTTGCCTTTAAAAGTGAACTGCCACACACCGTATGAGCCATTTTCAACTGCTGAGAGAAGGCAAACCAGGAGCCAGCAACACAAATGAGCAGGGGTAAGATTTCCAGAAACAAAAGTGGCAGAGTAAGTATCAGCTCTCACTGACATTCAAGAGGGACAGAGTTTTACAGTGGAATGGATGGTTTTGATAACCCTCTATGAGAGGTACTTTGTTCTTCTACTGATATTTTACTTTTTTAACTTTTCATCCATCTCGAATTTTAATTGCTCCCACTATTAATACCCTGCATTCATGTTGCTCATGCTGCAGAAGGTAAGCTTCACAAAGTCCACTCTGCCTGCTTTCTATGCTACCCTGAGGATGAGCCCCCACATCTAAAGGGTCTTTTAGGATTAGCAGTCAGAGCCAGGCTTTGCCACCACAGCAGTTGGAGCAGAAACAACACCCACACCATGGCATTGGGACCTTATCAGGTCACACCCAAACACTGGTGTCTCACAGGTGCATTTTCAGCTCTAGCCCTACAGACAGCACCCAGCAAGCACTGTCACTCTCTAACAGGGAACACTGTCAGACTTAAAAAAAACCCAAACCAAGCACAGAAAAAGATAACCAAGTAAACTCTGGAGAGTGAAATTAACACACCTGTAAATCAGAGAAAACAAATAAGCAAGTTTCACATTAAAATCGCCTGCTTCATTTCAAAGGCTTGCTCCTTACATCTGTGCTTTGTACTTTCAACATATGACTGTGTAGTTTTGTTTTGGTATTTTTCCCCCATCATTTTGAATTCTTCGCTCACCATCTGCTTTTGCCTATCCTGTAACAATCATCTCAGTCTAGCAAAGATGTGAAAGATGCCTGCTTGGCATAGCAAGAAGGGATAAAAAAAAAGCCAACCCCTGCAGTATTAATTCCCTCTACAAAATCCTGTACAAGCTGCCTACAGATAGAGTATCAGTTGAAACTGTAAACCCATTTATAGCTGACAACAAGATTAATGACTTGTCCTGCACTGATTTCCTCCTATTAGCTATCAGTGGATCTGTTCCATCTGTCATTTTACAGGAAAGAGGGTAAGAAGGAAAAAAAGCCAGCACACACCACACAGACTTAATTTCTCAGTGACTTCCAAATTGGACTTGTCATGAAAATGACCTACTTACATTTAGTAACGACACCTTCCAAGTGGATGATATTGGGGTGGTCAAATTGTCCCATGATACTGGCCTCACTCAGAAAGTCTCTCCTTTGTTTATCAGTGTAACCAGCTTTTAGAGTCTTGATAGCAACACAGATCTCTCTTTTTCCTGGCACTTTGAGACGTCCACTGCACACTTCACCAAACTCCCCTTAAAGAAAATGGCACAAGAATCCATGGTCATGAGCCTGAAGCATGCACTGGTGTTGTCAAACTGTTATGTCAGTACATTTGGGAGAACTGTCATATAAAAATCATAGGATCACACGTTCCCTAAAAGCAAATTTAAAAGTGTATTTACAGGAAAAAATGCAAAAGTTCTGGCACTTACCCACACCAATAACTTTTTCAATCTTAATACAGGAGGCATCGATTTCTTTGGCAAATTCCCTCACAGCTTGGTTTGGATCCTCATATGTAAAAGGATCCACATATGTTCTAACACCTGCAAGGCAGAAATGTTTTATTTGAAGTCACTGATCTACATGCTGCTGAACACAGAACATATGAGACTGAAGCCTTAATGATATACAACAGCAAAGAGAGTGTACAATAAAAATGTACTGTAAGCCAGGAATGACTGATAAGGCAGGAAGGACTTAAGTATTTTTCCCCCCAGTGCAATATTTTAAGGTGTAAACATTTAATATTTCCCAATATTGATGTAAGGAATCGGTATTTTGTCAATTAATGAGCTTCACAAATCACTGCCATCACTAGCATAGCCTGTCATGGACCTGTGAGACTAAACCACATCCCTTTTTCCTATGGGAACCAGGAAATTCTGGGCTCAAGTCCTGGGTTTGGTACATGGAAGTAGCAATGGGATTCACTGCTGGAAAAAAGGCAGCAAAGCTCACATTCCCTTTCCTGCAGGAATGCCTCTGGCACATTTAGAAACTGCTTTAGCAGAGTGTTGTGGGGAAAAATCCTGCCTAGAAATCAAGTGGCTAAGAACAGGTATCTTTCAATGGCAAGGAACACTGGAAAAATTTGATAAACCCTTCTACTGTCTGTACCCCCAAAACATTTTACCACATACTTCTATTTTCCCTGTTACTAGAATAAATAAATTTTGAAGCAGGATGTTTGCAAGAGGGGAAACCAGAAACCGATTTGCCTCAAGAGGAATGCAACCCCTTA
The DNA here is from genome assembly GCA_024734555.1 of Trochalopteron elliotii. NCBI lineage: Eukaryota > Metazoa > Chordata > Aves > Passeriformes > Leiothrichidae > Trochalopteron > Trochalopteron elliotii. The sequence continues at coordinate 2,912,083 of JANPWX010000060.1, read as the reverse complement.
TTTCCCCAAGCACCAGAATATGAGCCATGTTTTACAACCCAAACCAAAACCCCCAAGCAGCAGGGCCTTTTACCTTGGTTCAAGTGCTTCTCCTCATCTGCCTCTTGCTTTGCCTTGCTGTACTTACTGCGCCTGTCAGAACAAAACAGTGTGAGGTCAAAATAAGGATCTCACTCTGAAACAAGCTCGGCCATCCTGACCTGCAGAGACTTGAGCTGCTGGCACCTGCCACAGCCATGACACAGCACACAGCCAGGGCAGGGAGATCCTCACACTCCTCTACCTGTTATTGGCATCAGCAGAGCATCAAAGGAAACACAAACCTATTTGTATCTCAGCACTTAAAGAAAATAAGTTCGTGCTTCGGCTACTTTTTCTTCAAGTTTACTTTTGCAATTGAGGGGCCAAATTGCTTTTTAGCCCTACCACACAGGGATTTAAATGCTACAACCGAGGTGTTTTGGTAGATTGACTTTCAAACATCATTAGGCAAATACCAACATCAATACACTTATTTAACTGCAAATTTAAAACTGGAAACAAGTCTCTTAACACAGAAATCAGAATCTCAGCAGAAAAAAAAGAAAAACCACCAACCCTGACCATCAAAAATTAAGATCCCAAGGATTTTGCTTATTCTTTTAATCACTGCTTAATTGCAGGGGCTGAAGAACTCCTGATGGCAGAGATCCTCTACTAACTCTCTGAGCTGGAGGCAATACCATAGCAGAGTGTGTTAATTCTATAGATTACTACTTCTACACCAACACCTGTGATACTGTAATCTAGTTATGTATTTAATTAGTTCAGCTTTCAGCTTCAATGGACAAGGAGCTCTATGAAAAGCTAACACAAGAAGTTAGTCCATTAGGGAGGATATTTAGGAGTCAGCCAAACATGTAGGAATTTGAAGTTGGCAGCATCCAATAGTGTGTAGACGCAGAGAAATGATTTGGGCTTTTACCCATCCATCCTTCAATGCTCAGGATGAAGCACAGAACAGACACTGCTGAAGAGATGGGCTCACTGTTGCTTACTCTCAATTTGCCTGCTCCTGGGAAATCCAAGTTTCCCAGTCAGACCCAGGAGAGCTGACTGGCAAGAGGCTGGGCTGGAGAGAAGAGGGAAGGCAGAAATTGAGAACAGGAGCTGAGACTGGCACTGCCAGCAATGTGCAGCTGCTGCCTGGAGTGGAGCAGGGGACACCAGGGTGACACTGGGTTAACTGATAGGCTAAAATGGTGAATAAGGAGAAGAGGAAAATGGGAGCAAGTACAACAAAAACCTGCAAGATGTGAGTTAAAAGGGGTCAAAAAACTCATAGATTACAAGAAGAAAAGACACAACTGAGAGCCTCACTTGCAGCAAATCTCCCTGAGTCTTACCATACCTCTCCTGTCAGCAAAACCCCTCTGCCCCTTAGCAAAAAGCATCTCACTTCCCACTCTGCACCTGCCCTGTGGGGAATGGCAGTTTCCCACTGCTGCCAGCTGGGAGGGCATCTCCCAGCCTTTGCAGTCCTCGTGCTGGGTCATACAACTCACTATGGCAATATTAAAAAAAATACAAATTAACCATGAAACAGAAAGAAAAAAATCCTGTTTGACATGTGAAAACAACCTGATCTTTGAACCAAGTGTCACAGCTCCCAGCATTGACAGGACTTGTGCTCAGACAGAAAAAGCAGGTACACATCCAACCATAAACCAAACCAGTGGGAGCTTCTTTTCTTGACACAAGTAACTGAAACACAAATGGCTCCAATCACAAGAGGAGCATTACTAAAACCCACACTGGATCCCAACATCCATTTAAAGTTATTTGCCCCAAAACTTACAGCACTGGTATAACAGAGCTGAGTGAAATAATGTGATGATGTTCTGCTCCCAGCTACTGAACTGAATAAGAAGGAAGAGGCAGCACAAATCTCACCCAAAGCCACAAAAGACCAGGCCAGCTAAGGGGACTGCAGAGATGGTTTCAGGTATTATACAACTTCTCTCAGAAGAAAGAAAAAAGGGAAAAGAAAGGAAAAAGAAGATTCTGCATTTTAATCAGGATCCTTCAAATTAATTTTATTAATGTTCAGGCACAGATGGGAAATACAAAACGCAAACAGACTTTGCATGAAAGCATTTTAAGTATAAAAAAAAATCTCTTTATCTTATTTTTAAAAAGCACAAGCACCCTCACAACAGATTAAAAAATAACCTTCCCCCACTAAAACTCAAAGACAGCAAAAAGCAAAGGCAAACAAAGGGATTATTGTTCAAGCAATGTAATTGTAGCTTATTAAGTTTAAATAATACCTTCTAAACTAACTACCTACTTCCACCTCTCACCGTGTCACCTGTTGACCTCTCCTGCCTGGGTTTGGACAGGACACTGCTGTGTGCCATTGTCCTGGAGAGCAGCCCAGGAGCCCCACGCCACGGGGCACAGGGGCTTGGGGCTGCCTCTGGGGCAGCTCACCTGAGGGGCAGAAGGGAGCCTTTGTCACAGGCTGAATCCCCTAATTACAGGGATTTTGGCAGCGGTGATTAAGTAGCCGGCATTCAGGAAAAGAACACAGAAGCTTTCAGGAACTGCAGGGGTCAGAGACAGGCAGAGCTACAGGTGGGGCTGGTGATGAAGAGGAGTTAACAGCGGGGGGAATTAGCAGGCACTGAGGTGAAACAGCAGGACCTGGTTGCCATGTCCCTGCTCCCACCTCCTCCTTCCCACACACAGAGGGGCTGGGGGGGCTCAGGCACCAGGCTGGCAGAGCACCTGCTACAACACCACCGGCACAAGGTGGGCAAATGTGTCAGCAGAGCAAAGATAACTCAGTGTATCAGCTGGAAGAATTTCTGAGAGAAACTTTCAGGTGACCAGAGGACTTGGTCAGACCATCTTACTCCACACAAGCCCTTAAAGAGGTGTCTCTTTCTGTTTTACACTTCCCCAAAGCCTTTACAACTCACTTTGAGATGGTGCAATTTCCCCCAGCATTGCTTCAGAGCAGGGTTTGGGAACACCCACACCACGTCCTGCCCATGCTCCATGGATGACCCCATCCAAACCTCGGGAAGTTTAAACGAGCATTAGGCAGATTGGTTCTCGTGTCACAGGACAGAGCCAAACAGCTTGAGCTGCCTGAAGGCAAAGTCCTTTGACTAATTCTGCTCTAAAGATGAATTTTGGGATTGAACAGTGTCTTGAAAAAAGCATGAGCCTAAATTAGCAGTAATAACCCAGTGTTCAAAAGTGGGCACCCACAGCATATGCCCAGTTCCCACATTTGGCTCGTGGATGCAGAGAGGCCTTGTCTGCAGGCCAAAGCACAGGTTTGATTGTACAAATATGACTTTTAGGTCATGGTTAGATTACAAAACCTTCTCACGGGGACTGTCTGGACAGAAAAGCTTTTTCTCATCTGAAGTAATTTTGGAACAAAGTATAATTATTTTGCTATTAACTTCTGCTGGCGTAGGAAGATCATGAAATATCCCCAAGGTCCACACCTCTAAATGACATTGTGATAGTGGTTAAAATCACTAGAGTAACAGTGAATGTTAAAGTAGATTCTGTTTATTGAGAGCTACTTCCAGCTACTGGAGAGCCGTGTATTGAGAGCTATTAATTAGCAAGGCACCATGCATTAGTATGCACAGAGCAGTTTCACTGTCCTAGCCTTTCATTCATTTTGCTCTGTCTTTCCCCTTCCATGGCCTCTCTGAGAGATACCAGTGCAGACCAACAGGACATTCCCGAGCCCATGGCCACCAGGATGCTTTTATCTCCACTGCCACCAGTGCCTGGACCAGGCTTTTGTCACTGCTGCCCACCTGCTCTGTGGTGGCTTTGTGTGACTGCACACTCTGGGCAGAGGTAAGTGAGCAGACAGCCCTGAGCAGACCTGTCTGAGCCCAGCAGGTCTGTCAGCACCTGGCTCCAGGCAGCCTCTCCTCTGACAGCTTTATGGCCGATCCTAACGAGAATCAATACCAGGGCAAGGGGTTGACAGTTCATTTTCTAAAGAGTGATCCATGGAGGGCCAATCACCAAGTAGTGTTTATCAGCCTTGGGAAGAGACATTTTTTTAATAGGGGGAGAAGGGGAAGGAATCATCTCAAAGCAGCTCGACAGGCTCAATTCTCCAAGGTGGCGACTCATAATTAGAAATCCAATGTATCCAGGTATCAATCCTACCTTAAATAATAAAGTGATCAATAAAAGCGGAGAGGAGATTAAGTCATCAAGCTCAGTGATGCTATTTTATGTTGCAATGGCTTTTAATAAACCTGTCTCTCCACACCACATTTTCATATGTTCTGCTCTTCTTTCCTCTTGCCAGCATGGAGGCTTTGAGTTGAACGCCCACAGAAAGCGATCACAAAGCATGTCTACTTTCCAGACACTGCAGCCATAGTCACTTAACTGCTCTCTAGGACAATTTAAAGAGAGCAAATGAAGAGGAGTCTGAGCACATTTACAGCTGATGCCATTAAACTGACCAACAGAGACTGACAAAATGTGCATCCCTCAGATCCCAGGTTTCAGATGCAGTAATGATACAACCAGTTTTATCTCAAAATTACACTGAAGCAAGATCATGCTGATCTTTTTAAGTGAGACTGAAGACAAAGATGAAGACAGAAACACTCACACTATGTTTCTGCTACACTGTCCTCCCACTCACAGGATTGTTCCTGATGCCTGGGTTGAATTTGGGAGAATGAACAAGCACTTGGTAGAAGATTATGGTGGTGCATCGATGAAACAACCATCTATCCAGTTCTGCTGTGTTGCTGCATCTGATGCTGAATGACTGCAGCTTCCATTTTACAGTCACATCCTCTCACACAGGAAGGACTAGTACAGACTCATAGACTACCACAAAAATTACCAGCATAGCAGTCTGATGGCACAGTTAACAAAACTGCCGTTGTTTATTCTCTGTCTATCAGGAGTCAGTCCAAGAAAATCTACTGTACCCATACCCATTACACTTAACTTCAAATTACACTAACCACAAATCTCTAGCTGGCTTGCTTCTCAATGCCAGTTATTGGAATCAGCTTTGCATTTGAAGGGCAAATAGAGCTGGAACTATTGCCATTACATCACATGCTGCTTGGTACTAATGTCGAGAAGATCAAAGCTACACGGGAGAAGGCTTGTAATGCAAATGTACTGTTTATGATGCTAATCAAGAATTTAGCTTTGTTTGGAGGAGACAAAAAGCTTTCTGATGAAAGAGAGAGAGGGAGAGGGAAGCTTAAGTTCTTACCTCCTGCTGATGACAAAGGCTGCAATGAGAATGACCACAAGAACAACACTGCCAGCCACTGAAACAAGAAGCACTGTGGGATTGGTACCATCGCCAATGATGGGGGAAGGAACTGAAAACAGAAAAGGGAGCATTTATGTCAGACAACCTCAAAAAATCAACCTAGGTAGCACTCAATGAGCTTTCTGGCTTGTGAAGGCAGTTTAGAGTAGCACTCAAATCTACTTTCAGGCCTTTATTATATAGTCATTCGACACAATTTTCCAACAGGATGCTAAGGAGCTGAAGACGTGATGTTTGATAATGATTTGGGGGACTTCAGTTCATCAGGAACAAGGACTCCCTCTCCAGTGATGCTCAGAGGGTATAATGACTAATTTTTTTGCCTTTCTAGCTGCTTTCCACACTTCTTTACTCCTCCTTTTTCTCTCAGGGGGGCCAGATGATCACTCCACAACTGAAAGTAGGAGAGTAAGTTATTTTAAAATGTCTACTCTCCTCTTGATGGATTGTTTTCAGTTGTTAACATCCTGAATGATATTGCCACTAACTGGCATGACCTTAACTTGATTTAAGGAGACCTGCATGTCCAAAATAAAATAGGCTTGGTCACAGTGCCTTTCTGCCACTGAAAAGCGAACATTTTGGGGGCTAAATCTTCATGTTTCCTTGAGCAAAGTGAAAAGCCCTACTGACAACATAGTTTGAACATTCTTGTCTTTATGTAACTGTCTAAGGAAAAGTGCAAATATGGGAGCTGATGTAGGGCACCTAACTGATCTATGTCAGTAGCTTGTAAAGAGGAGTAACACAGCTCTATTCTCCTTGAAGTAAGATATTGCAGAAATGTGCAAATGTCTAGTTTTACAGAAAACAAAATCTCTCAAGCATCAA